>JASGCC010000054.1:1231053-1831053 GCA_030067915.1 Hydractinia echinata | reverse complement strand
TAACATCACAGTATATAAATATTGGAAATACCTTGATAGAACATATAGATTTTACAACAATGGAATATACATATCTTAAAAGTTCTTATTCTGAAATACATTTCCACATTATTTTATCAACCTGAATATGCCTTTCATTTTCCACACACAAAATTATGACAATAAAAAACCAGCAATTTCTGTTGGTGTTACATACTAACATCATAATTATGTAGCATAAATAAATCCTGAAATTTTACATTTTTATCCTAGACTCACTTTATTTTAAAATAAAAAAATGATTTATTTGCAATAACAAAAAAATATTGATTTCAAAGCTGCAGCCACTAGTTTCGTATTAGCAGACTATAAATAATGGTTACATTATGAAACACTAAACTGGCTGATATTGTTAAAAATTGTTCACTTTTAGACAATAGACACACCAAAATGAGACTATTCACGATGAACAAGACAGGCTGGGTAGTAAAAGTACATTTTAATGATACCAAAAAAGTGGCAGATTTCAGATTTTTCAGGCACAATGGCTGTTCTAGGCATATTAAGGATAAATTGCTTACCTTCAACGAAACAAGAGAATTTTCTGATAAGCTTAGGGCTGTCATCATTTGGATATCAGATTGTAGTGCAAGCAAAATGTCTGGATCGATTGCGTCTGAGAGAAAAACATATGCAACAGAAAATTAGACGTTTTAAGATAATACCAAAAAAATCTGGGTTTGATTGCACAATACACCTTTACGATAATTCAATTGTACATGCGTTCCTACGGCTCTCCATCGTTTCACAATATCGGAAAAAGGAGGTAAAAATCGTGTTTTTATGAGAGTTTGTTAGAGACAAAAGCGTGTTTTCTCCAGTTTTTTAACTTCCGTCGTATCAATTTCTTTCAAATTTTCAGGAAACGTTAATAATAATAAGATACAACATGTGTACTTTTCATTAAAAACAAAACGCGTCAAGAAAAGTTATCACGAAAAAACGTGTTTTCTCCTTAATAAACTTTTATAAAAGTGTGATGTTTACCTCCTCCGATCGCAAAATAAGCTGCGATGGAGTGTTAGTTTTCCCGAATTATTGTAAAGGTGTATTGCAACCTTCTTGGAAACTTACTATCTTGATAGTAAAGAAAGTTAATGCATTTCACATATAAAAAACATAGATAATTGACAGGGAAAAGAAAAGATGGTCAAGGTTTGCTATCCCCCAAAAATGAAGGCACTATAAGGCAGTAAAATTTCCAGTGCTATTTTTTAACCAACTTATAAATCCAACCATGTTGTCAGATCACACTTTCCATGTTAAAACAACCAACACCAGAGTAAAAACTTATCTTAGTAAAAGAAAACACACATCAATATAGGAAGAAGACAGTAAGGAAAAAAAGGTTGTACAAAAATTTAACAGGACATACCTCTTGCTGAGCATAGAGCAAACACCCTCGCCTTTAATGCTAACGTGGATATCTCAATGCACATATCACCCATTAAATCTTCCAACTTTTGAAGTACTATAAAAAGATGTAACTACATCATAGTTCCGATATTATTTTACTTTATTCTGTTTAAGATACAACAACATTGAATTTTGATTCTGCATTTTCTGCACCAATCTGAATTCAAGGGCAACATCGTTCTACATTTTTTCTAAGGCACTTTTAAAGAAATGTTGTCAATCAATGTTATCAGGACTAGCATGGCGTATATTTTACAATATCAATTGCTGCAATGCAGAACACTGACTTCTTTTTACGGGCAAATAATAGGGTACCAGGGGTAAGATTCCTAATTTTGTGCATTACAGGGTGCCAAATTCAGAGATGGTAACATACCTTCTTCTGAAAACACATTGCCACAATTTGCTTCTGATGACAGCAACACAACTACCATTAATATTTTTTGTTTGATGACATCATGTAGACAATTCATAGTTGCACATACTAAACCCTATAAATTGAAGCTGTCACAAATGCAATATTCGTCATTATCCAACTAGAAAAGAAATCTATCCGTGCTAAGATAACAAGCTGTTAACTGTTCATTTCAACGAATTACTTCTTCTTCACAAATTTTTTGAAATTTTAAAGTGAAAATTTGAGAAAAATGTTTCTATTTAGGTCTTTAACAAATAACATTAACGAGTTTAATATGCAAGTATACATGGTAGAAATGAAGCATTGACCCTCATGTCAGAAAATATTCCAGAGGATTTCATGACAGTTGATGAAAAGACAGGTGATGAAAACGAGATTCGAAAAAATGTTTATTTAAAAAAATGACCATTTCAATTGTTAGTGTATTCCAGCTTTAAACTATTTCATCAACTTACATCAACATGTTCTCGGTCCCACAAATGAGGAGCCTTTTGTGCTAAAAGTAATAAATTCTTCACAGCAATTAAGTTAATGGATTTTCTCGGATCATCTGTGAGATATTTAAGGATAAGGTTGATCTAAAATAAATAATTAGATGGTCATGTTTACTATGGCACAACATTATTACACTTAAGCTACAAGGATTCAAAAACAAATTTCATGCGATTGCAACAAAAAACATGATTTGTAGCATTTTTGCAACATTTATTTTTAACTAATCAAATTCGTTTATACAATTTAAAAAAACAAAAAACATTCATAACATACAAGACAAGACATCAATATGACGGAAAGTCAACACGTGCAACCAAAGTAAAAGCTTTCTGACGAAGAAAAAAATTATCAATTTTTACAAAAACAACAAAAGGTTCCATTGATTTTTCTGCGTAGTAACCATGGCCTTGTCCAAATAGAACGTGTCAATCGTTATTTCCTTTGCTCTTGTTCTTCATTGAGAAGAAGTGCTACAGATGCTATTATCACGTTTTTACTCATTGCGATTAAAAAACTGTCTGACATGCATTCCAATGTTTTGGTTTTATGAACTTTGTTTTATGTGCTAGAACCCATGTGACATGGAAACAAATTTACATGGGATTGCAACAAATTTTTTTTGTTGCAGCATAAAACTTTTTTCTGTATCCCTAAAGCTTTACTCTTCATTTGTTTGATAAACCAAAATAAAATGGTCTTGTGCTAAAATTAATATGCACAAAATAATACACAATCTTTGCTGTACAAAAACTGAAAATTGTTATAAGGTAATAGCTTGTGTAAGAAAATATCTAGAAACATTTGTAGGCTTTTATTTATCTCTTTACACTTACATGATGAGGAATGTTGATTAAAGTTGCCAATGCTAACTCTGTCATTGTGTTCAATATGGTACCCACAAAATGTTGGACAGGATATATGGAAAGGAGATTTGTACATATCACATTTACCTTAAAAATATAAACAATCCATAAAAAATGTAATATCTTTAATAAATATTTCAGAGGTCAATTCATCATTCAGAATGTAGTATAAGGTGTATTTGATTTAGCACCTTTTAAGCTTGCTAAACCTGCTCAAACAACTTATTTTCATTTGTTTCAGCTCTACTGAACCTTCCAAGAAGACTGAGAAGGCCTTCCAAACATTCTACAAACCGAGCAGAATGTTTGGAAGGAAAAGCTCCTACCTTAGCATCTCGCTTCTTGACATTTGTTTCGTCCTTCTCGATCT
Organism: Hydractinia echinata; assembly: GCA_030067915.1. Taxonomy (NCBI): domain Eukaryota; kingdom Metazoa; phylum Cnidaria; class Hydrozoa; order Anthoathecata; family Hydractiniidae; genus Hydractinia; species Hydractinia echinata. The sequence goes on along the minus strand of JASGCC010000054.1, from coordinate 1,827,452 downwards.
TCTTAACATACTCAAAAGCTACCATATTTAAAGCTTGCGCATAATTTGTGCAAATCATTTTAATTTAAGCGTGGACGCGTGCAAATAATATAGCCCTGTCGGCGAATTTCTTATTTTGTTTTAGTACAGTTGTCCAATCATGTCGGCTTTGCTTGCTTTATATAAAATTTGCTTCTGCTTAACATGCGAAAAGACATTTGATTCAGACCAAGAGCTGACTTGAAATGTTTGGAGGGATAAGTAGGTTTAAATAGCTGAAACAAATACACCCTAATTTGAAAATTCATGACAATATATTTATTACATTTTAGAATCTAATGTGGTATATACATATGTTTAAAATCTCGAACGTGTTTGGCTAAGAGGAGATACATAAATACAATACCTCATATTTTACATGTAAAATATGCTGGTGCAAAATTTTTCAGACTTTGGGTAGTGAGAGAAAACAACAACAAATGTTTAACAGAAAATATTCGAATTTCGGGAATTGATTTTTAATGTTGTGAAAGTAAACTTTTGAAAACGCTAGTGGTGCATGAAACAGTGCGAATTATAAAAATCATGTTGACTTTTTTATCCCAATGGCAGTGACAGTTGACAAAATGTACGGTTTTATTATGGCAAAAATTTATGTGAGTATAAAACTTCCTTTATGGGTTTATTTTTTAAAGAATATTATTACCACAAGAAATTCTTACCTCCCCTGCAATGTTTACATCATGACGCATAAACTTGAAAACAGGAAGCAACTTTAACTTCATTTCAATCGGTGTTGTCAATCCTTCGTAAAAACAAGATTGCGGGTCATATTTAGCATGGTAAATCTTTGATTGTCTTATATATACATAATAAAAAGAAATTGCTTCCAACTATCAGACCTTGAATCATATCTGCAACTTTTTGCCAAATACCAGATGCAAAATTACTACAAAACGAGAAAAAGAAAAATACAACATTTTAATGGGGCTATAAGATAGAAATTATGGTATATGATTTTACGTGCACTTTGTTTAGGTGCATGTGTGAAAATCAGGGCGAAGAAAAATAAACGTAAGAAAGCCATTGGCTATTTTTTTGGTTCAAAGAATAGACCATTGATGCATTTATTTGGCATTTTTTTGGATACTTCCATAAATTTTTAAATGAGGAAAAACATCCAGAAAAGTGTACAAAATGTACTTAAAATAATAGAAATAGAAAATTTTAGTCCCACTTTTTTGGTTGTTTAAACATTCTCACAAATGGTATTCTATTTTGAGGACCTCTTATACAACTTTTCATCTTAGCTTGCATGCTTTTTTTTTTTAATTTTAATTTTAATTTCAATTTTAATTTTAATTAATAAGTAAAACCCAATAAAAACTGGAACCGCTTTTTGCAAATTTGACAAATTAATTCATTTAGCAAATGATAGTTAATTTGACTTGTGGCTCTTGTAGTTATAATATAAAAAGGTAAAATTCACAATCAAAAACATAAAACATATACCTGGATTGTTCAGCAAAACATTTTGTGGCATATATTGCAGCTTCCACTTCAACAGTATCATGTGAATCCAAACTGGTTCTTATGCTATAAAAAATATTTCAAGGATCACATTTTTTGCAACACTGCATGCGGTGAATAAAATCACAATCTTAGTCAATATTTTTCCGAAGCCACCCGATAAACACTTCATTAAGACTTTTAATGAAAATCATTACATAATTTAAAAAGCTTGCCTAGATCTGAAAATTAGGGCTCTCATTTGTGTTCCTTTAGTTATTTATGCAGGAGATTTGCAGATAGAGGATAACTACTGTTTAATTTTTTTTGATAAGTCCAGTTCTTAAATATCAAATCCTGATTATTTTTATTGTCTTTCATAGTAATATTTTATTATTTATTATTTATTACTCTTTCACTTTTAGGACTTCTGAAACAAATGATCAGCCTGTTAAACAAAATTATGTCATAAAATGATATAATAAAAAGAATATAAGCTAATTCTTTTTATTTAACACTCAGTAAAAACAAAGGAATGAGGTATTAGGAAGTTACAAAATTTAGTTTTTACCACCATTTACTACCCAGGCCTGGTCGTGATTTTTATCTTAGTGTGCAGTGCATCACGCACCTAAATTAATCTAGGTGCACAATCATTATCACACACCTCAATTTTCTTAGATGCATGATTTCAAACCTCATACCAAAAACAGCTATCACTAGAATTTTCAGCACAGCAAAGTAACCATATTTAAAATAAAACATCTGTGACTATTTTTTGTTTTGGATTATTTTGTTGTTGTTCTAAACCCTTCAATTCATCAATACACATCACTGTGACTATTACTACAATAATCCACCATTTATGAAAATGCATGTGGAAAAGCAAGTAGATGTTATTGATACAGAAGAAATAACCTTCTGGGCTTAAATTGAATCAAGTCATCAAAGAAAACAAAAGTTTTAACACACACGCATTTGATTTTTTTACTTAAAAAAATGTGGGCTTACTTGTATTTACATGAAATATAAAGCACTATACTTTGTTTTTGAAGCTAGTTCTCAAAACAGATAACAACTTTCTTGGTTGCTCTAATTTTATAACATACAGTTTTTATTTTTCTCATTGTGAGAGCGTTCGTAAATTTCCCTTTTTTATACTTGTTTTAATTTTTTTTGCAACAGCAATTTAATAATCGAAATTTAATTTTTTAACCACAACCACAAGTAGACTAACAAAAATTGGGTTGTTATCGTTATTATCTGGGGTTATTTGTTAATGATTAACAATGATTTACCATCACTAAATATGGCACAATGTTTTGGTTCACTGCTCGTGAAGGTTGCTCTGTGAACGCCCCATACCCCTTAAAATGCTTTGAGGGGTCAGAAAGTAAAGGATACTCTGGTATATGCCACTACGACTTGAATTATTTCTGTGGGACTGGGTTTAAAAAAAAGAAATATGCCACAGCACAGCTAATTTTCAAGGACGCACCGTTCATCACGCACCTAGGTTGCGGTAGGAGTGTGCGGAGGCGTAATAACTTTATCAAGCGCCATATATGACCAGACCTGTGACTACACTGAGAATTAACTAAACTAATTTAATGAGTTTGTCAAAAGGATATAATACTATACATTTACACAATTGTATAAGATATAAGCAAATTTTTCATTTCCTTTTTCTTTTAAACAAACAGGTTATTGCCAACATCCTTTCCATTGTTCATGTGCATGGAATTTTTTTAATGAACTTTAGTTACACAAACATCTACAACAAACACTACAAGCCATTTCACAAGGTGTAACTTTGTATAAATAATGAAAAAAAGAACTGTACCAGTGGTGAATATTTTTGCGCTCTGATATGATTGATGAAATATTTCCAAATACTCTAAAACATAAAATAGTATGCCAAACCCTTTTAACACAAATAAATAAGGTAATAAAAAACCCTAACAAAAAATATTTAACAGTGTGTTAGGTCTAAATTCTTTTTTTATTATTATTATTTTTATTTATTATCATTATTTTTTCTGAATTATCCATTTTAATTAGCTGTTTCTTTTAACAACAGGAAATATATTCATAAATTTCAAGGTGATTTATATGCAGCATTTCACATTTTTGAAACAGCCCGTAAAATATTACCTTAAAGTGACAGCTCTTGCAATTGGATCATTGCTGTGAATTACAGTGAAAAATCTGCGACAAAATTCGTCCACATTAAATATTTTCTCCAAGTGCTTTTTGCTACTTTGGATCGCCTTTAGGACACACAACTTCATGAAATTCGACCTAAATACAAACTACTGTTATTAAAATCAACAAAGTAGCAATTATGTTGACAGAGTTAAAGAATGCAGTGTTGTGTAACAATGATATTCTCATATTTACCATAACGATAAAAAAGACAGCAATGGAAGTAGGTGGGAAATTTAGTCACTTCCTAATCTAGTTAATTTAGGCCTAAAGAAAATTAGGGAACATTTTCTTTACAGTGAGGAATTCTTTAATACAACTTTTTAAGTCACCGTCTGTCTTCATCCTCCCATCAACATTTCCATTATAAATCCCCATCCAAAGTTATATTTGAATTATGTAAAATCTTACATAATTAATGATGAAATAACAAAAAACAGCTGGCTATAGTGATGAGTCTTACGATATGTGGTTATTATGTATAGAGTTTTCAACCCTCCAAAGATGATAGCAGAAACTTCCCTTTCCTTTCCCAAAATGGCGCCGAAGCGAGTAGACGCGTTCCGTATAGCTGCAGTATGTTTAATAATATATCTTAGTTTTTCAATTTTCAAACCGTGTTTACTTCAGTCTGATGGTGTCAGCGTTACACTGGGAGTTAATGAAACTCATTCAGAGATAGAAGAAACGTATTTTATGACTTCATTGGTTGTACATCGGAAAAGATTTTGTTATTCTAGACCCACGCGCAAATGTTTAATATTTATACTCTTGATTATGTGTGGGGATGTTGAATCATGCCCTGGGCCGCAAAAGTTGATCGATTTATCGCAGAGAAAAGGTATTAGTATATTTCATCAAAACATCAGAGGATTATTCCATAAAATGGCAAATATATTAGCCATATTCGAAATTGGTAAAAAGATTGATATTTTCACCTTATCAGAGACTCACATTATTAAGGGTAGCGAACAAGATAATGACGAACTGTATCAAATTCCGGGGTATCATTTTATTAAGCGATGTAGATCTAAAGGCCAAGGAGGAGGTGTAGCAATTTATATCTCGGAAAAGCTAAAGTACAAAAGGCGAATCGATCTTGAATCTGAAGATATTGAATGTATCTGGATGGAAATTTTTCAACAAAAGGCGAAAAGTTTTCTGGTTTGTTGCGTGTACAGACCCCCTGATTCTTCACTTTACAACCTCAAAACATTCAATAAAGTGTTTGAAACTATTCTCAAAAAAGTTAACGAGTTAAGTAAAGAGACACTCATCTTGGGAGACATGAATATCAATTATCTTGAGAAAGCAGATCATCGAGATTTGAAAAGCATAATTAACATTGCAGGCTTTAAACAAATGATAAAAAATCCCACTAGAGTTACATCAGAAACAAGTACCCAAATTGACATTATTTTAACCAACAGACAAGCAACAATATCATTTAGTGACGTGATACCGCTTTCCCTAAGTGACCATGATTGTATTGGGTGCGTACGGAAATTTAATCACATAAAATATGAACCGAAAACTATCAACATTAGAAATTATTCGAAGTACGATCCAACTACATTTAGTAAGGAAATTGGTTCACAAGAGTGGGGTTATTTCTATGGAATGAACAACGTTAATGAAGCATGGATTTACATGAAGCAAACTTTAGTTAGTGTCATAAATAAGCACGCACCAATAATCAAAAAGCGTGTAAAAGGAAGATTTTGTCCGTGGCTTTCAACAGACGTGAAACCTATGATGAATGAACGGGATAAATTGCTTCGCAAAGCCAGGAAAACTAAAAAAGAAGCAGATTGGTCAGCTTACAAGAATTTAAAAAATCGATGTAACAACATGATTAAACAAGCTAGATTTAAGTACCATCATAATCTGCAAAACCAAAACTACAAAAATCCGAAAAATTTCTGGAAAGCTATTAAGAAAGTTTTTCCTTGCAACAATGCTAGCAAAATTGCGACAAGTAATATCGATGATGTAGCCGATAAAAAAACTGTGGCAAATAACTTTTGTCAGTATTTCTCCAATATTGCATTCACATTGAAACAAAAATCGCAACCATTGCGGGACTTTATATGGCGAAAACCTGCAAAACTCGATACAAGAACAGATAAGCAGTTTAAATTTGAATATGTCAGCAAGACTTTTGTTGAGAGGGAATTAAAATCATTAAAACGAGGAAAAGCTGCAGGACATGATGACATTCCCCCTGGGATGTTAAAAGATGCTGCAAGTATAATATCTAAACCGTTATGTTATCTTATCAATTTATCCTTACAAACTGGTATAGTACCTGCAGAGTGGAAGATAGCAAAAGTGAAGCCTATACACAAAAGTGGTTCTACTTCGAATTTGGACAATTACAGACCAATTTCAATCTTGCCAGTGTTGTCAAAAACTCTAGAACGAGCTGTTCATAAACAACTTACAGATTATTTAGAAAGCAATAAGTTACTCTCTAAAAATCAACATGGCTATCGGAGAAAGAGATCCACTGAGCAAGCTACAACATTATTTACTGATAGTATTCGAAAGGAAGCAGACCGCGGAAAATTGGTTGGCGCGTTATTTGTAGATCTGTCCAAAGCCTTCGATACACTTTCCCATAGTATTTTATTGTACAAGCTGAAATGTTACGGTATCACTGGGATTGAACATCAATGGTTGTCAGATTACCTATTCCGACGTAGACAGATGTGTATATATAAAGGAATCTCATCCGAAGAACATTCTGTAACATGTGGTGTACCTCAAGGGTCGATTTTAGGGCCCTTGTTGTTTTTAATTTATTTTAATGATCTCGAGGACTACCTCATTCATTCATACGTAATCAAATTTGCTGATGATACAGTGCTTTTTACGTCAGATAGAAAATTCGAAATTATTGAAAACAAATTGAACACTGACCTAGATGCACTATCAAGTTATCTAATGGAAAACGAACTAGTTATTAATTTGAAGAAAAATAAAACTGAATCTATGGTGTTTGGTACTGCAAAACGATTAAGTCGATGTCCTGACCAATTGAATCTCGTTTATCAAGGCACAAAAATTAACTCTACGATGACTTATAAATATCTTGGCACGGTTGTAGACCAAAACCTAAACATGGGTGAGAACTTCCACTCAACATACAAAAAAACGTCATCCAAATTACGATTATTGGAAGCATTGAAGCCCTGCTTAACTAAAAGAGCCGTACACAAAATTTATCACGGAGTAATTTTACCAACGTTATTGTTTAATTGTGTTGTTGATTTGAACTTTTCCAGAACACGACTCAATCTACTGAGTTCGATCGATCGAAGAGTAGCAGCCATTTTGGGTGAGAAGCAGACGTGCGTTATTGATGAAATATATAAGCACGCAGTCCTTCTTGTAAAGAAATGTTTAGATTGTAATATTTGTGAAGATCTAGAGAGTTATTTTGAATTTAATATCCATTGTCAGAATACTCGTCAAAACTCTACAATGTTATCTATTCCTAAAGTGAAACTCGAGCTCGCAAAATCTGGCTTTTTCTCTATGGGTGTAAAAATTTTCAATACACTGCCCATAGAGATACGGCGAACAGAGTCATTCCAAGAGTTTAGGAATAGAGTCATCAGTCATTTTAATTGCAAATAATTTTATTATTTTCAGTTAATTATACTAATATGTATGTTTGTCCCTTCATTCGTCTTGAACACTCCTATCTTCTAGTCTTTCAAGAGTGGTATTCAATTTTTCTATGTTATTTGTTTCAGTCGCATGCATTTTTTACATGACTTTTTACATAATGTTTTATTATGTTTGTGTATGTGTGTGTATGTGTATGTGTATGTATGTATGTATATATATGTGTGTGTGTATATGTGTGTATGTATGTATATATATATATATTCTTTCTTTTTTGGTTTTATTATCAGGACACGCAATAATAGCAGTAATTTATTACTGAAGTGTACATCCTGTGTAAATATTCATAATAAATAAATAAATAAATAAATAAATTTTTACAATGATTCTCTTTACACTGACCATTAAACAGGACTCGTAAAAACAGTAATAGACCACACACAAAGACAAAAATAGAACAATAGGCAATTTAAACAGAATCAAATGAGTACATGTAAAATAAATAAAACTTATCATATAACTTGAATATCCTTAAACAGATAAAGATAAACAGATCGATGCATGCATTGGAACTTACCCAGTTCGGAAAACATCTCCAAGCTTTAGAAATGCAGAATTAACAAGTATGGGAAACGGATATTTTTCTAACAAGCCTGGGACATTCACAATGGCTTCACACTGCTCTCCTGATTTTGCACTCCGCAAGCCTGTAAAAAGTCAAATAATATTTAATGAAAGGTAAGACTGAGAACAAGTAAACATTGACAGAATAACAACAAATGCACTGGTGCAATATTTATATAGTTAAAAACTGAAATACTTTTTTTCTACATTTATCTTTGTTGATTATTTCCGAATTTGCATAAGTAAAATCATCTATATTATCACAACTGTGTAACAATCCTTTTTAATGTCTTAAACATGGCCCCTTGATACCATGACGTCTCAAAACAATAACTAAAATTATTCACACCACTAACCCTGTATTTGTAAATAATAATAATTTTTTTTGAATTTTCACACTTTCTGAATGTGATTAAATTTATCACAATCACCTAAATCTAATATCAAGTCATTAATAAAGATGCCGCAGCTTTACCATTTTATTCTTCACCTTCCCACCTAAAAATCTCCTTTTCTTGCTATACTTAGTTACTGCAGGCACTTCTCTACCATGGTGACTATTGATTACTTCTGTCCATTTTTTAGTATAAATGCTGCTCCTGGATACAGCCAACATCAAATTTTTGTAACACGAATTAAAGAATTACCTGATGACTGCCAAGTTTAAACAAATGTTTGTGTAAAGGCATCAAAACCCCTTATTTATTTTCCTACTTACAAAGAACTTTGAATGCAGTAGTTTTGTATTTGCTTCCACATTATTGTCACATGAAAATGATTGTTGAAAACCCGCATAAAACTATATATAAATATAAATATATATAAATATAAATATATTCTTAATAAGGAAAAGAGTATATAAATTGATAAGTTGGAAAGCTGTTAATAAAAGTGGCAAAAATAGTGTTCCTATAGCCGTTGCTGTATAGTCAATGACTTGGGGAAGAGCCCAAATGCTGCATCCAAACCCCATTTGATGGAAATTTACCTTTTACATGTTGAATGCTTTGATAAGTTTTGTGAAGTAAAGAGGCAAAAAAAATTTTGAAACCTTTGAGTTCAATTCAATCAAGTAAGAGTTTGTACAAAGTTATCAATAAAACAGTAGAAGATTTGAGGTTATACCTTTTTAAAAAATATCTTTAGGGTATATATATAGTTAAAAATTATTATTTTTAGGATCGCTAAGCAAATTTTTATGTAATTTGCCTTGTGGGACTAAAAATTGTTATGTCTAAAGTCTTTGTTGCATTGGCTTATTAGGCGAGGAATTGACTTTTTAGGCTATGTGTAGCAATGTTCAAAATATCACATGCGGGAAATGCATTCTTAATCAAAACAAACTAAACGCTATACAGTGCAAATTATGAAAATACTAGTCGATAAGGCCCATGGAGAAATCCACTTAGGCAGAAGGAAGATGGAAAAATAGGTTGTTTTACATTTTTTGCTGACGTCAGCAATGCAGACTCAAAAAAAAATTAGCGAAATTTAGTTGATCCTGTACTTCTCAGAGCTTAAAACGCTGATGAAGAAAATGTATAGGATCATATGTTTTTGTTGAACGCCTTAGAAGATATAACTGTTTAAAAATTGTGCTGACGTCAGCAATGGCCCGTCAAAACTGAAAACTTTTTTTTAGAAATTTGTATACCTGTTGCCTTCATCGCATAGATCTTGAAACACTGATCAAGAAAATGTTTAGGATCAGGTACTTTTGACAAACGGTTGCAGAGATATTAGGGTTTAAAGGTTTTTTGATGACGTCATCAACCCGCCCATTCCGAAACGGATTTGGGGACCCAGGTTTGGAAAAATCACCCAAACTGGTCCTAGGTGGTCCCTAGTTACCCACGCAGTGAAAATCATTGATGTCACCACCTCGTTTCCAAGTTATTTGGCCTCAAAGTTTTAAGTGCACTGTAATGGCTTCATTAATTTGATATAAGATATTGACGTTAGATTAGTTTTATTAACATTGTGCCGTAACGTTAGAAAATTTAACATTTGAGACACAACTTTTTCGGCGACATCAAACGAATATGAACACATCCACAGGCCTTGCCATGAGTCGCAAGCAATTGCTCGCGCCTGCGCAGTGCTCGCGTAAATACTCGTTACCCGAGCATTCTATTGCTCGCGTAAATATTAACAATTTGAGATAAGTGTAAACGTTTTTCTCAAGAATTGATAGGTCTTTTAAGTGAAATTCCTGCACGAACGCTCAACCTGAAACTGAAAAGATATTTGGTGTGATTATTTTCCACCCATCGTGCAACAGTTCATTCGCCATTTTGTAAAACGCGTTCGATACGGCCATTAAGGTTAATCTTTGTTGTGCATTCATTTTGCAGTAGAAAAGTGGGGGACGTTTTAAATCGTGAACCCCAAACACAATGATCGAGCGTCTACTGGTATAGCGACTCTCTCAATCTTAACTTCCTATTCTACATGTCCGAAATAGTATGCATGACTATACTGTCGTTTTCATAAATTTAATGTTTATTTTTCAGGTCATCACAAGCAAATAGGAAAAAAATATGCTTCGTTTTCAAATTGAAAAAAATCTTTATCCGCGTGGTTTAAATAAAGCTAATAAATAAAATCTCTTTTTAAAAGGTACATGTCAGGTACATAAAATTTTTACAGAAAAAAAAATTATACCGCACGTGGGTTTCGTTTTTAAAATTGTTTGAATAACAGTTGCGGCATAAAGAAAATAATCCATTAAATTTGGACCTGCTATGGTTTCCAATTGTTTCGTCAAATGAAGAAATTATCTACAATTAAATCCATGATAAATTGTCTGTTCCGCCTGTAAGTGTAGTTTTGCAGACTTGCATCATCCGTGCTCCGCCGACGTTCACCTTTGCCAGGCAAAAGAGATTTATGTCTACGTAGTTTTTTAACTAAGTCAGGAGTCGGTGAATTAGCTAGGATGGTCAGGTTGGCTATGAATAGGCTTGCTCGTGGATTTAAAGGACCAGGACTATTCAATAATTCTGAGATCTAAAAGTGTCCGACCAAGACGGAAATCTATCAGACGTTTTAACCGACGAAAGTTTGAAACGAGCTACGGACATGTCCGACCAAACTGGAAATGTGGCGGACGTTTTAATCACACGCCTGAAACGATTTAGGTGTGTGCCAAGGTGCACGCCTCTCCTGAAAAAGATGCCCTGAGAGACTAAATGTAAAGTTTTTTTAGCGAAAAATATGGCGAGCAAAATTGCTCGCGTGGACACAATTAATTGATTGGGAGGTTATTTGCTCATGGCAAGGCCTGCATCCACTTTGCCTGTTACAGACACACAGACACACACACTCTCCGTATTATTATAGATATATATATATTTTGGTCATTGAAAGGAGGTTTAATAGAATGTTTTTTAGCTAATAAAATTGTTACGACTATTACAACGGAGCAGTAATAGGCAACAAAAACCATGTTGATAGCCTTATTAAGGGAAATAAACCTCCTAAATAGCCTATCATAGACTAATCAGACTACCGTAGTCTAATTTGAAGTTAAAGCCCTGACTGCTGAAGATAATTGTGAAAGAAGATAACCAATCACCTTACATATGACGAGGGTGCCGACTCGCCGTATATGTTAGGGCGGCCGCGGGCGTTTTTTCGAGGTTTTTTCAAGGTTTTCGTCTGTTACCGCCCGGAAAAGCCTGAGCCCGTCCGAAACTACCCGAAATGCAATGCGCGCAAGGCTCATTGTTCTCATTTAAATTTTGTCGCGAAGAAGGAAGGTGCTATTTTATTGTTTTACTCTCAGTTTATTATTTGTGGGATTTTATTACAGCTATATTTATCGAATAAATGATATAAAAAACAGTTTTTTCAGAACTTCCACTGTTGAGTATATGACTATTAGTCTACCGTTATGTTTATGTTTAGTATTGGGTACCTTAACCATACCGTTATGTGCCGATATACAAATGTGCTATAATGGTGCGGTAGCTGTACTGTAAAGTATCTACGGACTTCGTTAATACACAGAAGACAGACATTTATGTTAATATAAATATACGCGTTCTTATTTCGGTTATTAACCCTCCGTCATAACCAGAGATTTAAGTCTAACATCCACTACCACTGCTCGACATTAAAATAATAAATTATACATCATGGTAATAAATGTTTAAAAAAATGTTGTTTCGGGTTGATTCGGGTTTCTCCGGACCAAATTTTAAGTTTTTTTTAAAACGCTGGAAGTCGACCGACAGCCCTGTGGTTTTTGCGGCGTTTCCGGCGAGTCGGCACCCTCGTTAAATATGAAATGCTTTCCAATTAGGGTAACTAAATAACTAAGCTACTATCCTAAATTGGCGTGATAGTCTAATTAGCAGTTGTCCTTGACTGCCATTAGCAAGCTCGCTATCTTTTTAGACGTCACCTCTTAAAAATCAAGAAAAGCTTAGCTAGCTGCTACTTTCCTAGAGCTATTAGCTTGCTGGCTGATATATTAAAAATAGCTAGTTACCTTTTTCAAGTTCCATCAAAGCAAAATTAGCGTCCTGACTTTGATCTTGGCCATTATACTTCATTTGATCTGTTAGAACTGGACTCTCAACAATAGGCCTAAGCGCCATAATATGACAAGTCTACCACTACTTCAGCATGTATAGAATGGAATGTTTACGAAATACTCCTCATGACTTCATGTACCGTACCCACAAAACATTGTGTTTCACGACTTTGAAAAATCAACGCCGTTCCGCCACTTATCTCTCATACGTATGTGTGTGGTATAATTCAAGCACGATCTATATAAAAAGTATTCACACGCAATGTCATCAAAATCATGTAAACCCGCCATTCAAAACTTTCATATTGTTCTTTCTTTTTTGGTTACAATTTTTTTTGAACTTATCTTCTGTAAACTGTGTGAAAAATTTGGAACTGGCTCATCTGCGAAAATAAATCTTTAGTTTGCTTTTTTCTTTCAAAGTGGAAGCGAAGCACCAAATTTTTTGTCAAAATTCTTATCAAAGACGTACAAACAAGACAATGTGGTGTAAGTTAGTTAAAAGGATTATCCAAAGCGAAGTGTTCTAGATGAAAGTTATTTGAATGAGGTAGAGGAAATTATTGAAAAGGTAGAAGTTATCTGGGTCAATTATTACCAAAAGACAGTTATCCTAGTTAGAAGTAAACCGTTGAGTGGGGGCAATTATTCAATAGCAATTAGCAGGGGTAGGACAATTATCCGGGGGTAATTATCCAGAGGTATGGTCCTGTCACCCGTCCAATCTTTCCGAAACAGTAAAACTACGCAACTATTACTATTCATCCAACAGTAATGAAAGACAAAAAAAGAAAGCTAAAAGTTTGTTCCTTCACAAGTTTCTTTCTTTGCTATTGTTCAGACCTGCGATAATAAACTCACCATCCAATTACATAAATTTCATCCAAAAGAAATAAACTGGTCTAGGCGCAATTTATTACTTAAAGACGAATGTATGGTTTCTGTATTACGATTTGCCGTCGAGAAAATATTTCATGTTAAAACGAGAGGGTAGGCCAGAAATATACAAAATTTTGACTTCTTACCACACCCTTGTCCTTAGGGTTTTTCCTGCCATCTTCCATATCAAGAAGGCAAAAAACCCTTTGGACAAGGGTGTTCTTACCACTTTTTTTACCATTCAAGATGGAGAAACGTGCTGCACAGTACTTGAATTCGCGAAGGCCCCAGGTGTACGAAATTAAAACTAAGCGAAAAATTATATGCGCTGATAACACTGTTTTAAAATTATTAACCGCTAAAAAGGTAAAATTCAAATTAAAACTTATTTTTCTAGAGAGGATTCAGACAAAAAATCATTTTATATTTGAAGATTTTAATACGATTATGATCTAGTGAAATTAATCCACAAATCTAGCTACAGAGAATTCATCTTCCTTTTCTTCTGATGTCTTTACATCTAACGGTATTTCTTTTGATTTGAGGTGTTTTTTCAAGCATAAAAGCCTTTTCTTTTCCAACCCTGGGTATTCCTAAGCCATTCTGTGGTAGTAAATTTTGTTAAAGAAATTTGTTAAGCGTTCCTTCGCATCAAGCTTGCCGTTGTACTCTAAGATATAATCAAAATATTTCTCAAGGAAGTCTGACTCTCGTCAGACTTCCAGTTCTTCTTTTGATTTTACAATACAGCACACGGACCAAATAAATTTCCTTTGTCACGTTTAGAGTTTTTGTCCGAACGTTGGCGACAAGAATTTTCGGGGATCTTGAAATACATTCTGGTCAACAGGTTCTCTTGGCCTTTCAGTCGTTATTACAGAGCGGCTGTCAAATTAATACAGGCAAAATGGCTAGGAATGGGGTTGATTGAAATCGTCTCGAAGCGCAGTACCACGAGTCAACATTATTGAATGTTCCTGCCACTTCTTCGCATTCTCCACCCCAGAGCTCTTTGAGATAAACTCAAAGAGCTTTGGGGACGAGAATGACTTCTTCGTTTTCTTTCTCTTCTGCTGCTGTTGATAAGCTGAAGCGTTTTTTCTTATCGTATTTAAAACACAAAGAAACTTTAAAACTTTTCCTTGAACCAGGATGATTTTCAGATGCTGACATTTTAAGAAAACGTATTTTGTAATGCTTTCACGATATACAAAATTTCCTTCAAATTGTCAAGTTTACGCAAAATAGATGACTTAGCACTACGATCATATTTGACAAGCGAAAAATTATAGACACTCAAAACTACGTTGGGAAAACGGGGCTTTCACGTGATAATTTCATCTAATGGATTGAGTTTACCACGTTGTCTTGGGCTTTTGCCTCTTTGTTTCAGCTGCGTACACAAGAAATGACTTTGGGTGTCTTGAGTTATTTTCTAATTCTTGCATTCAATCGAAAAAAACTTGATTTATTAACTCTATATAACCTTCGTATATGCGATACAAGTGTAGTAAATTAGACTAGTTAGTATGCAGTCGGAATATTAAGACAATATAGTTCTAATATAACTCTATAGTTATACGGGTGGGTGGGTCTGCAAAACTAACAATGTATGATATTTCTCCGCTTATTCTGCTCTCTTATTTTCTTGGTCACGTGAAACAGTGTACTTTAACTGTATCTTGACATTATTAATCAAAAGTCAGGATCAGGATATCCGAGAAATGTTCGTAGCACCAAACTTGACCATTAAAATGAATAATTAACTTTAAGATTTTGTTTTTTTTGTTTTTTTTGGTGATGAAAAAGCGTTCGCGTCTTGAAAATATCCATCACTTTTGTGTCTTTTTTGTATGTATGTGTGTGTGTGTGTGTGTGTGTGTGTGTGGAGGGGGGGGGGGGGGGGTGTTTAAGGTTTTGACTCTAGTGTTAAGAAATAGGGCGATGGTGATGCCAACAACGACGAGTCGTAGATCAGCACGAGTTCGATGGCGAAATGAGACTGAAACACTAATTTACTTAAAAGGTGACAAAAATCTTGGCTTAAAATATGTTTCTTATAAAAAAAGTAGTTTAAATGAATCCACAAGGAGTGTTTGATTGAAATAAAAATACAGGCTGTTAAGCTGGTCATATTTGACACAATACGTGGTCATTGATAAAGCTGTTTACCACCATTATTTTGGTAAGTCATGACATCTTAAAATGGCAAATTGCTTTGTGACGGTTTCCGTATTTCACTAAAACCATTTTAACTCTGGCGAATACGGAAATATATACTTTGCAACGACTTCAACGATGGCGACGCTTAACCGTCGCTCGTAAAACTTGATCGTGAAAATTAACGAAATTGTTTGTGAAACTATCTTTTTAACGCAATGAATTGCTGAAAAAAAATAAAGGATAAATAGCTGACAATGAATACACCATCAAGTACAGAAGCTGAAGCAGAAGTTCCGTGTATAAAATGCGGGAAACGATTTCGTACGCCACGAGGCGCACTTCAACACCAAAGGCAGTGTAAAGTTGTAGCGGACAGAGTTGAAGTAGCAGAACCTCCGACATCGCAAACAGCCAATAATCAACGAATTGCGATCGAGCCTGAAATGAACGTGGAGCCAGAGAGCTACTATTGGGGTGAAGTGAAAGGTAGCGACTTCACAAAAATGGTTGAAGATAGCTACGAGAAGATCGTGCCTGACGCCGAAACCTGTTCAAACTACCCAGTGGAGCAGGAAAAGATTTCATCAGAGAAGTAACTCGACTAACGAACGCATGGACGGAAAAGAGTCCACTTCGAGTTGTCGCATTGAAAGCTATCCATATCATGCCCGCCCTGCTTCTGCAAAAACCAAGCAGGACCTCAAAAGCGAAGGACCATAAAGAATCATTGGAAAGGCGATTAAAGATATGGTGCCAGGGGAACATTGCAGACCTTATAGACGAAGCAGCTACGATTCAATCAAGGCTGCCGAAACCAACAGACAAGAGAGACATCGAAACGGTCTCGAAAATGTTTAAAGAAAAGATGCAGAGAGGTGACGTGAATGGCGCTATCAAGATCGTGACGAACAACATGCGTGGTGGGATACTGCCTTTAAACGACGAAACCATCAGTTTACTACGAGAAAAACACCCCGAAGCAAGAGACGCAAACGAGAACAACATGTTGGAAGGTCCTTGCGAAAGAGTGAACCCGATAGTGTTCGAGGCGATTGACGAATCACTGGTCATGAAAGCAGCGCTCGAAGCCAAAGGAGGCTCTGGACCATCGGGTTTAGATTCAGATGGATGGAGAAGAATCCTGACATCAAGAATGTACGGTGATTGTGGGAAAGATCTTAGGATCGCGATAGCGAATGCAACCAAGAGTCTTTGTACGGAAAGTCTCAGTGACGAATCCCTTGAAGCTTTCATTGCGTGCAGACTGGTCCCGTTAGACAAGCAACCCGGTGTTCGACCAATCGGAGTCGGTGAAGTACTGCGGAGAATATGTGGTAAAACGGTGATGGCGGTAATCAAGAAAGACATCATTACTTCGAGCTGTAGAGTGCAGATGTGTTCTGGCCAAAAAGCAGGAGGAGAGGCTGCAGTCCACGCTATGAGGAGAGTGTTCGAAAGTGAAGAAGCAGAGGCGGTTCTTCTGGTAGATGCATCAAATGCGTTCAACAACATCAATCGACAAGCCCTCCTACACAACGTCAAAGTGGTATGCCCAGTCTTCGCAAACTATGTTTCGAATTGCTACCGCACACCAGCCAGGTTATTTGTTATTGGGGGCGTAGAGCTAAGTTCAAAAGAGGGAACAACCCAAGGTGATCCGATCGGCATGGCAGTCTACGCTACGGGAATAACACCTCTCCTGGACGAACTGATGTCGATCATGGTGGAACAGTACCAGATGATCGCCTATGCTGACGACATAACTGCAACAGGGAAATGCAGATTATTACGAACCTGGTGGGATAACCTTGCAACTCAAGGACCCCATTTTGGTTACTTCCCTCAACCAAAAAAATCTTGGCTAATCGTCAAAGAACGAAATTTGGCCGACGCCATGGAAAGCTTCCGGGGAACCAACATCCAAGTAACAACAGAAGGTGAACGGCATATGGGCGCGGTGATTGGAAGTGAAAGCTACAAAGAAAAATACTGTAAAGCTCTAGTAGAAAAATGGTCAGAGGAATTGTCTCTTCTAACCCGAATCGCCGTGACTCAACCAGAAGCGGCATACGCATGCTACGTCAGCGGATACCAACACAAACTTACTTACTTCATCCGAACGATACCTGGCTTTGAGAGATACCTGCAGCCTATCGAGGACGTGATACAAGCCTATCGAGGACGTGATACAAGCCTATCGAGGACGTGATACAAGCCTATCGAGGACGTGATCAAGACCATCAACGACAATGAGCGCGAGCTGTTGGCATTGCCTCCAAGACTTGGTGGTCTTGGACTCAAAAACGTATGTCAGACAGCCCCACTCGAGCACGACAGCTCCAAAGCCCTGACAAGAAAGCTACAAAACGAAATCCTCGGGATGTCTGAAGAAGAGGAAGAAGTGGCAAAAAGTCCCGCCATGATCAAAAACGAACGACGCCAACGGAGTAAAGAAACGTTGGAGGAAGTACGAACGAGGATGAGTGACGAGCAGAAAAGAACTAACGAGGCGAACTCAATGGTTGGAGCGTCCAACTGGTTAACAAATCTGCCGATCAAAGAGTTTGGATACGAGCTCAACAAGGAGCAATTTCAAGACGCTTTACGCATCAGGTATAGCTGGTCTCTTCAAAGACTTCCAACGGAATGTGTATGCGGAAGCCGCTTCGACATAGCACACGCATTATCGTGCAAGAAGGGAGGCTTCGTTACGTTACGACATAACGAAATTCGTGATTTAACGTCAA
Source organism: Hydractinia echinata (assembly GCA_030067915.1). NCBI lineage: Eukaryota > Metazoa > Cnidaria > Hydrozoa > Anthoathecata > Hydractiniidae > Hydractinia > Hydractinia echinata. The sequence goes on along the minus strand of JASGCC010000054.1, from coordinate 1,809,173 downwards.
TCATGTTAAACTAAGTCTGCCCTGACGTCAGAAGGGAACCAAGGCTGGTCGAAATGGATGGTGAACACCTGACGCACCGGACAGCGAACAGATGCCAAGAAGCGCGACTCGACATCAGCGCTACGGGTTTCTGGACTCCTGGACAAAGAGCATTTTTTGATATAAGGGTCTTTGACCTAAACGTTCGGAGGTACAGGGGTCTGGAGCTCGAAAAATGCTTCAGAAGGAATGAAGGGGAGAAGAAAAGGCACTACAATGAACGTGTAAACAACATCGGGAACGGTACCTTCACGTCTTTGGTGTTTTCGACGAGTGATGGCATGGGCCGTGAGTGTAAAACATTTTACAAGCGTTTGTGCGAGATGATGGCTGAGAAAAGAGGTGAAACATCCCAAAGAGTAACAGACTTCATACGAACGAAGCTATCGTATAGCCTTCTCCGATCGACATTGCTGTGTTTAAGAGGCTCACGCTCACTAAAGATCGAATACAGCCTGAGTGACATTCATCTGACCAACTCTCTTTCGAAAGTTGGAGGCACTGATGAATGAGTATTTACTATATTCATTTATTAATTAATTTATTTAATATTTTTAGTTTTGAAGTAAGACAGAATATGTAATATACACGTATCTGTGTAGTACATTTTCCGTATAGCAAGTAGTGTGAATATTTAAGTTAGTCACATGTATTATTATAAGAATACTAAATTCCGTTTTCCCTGATCCAAACATGTTTCACGCGCAGTGTACTCTATTTAGGTGGTATATGTTATCCCTCACCAGAGTGTGGACTCGAACCTGAAAACTTTATGACTACAAGCCGAATGCGCTACCACTACACTATCTTCGCCTACATATATAATCATAAAAAGAATACGATCCAGCTAGGTAACTAACTATATAAATTACTTAACTGTCACTTTTAAATATTTACAACATGTAGGTATACATAATATCAAACACTAGATTTGAACTGCAATAATATTCTCTCAATATCTCAATTCAACTCACGACCAGAAAAGACACCACCATTTGTCTTTTATGTTAAAATATATTTTTAATGGTGGGACAGCGTGGAAGAGCAATTCAATTGAAGTCGCCGCGTTAATTAATTAATGACGTCCTCCGTCCAATCACAGTACAGAACCAAGAGGCCTGCGCCAGGTGTTCTTATCGCCCCCCCCCCCCCCCCCCCGATGTCAGAAAAGATACAAGATGCTCTGGGGACGAGGTTGGAGGTTGTGGATTAGACGTGTTAAGGGTTGTCTGTTTATGGGTCGAACGTTTGTTATGCGCTACCTTATAATTTCTGCGCCCTATTTAAAATTTACTTTTGTGCGCCATTACTTTGACAAAAATTTCAAAGTGACGCATATAGCCGCGTTTTATATGATATCGCCTAAAAATATACACATGTGATAGATACGTGGAAAAGGCCCCGAAAGATTAGAAGTAATTAAGTATCATGGCGGCTTTACAGCGGAGTGGTACACTGATGGCCTTTTTTATGACAGCTACAAGATTCTTATGTTTTTTTTGTTTAATATCCTTATTAATGCTTTCCGAATGCATGGCTTTGTATGAAGATCAAGTGGGTTTGTTTGACTGGAGACAACAATATGTTGGTAATTCAAAAGAAGTTTATTTCGAGCAAACTTCGCATAGCAGTACCACAAGTAAACGTGTGTTTCTCTCAACAGAATCTAACGTTTTGGCAGCATTAAATGCAAGAACTGGTCAAATAGTATGGCGACAAGTTTTTGAGAGAAAAGATAACATAATAAACACTTTACTTCATAACTCAAATTTATTAATTACATTATCTGGGAATGGAAGAGTTGTTCGCTCGTGGGATCCAAACAAAGGACATCTTCTTTGGGAAAGCACTTCCTCAAACTATGTAGATTATCAAAATGAAAGATATGGAAACTTGGAAAATATGTTGAAAAATCATCAAGCAGTTTTATTAGATGACGATGGTGGGTTGTTAGTTTCAACAAATAAAGGTGTCAAGTTGATTTCTCAATCTGATGGCTCTGAAATTTGGGACTATCAAGTTAAGGACACTGGTGTGCATTTGTTTGGAGTAACAAAAGTTAACAATCGAGCCATTGCATTTGGTGTCAAAGAAAAAAGTGATTTGTTTTTTGTAAACTTCATCCATTTAGACATTGAAAGTGGGAAGGTTTTAAGTGATGTTGTTATTGCAGCCCCATGGATTTTACAGAATGATATAACGTGTACACTTTTATCATCTAAATTTTTCATGTGCCTGAACCCAGCAATATTTTCAGTAATAGTAAAAAACTTTGCTGATGAAAGCAAAACAGTATTTGTCAGTATGCCCTTGGCATTATTAAATGTTGATAGAACTGAAATATTTGATAAATCCTTTATATCATCAATGTCTCGTTCTTGTGAATACAATGAGTTCTACATTCATATTAATGATAACAATAACATTCTGGCACATATTAATCCAGACGATAGCCAAATAAGTTTAATTAATTACCTCCATAAACCAGGATTCTTTTCCTTGACTTATTTATCTAATAAAAAATACATAATTGAAATATCAAGAGCAAGTGATTTAAAATCAAAGCAAGAAAATCTCCAGATCTTGTTTTTTGATTCTGAAAATTTGAAGTCTCCAATAAAAAGCCTTGAAACAAATATGCCTTATGACAAACAGTTTTATCAGGGTTCACCATCTGCTTGCTCCGTATTTATGTACTCAAAGAAAAATGACATTAGTTACAGAATTTTGTTAATTACTGAAGATCACTCAATATCACTGATTCAAAACATTGATGGCAAAGATGGCAAAACCCTATGGACGAGAAATGAAGCATTATCTCGGGTCTCCTCAGTGAAAATGGTTGAATTACCGCCATCTACATCAGCATCAAAATTGGAATTGTTACACGCTGAGTTTGCTGTTGTTCCAAATAGTAAGTTTATTCCTTAGTACCAAATTATTTTTTAAATTGACAAGTTTTAAAGAAGTCTTCTAAATCATGTGCTATTTATGGTCAATTTGCACCACTTAACTTATTGTCTGCTATTTGTGTTACTTTGTCTTTTGTATGTTTACAGATTTTCATGTTATAAAAATATACATATAAATTTAAAATTAGGGAAAATAAGTAAGTTTATTAGTGAATGCAATAGAGTTTATATCCTTTTTTACTTTCTGCCATTAAGTGTAGCAATGTTTTTATAAAAAATATAGCAATTGATTATTCAATTCATTTAATATGGCAAATTTCTTTGGAAAATCATTTCTAAGTTGACTTATTTAACAGGGTATCAACCAAAGGCATTTTAAACACTAAAGAATACTAGGGCATGTGAAGTACTTATATAAGCATAATGGGTAATAATAATAACAATAAAAGATTTTGCGAATATAATTTAGCAGACTTATTTTAAAGCATTCAATTTTACTTTACCTAACACTGAAATTAAAGGTCAAATTAAATACTTTGATATTCTTCATTAAAAATGTGATTCACTTATGTTATTAGCTTTGGTTATTTTTCAAATAATGCATCTTGTACCAGCAAAAGTGTTCCGTAATATGTGTGTTCATATAAAAGTTTACCTTATTGGTGTCTGTTCTTATAGGTAGCATACTAACAATGTTTATCAATCGTGTAAAATCTCAAATCCGTCAATTGCAAGCGTTTACAGATAGTTTACGCAAAAGGCAACGTAACCTTGATCCAAATTCAGACTATGCTGATGATGAAAGTACAACAGTCTTAAAGCGTGACCAATTTAACATTATCAAAATGATGCTTCTTATGACTGAAGGAAGGAAGATGTTCGCTCTAAATTCTCAAAGTAAGCTTAATTCTGGAAATAAGGTTCAATTTTTGAAACTTTGATTTATGGTTGATTGACAAATAGTGCATGTGATACACAAATTTGTTCTGGAAAAAATATAATTTACGGTCCTCTCAATCACAAAATAAGTTCCACAAAAAAATTTGAAAAGCCATATTGTGTGCCAGTATAATTTGTATTAGTGTATATTCGCCATTTGGATGTGCTGCTGTTGTTTTCTAGATGGAAATGTTGTTTGGAGCAGTTTTATGAGTGGCATCAAGAAAGGTGCGAAATCAGAAGTGACTGTTTTTGAGCAAAGAACAACTGCTCATTTTCCCTTACCCCCACAGTGTGTATTGGTAGCACCATACAATGAACACTTAGTTAGAAAGCAGAATCTACAACCAAACGAATACACTGCATTATATTCATTTAACCCATTAACCGGAGAAGGACTGGCTAAACCAGATGTCATACAACAATACAGGGTTCTACAAATAGCTGAACTTCCATTTTTAGGTAAGACATATTTTCTGTTTAGTATATATATATATGAAAATTGATTTCTTTCTATGTAATCAGTTCTAAAGCCTTCATCTTTGTTGAAAGTTTGTTCGTCGTTATTGTATAATTTTTAAATGAAAATGCAGGATGTGAGTGAATATGTGGGTATTTTGCAAATAAAATGAGTTTCTTACCCCTTCTTCTATTTATGGAAGTTGTATTGGCCTTAAAAAGGAGTTTTTGACTTGATTCCCTTGCTCGATGACGATTAAACTCTGGCTCGACTGGCAAAAAAGGGAGACTCAATATTTTTTTAAATAAGAGAGTATTTTATGCAAGCATAATGCAACAATATCACTGGTAAATCCTAAAGGCACTTGATAATGAAAGAACTAATATGGACAACCTAGTTGCTATAAATTATTTTGTTTTCTAGATGAAAAGTTCTTAAAAGTAATTGGTATTGTCGACACAAATTATCATTTTCATATCTACCCTGAGACGCCAGACACCCTGGCAAAACTGAAACTACATCTCAATTCTATATACATTTACATATTTAATCAGAGAACGCACTCGTTCAAAGGTTTTAAAGTCAATTTGGTTTCGTCGAGATTTGAACTGTATGAAGTATGGTCGGTCAATGTTCCATCTGATCAAGTCTTGTTAACAATGAAGACGAAACGAAGCGATGAAGTCATCAACTCAGTTGGTCGGGTGTTAGGTGATCACACTGTGTTGTACAAATACCTTAATCCTAACCTGGTGGCGTTTATGACAATGCAGGGTGATGGCGTAAAGAGAAGCATATTTGTGTATATCGTGGATGCTGTTACAGGTATAACAAAAATCTCTATAATAATAGCTGTATTCTGCTCAAAATGGTTACCCCACAGCTTTATTTCAGACCCTTTTCTCGCAGTTTATTTTAATTACTTTGTGCTAGCGGGGACAAAATGCATGAAATACCGCTTCAGGAAGTTATGTACGACGGGTGAAAATCTAAGTACGACTCACAGGATAACGTCTATTATATCAATACCTGTATTTTTTTCAAAGTGGATGCCTTATTGCTAGTCAAAATAGCAATGACGGTTAAAAATCTGTAAAGGTTTTCACAGATTAGTGGCTAATTTTATTTTAACTTTGCGGGGATTTTTGCACTATTTATAAACAACCCACCAGGAAATGTTTTATTAGTATTCAATCTATATACAGTATGCAGCAGTTGTTTGGAAAATGATGTGAAACCATCTAGAAAGCTTAAAGTGTATAGCGTTTTTGTATCAATTTTTTGTAGTTTTAGTAAGCTCTGGTTTCTATTATTTATTATGTAGTAGGAAAATTTTATAGAAAGGAAAACGTTTTACTTACTTATGAACTTCTGTTGACGTAAGCATAGGTAGATAGAACTCTGTACTTCTTGCAATGCTTTCTTGCAAAAACTTACCTTAGGAGTACTAATTTTCGCGGGTACATTTTTCGTTTTTTGACCATTTTCGCGAAATTAAATGCCCGCGAAATATTTCGCGATATTAAATTCGCGAAAATTAATACCCGCGAATTTCTTTTCCAATTGAAAAAAGCTAAATTTATCAGGTAGAGATGATAAACAAGACAACCTTAAAAATACCACGCATATATTCCCAAAACCTAATCGACTACAAATTTATCACATCGTTTGTTTTTCTTCCCAAACATGTCTCGAATGTTTCTTGACCGAACTTCCGCCTTCTTTTAATTTTTTGTGCTTGACGAAGCCACACACGGCGTACATGGCTTATGATTAGTAAGAAAGTGGCAATTTTGTTAGAACATGTGTTTTAATTGCTTCAATTTCCCATTTCGGAAGGTTTCTCGTGGAATGCAAAGTTAATAAATTACATTTTTTTATTTAAAGTCTACTTCCGCGAAAATTAATTCCCGCGAAAATTCGAAATACGAACAATTCGTGAAAATTAATACTCGCGAAAAATCAAAATTTCTTCGATTCGCGAAAATTAATACCCGCGAAGTACAACTTTTTTTGGCTCGCGAAAATAAATACCCGTGAAAATTAGTACTCCTAAGGTAAGTTACTGAAGTGTTCCTATTTAAATTCTGGAGTTGGTTTTCAGAAGATTGTGTTGATGTACTGGAAATAAATTCTTTTTATACGCAGGTTATAAATTTTGTTAATTAATTTTTGTACTTATGCTGCAAGTTGCAAAACCATTACTTAATCATGGTTTACATTTTTAGGTCATGTTTTGTACCATGCACGACACAAAGGAGTTGACACACCAGTTGATTTAATACTGTCCGAACATTGGCTAGTCTATCTCTACTACAACACAAAAGGACGAAGAATCGAAATTTCCGTGGCAGAATTTTACGAAGGCTATGAAGAGAAGAATCAGTACGTATTTTTATTCACAAGTTTTATCTGTAGAAGTAGCCAGTCTTAAGTGTATGTTATTTTTGTTGAAAAGTGTTTATCAGTACGGAAAAGCCCAAAGTTAGGCTTTTGCAAGTAGGCGCGACTATTTTTTCCCCAGAAATATCTATGTATGTAAGGAATTCTAGTTGTGTGTGTTTCTTAATTCACTGTTTCTTCATAGCACTGCGTTTTCATCTCTTGATCCAGTCGACACTCCGATGGTGTTATCGCAAGGTTACTTACTACCGGTCAGCGGTGTGCGTGCGATCACATCAACGGCAACCGAACGTGGGATAACAAATAAAAACATACTACTTGGTTTGGACAACGGCTTTGTGTATTCCATACCAAAGAATTTCTTGGATCCACGGAGGAGTTTTAAACCGACGCAGATGCTGCAAGAGGAAGGTGTGCCACCTTACATGCCGGAGTTGCCGGTGATGCAGCAAGGTTATATCAATTACAACCAAACAGGTTAGTAGTTGTATTCCAGATGTTGATTCCCACCGCAAATGCTCCGGAAGCAACATCAAACTTTATAAGAAAAAAGCTTGTCTTTCATTTTGTGTTATGTATTTTTGCGATGAACTTGCTATTTGTTGTTTTCGAGAAATCTGTGTTTAGAAAACCTTTGTACTACGGTATATGCGAGGGCTTAACTGTAAATAATTTTAATTCCTCTGCTGTTACGTTAGACTTGCTTACTACTGGATCATTTTCCCAAGTTCATTAATACACGAAATTGTGGCTGAGAATCAATATTGCTGTTAATTACAAATAGGGCCGTTGTTTTTTAAGAACCTCAGAATGCTTATAAAATGTTGCTTATATAAACAAACGTATATCCTCACACTCTCGTGTTACTCTTTTTTAGTTGCAAACATACGTGGCATCCACACGTCTCCCGCTGGTTTAGAGTCCACATCACTTGTGCTTGTGTATGGCTTGGATTTGTTTTATACCCGAGTTACACCATCAAAAATGTTCGACGTTTTAAAAGAAGACTTCGATTACATATTTATATCTGGTGTATTGTCAGCCTTAATACTGGCATCTATCATTTGCAGCAAGTTGGCGTCGATGAGAGCTTTAAAGATGGCGTGGGGTTAAAATTTTGCTATGGATACGAGAATACATAAGTCTTGTGTGGAGGAGAGATTTTGCGTGATGGACAGTTAACCCCAATAAACCGTTTTTCCCGAAAAGATGTTTGGAAAAAATGGATTCTGTGAGAATTTTATTGAAGTTGTAAAAAATATAAAAAGCGAACAGGATTTTTTTTTTTATGTTACTAAGTTTGTATATCTGCAAATTTTTTTATTATTATTACTACCTGTTGTACCTAAAGTGAGTTAATTTCGCGTGCACTAATTTTCCCGGATGTAATATCGCGCTTCGCGTGGATTTGATTTCGCGAATGACACACCTGCGTTAAATTTCGCGTGCACTAATTTTCCCGTATGTAATATCGCGCTTAACGTGGATTTGATTTCGCGAACACGCCTGCGTTAAATTTCGCGCGGACTAATTTTCGCGAACGTAATATCGCGCTTAGCGTGGATTTGATTTCGCGGTAAACTAATGTTGGACGGCAATCGATAGACCGAGGATTGAGACCGACCTTGCAAGCCCCGCACAACTCCGTCACATAGAATACGAATCAAAAAAAAAGAAATTGTCACTCAAATGGTTTGAAATCAGCAACTGACGGAAGGGTCCGTCCCACTACGATACGCCTAACAATCCCTAGAGACGAGGTTGTGATAAAAAGTCTTCTTAAGCCGCATTCTCATGTACATATAATTTTACGTAAGAAATCTCTCTTACGTGAGGTTTTGTTCACATGTTACAACCATGTTGGTTGTGGGAAAATAAGTTGAAAAATAGAGAGCAAAATTTTTATCGATAGTTTGTACTTTTCAAATTCAAAAAAAAACGGGAGTTATTTTCAAACCATATATCCATATTTTTATTGTTTTACCACTCTTTTACGATTTTATAGCTATAATGCTATTATCTTTCACCAAAAATATCCCGTTCTAACAGTTCTTCTTTCACATCGTGAATAATTAATTAATTGTTCTGCCGAATATAGTTCCAGCGCTGATTTGCAGAAAGAAATGACGTAATTATTAAGGAGAAACGATAACAACAAAGATGGCGCATAGCATAGAATTTTACGGCAGTCTTTATAGTATTGCACTGCGTCTGCTTCAACTTCCGATAAAAATTTCCTTTTTCTTTTAAATTTTAAGACATGTTTGGAAAAATCATTTAGCTATGATACGGTGTGCGAAAATATTTTTAATTTGAATATTTTTCTTTCAACAGCGTTTTATGCAGTTACCTTATTCTCCAACCTCGATCCCAGGACATGTTGTCTCTTTTTGCGTATCGGACGGCGAGACGAATAATAAGCGCCGATGAGAGACAAAAAGCCCTGGGAATGAGGTTGCTTATTCTCGTGTACGTTTGTCTGTCATGCAAAATGGTAAGCAAGTAGCGAGATGTACGCAATGCGGTCTAAAAAGGACGGGCGAACCCGTGGATTTTCCCATGGGCCACCGACTGGCCTTTCAAAATATACAAAAGCCTATTGTTTGAAAAATACGAATGAACAAGAAAATTCCGCACTTGGTCAACCCAAAGTTTTTAAAAACAGAAACTAGTAAAAAATCATGAGGCTGTAAAAAGTTGAAGCTCGTAAAAACCGATTTTTGTTTTCTTGTTTATAATACATTTTTAATTGAAAATTTCTGCTGACTCAGCAATTTAGATAATAAGTCAAAATCATTTTTATACATGTTAAGGTCCATATTTTGGAGATATAGTAAAGAAAAACTTTTATACATAAAACACTGAGTAAATAATGCAGTTGTTTGCACAGCTCAGAAATTGTTACTACTTAAGCTTTAGGAGCTAATTTTTACGGGAAGTGATTTTCGCAATAGAACATATTTTTCGGTTTGTTTGATTCGCAAAAAACTATCTTTTTCGAAACCTCGAAATTTGTGGGTTTTTAACACGTATTATGCCTAACAAGGGTGCGGTTTTTTCAGTATGAATGGCTGTATTATTTAGTATATAGGATATATTTATTTAAATTTTCGCGAACTGTGTCGAATCTGGCGATAATATATTTTCGCCAATTGATTGACCTGAAATATTTTGCGGGCATTAAATTTCGCCAAATAGATGAAAAAGTGAAATTCGCGTAAAAATCTTCCGCGAAAATGAGTCACTTTAAGGTTAGGTATAAACTCTCTAAACAATTTTTTTTCCATCAGAAAAATTATAGTAAAAATTGAGATTGGCATTTTTAAATTTAACATCTGACACAAGCCAGCAACAGTATGAGTCATAATATTCGTGACAGTTTAACACAAATACTATCGTACATCAACCATCCGTGTAATTGATAATGCATTGTTGTTTTTTTTTGAATAATAAATTTTATTTCAACAGTGACGTCACATTATTCTCGATGCTGTTGCAACATTCTACATCATGTATCACATTCAAAAACACATGATGAAAACTGGTAACAGCTAAATAATAAAAAAAAACTCGTGATGTCAACATTATGAATGAAAACAAGAAATTATTAATCACCCTAGCGTTAATGCTTGTCACCATTTTACGCTTGGCTCGTATTAATACCAGTTAAAATTTCGTGGAGGGTTAAATTGATTTTCGTTAATTTACATTTTGCAATTCAAGAATATTTTAAAATAGTCATGACGCAACTAAAGTTAACCTCAAACATATGAGTCAGTGAATATATGTATGTAATCTGCGGTTTGGTTACATGTTACTATAGTAGAGGGTGTATAAATACGGAGTAGGGAAAATTATTTTTCAGTTTTTGTTGAGTGAAAAAAGAAGAAGAATTTTTAACTTGATTTGTATCATCATAAAATTTATCGTTATGTTTGGAAAGACGTTCATGTTTGGGTTTTTGGTTTTCGTTTGTTTGTTATTAATCGGTGGAACAGAAAGTGAGCAAATTGTAAGTAACGCATTCTTTCTTCTTCTCCATCTCCTCCTCCTTCCTCTCCTCCTTCCCCTTCATCTTTTTTCTGCTCCTTCTCCTCCTCTGCCTCCTTTCCCTTTCCCTTCTCATTCTCCCTCTCCTTCTCCTTTTCCTTCTCCCTCTCCTTCTTGTCGACGTTGTTGTTAGTTGTTGTTAGTTGTTGTTATTTGTTGTCGTGATTGTCGTGGTTGTTAGTTGTTATCGTTGTCGTCGTTGTCGTCGTTGTTGTCGTCGTTGTTGTTATTGTTGTTGCCGTTGTCGTTGTTGCTGTTAGTTGTTGTCGTTGTTGTTGTTGTCGTAGTTATTTTCGTCGCTCTTGTCGTCGTTGTTAGTTGTCATTGTCGTCGTTGTTGTTAGTTGTTGTCGTGGTCGTGGTCGTCGTTGTTGTTAGTTGTTGACGTGTTTGTTGTCGTTGTTAGTTGTTGTCATTGTTGTTGTTAGTTGTTGTCGTTGTTGTTAGTTGTTGTTGTCATTGTTGTTGTTAGTTGTTGTCGTTGTCGTCGTTGTTGTCGTCGTTGTTGTTGTCGTTATCGTCATTGTTGTTGTTAGTTGTTGTCGTTGTCGTTGTTGTTGTTAGTTGTTATCGTTGTTGTTATCGTAGTTATTTTCGTCGCTCTTGTCGTCGTTATTAGTTGTCGTTGTTGTTGTTGTGGTCGTTGTTGTTGTTGTTGTTGTTGTTGTTGTTAGTTGTTATTTTGATTTTATTCTTAAGATTTCTTTTATCACATTTTATTTTTAGGACCGCAAATGCGTCCAGTTTGTCCGTGGATGTAAATCATGGGGTGATGGTTTTGACAGATACAATTGCTGTACTCAATGCGAGAAAAATGATGTTGAATGCTTTGAAAAATGTCCAATTTGTGAAAAATGATGCGACTGCATTCATTTTTTGTTTGTTTTTTTATTATTGTATTTAACAAGGCGTTTTTACTTTATTCTGTTTATTAATAAATCCTGATAATAAAAATACCAAACTTGTAACTTTATTGTAAACATATTTTTAGCTGTTTCGTTTTTTAACGTCAAACTTACAATAGTTACAAACTTCTTATTTATGTATTTATTAATCTTTTCACAAACACCATCTTAACTTTGCTGCCAGTTTGCCAGGACGTTAAAAAATACTCAAATTATTTTCCACTTTTTACCGTCTGAAGGCGTGTACTAGAAAGTCGAACTTTTATTTACGAGTTATCGAGTTATTGAGCACTCCGGATTAGTTGAACTTTTATTAACTGAAACGAAGCAAGCTCTGTCTCAAGTAAGAAGCGAAACGCACCAGCCCAGTAAGTAAGTAAGTAACGGGAAGTTTTAACGTCCATGAGGATTCCATCCTAACGGTTGGCTCTTCCTCCCCCGACTGTAACTATGTTACATTACCGCCAGGGATACGTATAGCATTTCTCTAACTTGCTTGCCTGGTTAGCGGTCAGTAGATAGCACCAAATGGGCTGACAACACTGCATTTAAAGTGCGCCGGAGTGGGGACTCGAACCTGAAACCTTATGATTACAAGTCGAATGCGCTACCACTACACCATCTCCGCGAAAAACTAGAGAATGTTGATTAGATTAGAAATGAATGGGTTTTTCATAATTTACATTACATAAATTTTTCTAAAAAAAAGGAGGTTTTCTTCAAATTACTATTACACATCTTACGAAATAAGACTATTTGCGACGATGTTAGCAATAATTTTCCGTGACAAACCGTCATATAAAAAACGAGCAAAAATATGATTAGGAAAAATAATACGGAAGCAACGACGCAGGGGAAAGAAATCAAAACAAATATGGCTACTTTCAAAACTGCGAGGAATGTGCTTTTACAAGCTTACTGTGGTGATAGCATTGACACCGAGACTTTTATTCATTTGCATGATTTAAGTAAATCAAAGAATCCTCAACCTCGTTCCCAGGGCATTTTGCCTTGTTGACGAAGTTGATATTGTTTTGGCGACTCTGTAATAACGGCTCAGGGGCCACAAGACCCTGGGGACGAGGTTAAATCTGCCCTATATGAGTTATGAGAAATTTGACTCAGACATGCTAACTCACAAGGAATGTAAAGAAGAGTTTCGATTCTGCAAAAATGATCAACGGGCTGCGCTAAGGTGCTGGGGGCAAGCTTGACATTATACGAGACACTTTACCTTTACGTTTTTGAACAAATGTACTGCTATAACGGTGTATCTGGGATAGAAGCTTTTGTGGCTTTTGGAACAAAGTGTACTGTTGTTATAACAGTGTAAAAGTATCTGGGATAGAAGCTTTTGTGGCTTTTGGAACAAAGTGTACTGTTGTTATAACAGTGTAAAAGTATCTGGGATAGAAGCTTTTGTGGCTGTTGGAACAAAGTGTACTGTTGTTATAACGGTGTAAAAGTATCTGGGATAGAAGCTTTTGTGGCTGTTGGAACAAAGTGTACTGTTGTTATAACAGTGTAAAAGTATCTGGGATAGAAGCTTTTGTGGCTGTTAGAGAAAAGTGACTCGTGATCAACCCAATATAGCGAAAAAAAATTATTTCACCCGGGATAATCGGCTGGTGTTTCGGATGATTTTATTACTATTAAACACTTTCAACAGTATGTTAAAATTCGTTCTAGAACTAAAGTAGAGTAAATAATCAGTGGTATGTTGGAAAAAGTACTGACATTAGCAATGTTAAATATATTAATTCAGGCATATAACTTCACAGCAAAATAAACTCGGGAAGTTTTATTGATGAGATTTTTATTTTAACAGATATGACATTATCAACGTATAATTTGTTACAATTATCTCACAAGTTTATTTAATATAATTTACAACGAACTAACAATACACGGAGGACGTATAAAACGATTCTTAACAAAACATATAACACATAGCGGCAAACCCAAGGGTATATAAACTCGAAGTCTATATATACCGTTGGTGAGGGTAACGTAGACCGCTCTATTTATTTTTGCTGTATAATATTGTTCCTTTTATGAAAGTAACTTTGCTAACTGTTTAGCCAAATCTAATATGTTTGAAAAACCACGCGGGTTAAGCCAAAGCTGAAATTTTTTATATTGATGCCTGAGGCAAAGTGAAAAGCGCTAGCGGCTCTGACATCAGGCAAAGAAATAGAAACTTATCACAGTAGAAGGTATTTCGTATAAGTCAGGCCAACCGTCAATACGAAACATAAACAGACATACCTGATATGTATTTCCCGGGTTGCCACTAAAACTAAACTTTTTAAAAATGCTAAAAGTTTATTGGTTGAGGAAATAACGTACTGTTCCCATGTGCAGGTAAAAGAAAAATACTTTTTACCTTTTTTTTCGCTAAAAGCGTAGCATGAATATTCTCCCATAAACAGCAGCATTTTTCATCCATTGCGCATGCGTAAAAACACTCACTGGCAGAAAATTTCAAGCATAGTCAGTGAAAAAGCTTAAAGTCTCGTTTCCACCACGCGAGCTGGCCTGGGTGACACATGACAAATTTACTTGAGCGTACGATCCTGAATAATTAAAACAGGCAAATAAACAAGGCCTGGAAACAAGGTTAGTGACGGAGGTGAGGTGAGGGGAGGTTTTTAGAGAATTGAGGTAGAATTTCAAAATTTAAAAGGTAAACTGCGATAAGTAAAACTTGACACAGTAACTAACAAAAATTAAAACATTGCATCGATAATTTGGAAACGAAAAATAACAAGTCCTTGTTAAAAGACCATCACATATAAGTCCATTTAACATCTTACGTTAGGAGGTCGGATAACGGTGAAACTGAAGAGAATGGACACACGGATGTGCCATCATAACTAGTCGGTGGCCCCCGTGGATAAATTCACAGGTTCGCCCGTCCTTTATATATCGCATTTCGTGTTTCCTTACCACGATATATTTCTTGCGCACAAACAGACAAAATACGGCTACTATTATGGGGAAGATTCACCTGTACAACATTGTCATCATCACATGAAGTTTTGATATTTGTTTAAATTGGAACAAAATAAAGTTACTTCTTCTATTAGGAAGATTTAATGCAGTTTAGGAACGGAATACTCACTACAAAATTAAATGAATACTCACTCACAAAGTTTTATATACTAGTTGATGGCACGTGGATAAATCCACTGGTTTACCCATCCTATATTTACCGCATTTTGTGTGTCTCGCTACTGTGTTTACCATTTTACGTGACAGACAGACGTATACGGGTATTATAGTATAGACTAGTCTTAACCCGTGGGAAAATCCACGGGGTCGCCCGTCCTTTATACATCGCACATTTCGTGTTTCCGTTACACGACTTTATTCTCGCGCACAAACAGACAGACGGAATACGGCTATTATTAAAGAGACTAGTCGTTAGTCCGTGGAAAATTCCACGGGGGTGCCCGTCCTTTATATATCGCATTCTGTGTTTCAGTAACATGACGTTTTTCTCGCGCACAAACAGACAGACGGAATACGGCTATTATTAAAGAGATTCAAAAAAAAAAAATAATCATTTTAGATTTTCAGAGTATATTTTCAGATTACATAAAATGTATAAAAGTAAAGATAACAAAAACAAAAAGTCTAAAAAACAAAACTAAGATTTTTTAACAAAAAAAATCCCATAACGTCAATTTTTCTCAGTTCATCTTCTCATTTCTTGCATCCAGCTTATTTAAATATAGCGATGTCCTCATCCCTTGCAGCTCGTTTATTTCCAAGCAAACAATGTCTCATACAAGAAGGATAATGGTGTGCGTGACACCAACACAGGCAATACTTCTTTCTACTTTCTTCCATAGCGTCATCCACCTGTCGGACACGTTGACTATAGGTCAGGCCACAACATATTTTCACATATGTGTATTCTCCATAGTGCCGAAGACAACAAAGTTTTTGAAGTCCTTTAAATTGATCACAACTGATTGCTCCAACGTCCTGAAAATTCACAATACATGTTATGTACCAATCAGCAACAACAAAAACAACAACAAAAGCAAAAGCAAAAACAACAACAACAAAAACAACAACAACCTACCTTTTCTTCTTCTGCTGCACATACTAACAAACATACCATACAAAACAAAATTAATTTTGCAGCAATCATTGTATTGATACAGTAATGGAGAAATTAAGTTTATAAGTCACCATATATCTTCTTGGTAGATAAATGCAAGTAAATTTCCATGCATGTTATTTTATATGCTTGTATTAATAATGAACTGTCAGGGTGTGATCATACGTTATTACAAGCATTAGTAATTCCAGGCTTGCCTTTTCTCTTCTTGTTGTTTCATCTGCGTTAAACTTGTAATCGAAAATCGAAGGAAAATGGACTTTGGTTCGTTATATCGAGATGTTCACTATATCGGAGAGTTCGTTATATCAAGAGTCCAATGTAGTTGTTTGCCCGTGCAAAATCATTTAAAATATATTGCATTTTGACCAAAAATATTTCGTGTATTCTTAACAAAAAACCGGCTCGTGTGACACAGAAAATATGGGCGGGTATTAAATAACGAACTTCTTTGGAAATCCGTTTCTCCTTCTTTCTTTTTGTTTGACTCACAAGACCAAAAAATAATGTGTGTTAATATACAATATACATATTTAGCCCGTTAAAAAACCACGGGTCCGCCGGTTCATAGATTTTCAACAAGTTTACCACCTGAAATGACATATTACTTAGGGTTGTTGAGTCATGTTACAGCACACCTTTTAAACTGGCAAGATATGATTAATCATCAAATATTTTAGCCTTAAGGCGTTTAGTCAAGGCGTTTCTTAAAGGAGGTTTTTTAAGGCGTTTTTCGGAATTTATTTTACTTTGCAATTTTATACTGTGTAAAACGGCATCAAAACATGCTAACTTGAAAATAACTAATATATCTCCATTCGTTAATGACTGCACCCTGGCAGTTGCTATGCGATGCGCTATATTTAAGATTTCGTTTACTCTTGTCTTTAGTCTTTCCGGTCCGCAGTTTTCACTACGTGGAAATATAACAGTCGGAAGGGGATGGAAGGTTGTGTATTGTGCTTTTGCGTACACTTCTTTTATACTTCTTTGTTTATATATTTATATAAATATATATTTTGGATCTTTATCGTCTAAACAAATCCTGATTATATGTATTTTGAGGTTTTTAGCTATTTATGAGGAACCAGGAGGTACTTTCGTTATATGTTCATGAATTATCTTTCTAGCAAGCCACAGAATTCTTGAGTGTTTTTTGTGATTCCAATGCTTCTTACTCTGAGAATGTGCCTACGTAGCTAGACTTTTGAGCGAACTTGGCACAGCAATTCAAAACTATATGAAACAGCCTGTATTTTTATTTGCAGTATCCAGTAGTGGATACTAAAATATCACCAAATCTTTTTGCCTTCAAATGTCGTTGAAGTATTCACAATGAATTGTGTTGCAGTGGTATAGTATGCAGGGTATCAACCCGATTTAAACCAGTTTGTGTGATCAAAATGTGTGTGTGGTAGAGCGTAACCAACATTTAGCCTAAAACATTTTCAGTTGCTCTAAAAATCAGCCTTTGATTACATTATTTCGATAAAAAAATTATTATACCTATTTTTTCATTATTTGGTCAAAATCTATTACTTTTTAAAAAAAGTCTTATCAGACTTTTTTAAATCCGCCTACAATCAATAACTCAGAAATTATAGCTAATACAAAACAAATTTTTATACAAATTCCATTACATTAGTCTAAAAGCACCCAATAACAGCTTTCAAACCAAAAATCTTTTTTTTTACTCTTTTGCTCTAAATATAAAAACTTAAATGCTACACTGAACCTCCTGACTGTGTTTATATTAGAAACAGTATATGAGAAGATATGATGAAGAAGAAACTGCTTTGTATTGAGAAATAACTACTGTCTCTTACATGCCTTTTTATAATGTTGAATGGCCTTAATTTGAAGCGCAATTAACTTGAACACCCAGTGACGCCCTTCTTACCCTGACCAGCTAAAAAAACAGTTAAAAAAGTAAGTAAATTACTAATATTCTAAAATTTAGAAATTATTAATGTAATGTTTTGCTGATCAAAGTAAATATAATGAGAAAAGTGACGGGTTGGTAAAGTGTTACCATAAGTTGAAACCTACGGCAAAAGGCTGCTATTTTAAAATGACATTTACTCAACATTCATACACGGTTTGTGATTCAGCGGTTTTAGTGTATTAGTTGATCGTTAAAAACGGCACCGAAAGGGTATGACAAGTCAAATACTGAGAATTCATTGTAATTGCCATTTCCCCTGTTTATAATGGCCTATATCTCTACCAAGAAGGTGAATTTGACTCTCGATGCCTTAACTACTCGATTTAAATGATTGCTGCAAAAGTAATTTTGTTTTTTATGGTTTGTTTGTCAGTGTGTGCAGTCACAGAGGAAAATGGTAGGAGGTGTAGATCATGAGAAGTATTAGCAGCACTTTCTCGCTTTTGAAGAAAAAGATAGTGAAAGATGTCGCTAGAAATAAAACCAGCAAAAAATACTATATGAATAAAAAAAGAAATCTGGAAAAATTATGTAGTGAGAGAAACGTTCTAAGTGAGAGTCTTTTAGAAGAAAAAAAAGGTCTTGAGAATGAGGATAGACATGCATGACCAATCATATTTTAAACACAGGGTGGTACTTAAAGGCGTTTTTCAGTATGTATTATTGGCATTAGTTGTGCACATGACAACATGAAAAGACGTGACAATTCAAGTATTACTGATATGTCTCCATTCATTGGTCACACCCTGACAGTTCATTATTGATACTAGCATATAAAATAAGATGAATGAAAACTCACGTGTATTTTGCAACTTAGAATAGATATCAAAAGTAGTGTGGGTATAAATGTCGTCAAATATCTCAAAATTAACTATTTGTCACATTTCCAATAATTCTTGGTAGACTTGGCGAGAAGTTTCATGCAAACTGATTTCAATATACGGTAAAAACTTAAACATCTGTTTTTTTTCAAGCAATATTAAGCAGATATTGCAGGACCGTTCGTTGAATATCAAGATTTATCCACTCGAGGTGAGCAATATTTCACGAGGGGCAGCCGAGTGGAATATTGCCTTAAAGAAAACAATATAATGACATCAATATAATCAAAATTGATTTTTCCGTGAAAAAGATATTTCCTGGTCTGTAATTTAATTCTAACACCTGTATTTCTCCTAAAACACTCTAATAATTACCTAGTAACTAAATAAATTATATATATTATATAAATTAAATAAATAAATATGTATTAAATTAATACAAGAATAAGCAATACTCTTACTCAACCGTTTTTAAAATCGAAAAAAGTACCCCCGTCCAAATATCCAACACCCCCGCGAATCACAAGATTTTTCTAAAAATATATTTACAGTTTTAGTTTCGTAAAATCTTTCAATAAGGTAAGCGACAAACAATATGGGAATAATCTTTCTTTCTTTTGAATAATATTTCACATATTTTAGCCCTAAGGAGTTGTGAGAAAACGTGCGAGTTCTTTTAAAGTATATTTGAGCACATGCTCAAAACATACACGCCTAAATTCTAAATTCTAAAAAAAAAAATTCTAACCAATTAAATTGCCGTAAATAACAATAAAAACAAAAAACCTATTGTTTTATATACACTGTTCTCCACAGGTGTAACCAACACCAAGTGGCCGTTTCGTATAAAGCATTTGATGAAACTAGTCATATACAGGTCGACAAACCAAGTATTACTAATACATTCCATCATGTTATGCTTACACCTTGACAGTTTATTATCGATGCAAGGATAGAAAATAAATGAATATAAGATGCATTGAAATTTTACTTTACAGCTTGTACATCTACCAGAAAGATAACAACTAAAAAAAACAACTTTCTCCATAACTGTATCACTACAATAATTGCTGCTAAAGTAATTTTGTTTTGTATGGTATGTTCGTTAGTGTGTGCAGCAGAAGAAGAAAAGGTAGATTTTTGTTGTTTTTGTTGTTGTTGTTGTTGTTGTTATTTTTCCCATGCATTCGCTGTACTTATTAATAGATAAAATGCATTGTTGATTTTAGGACATTGCAACAGTCAGTTGTACACAATACTATGTGAAACCGGAAGAGATTTTGTGCTGCGCGAAATGTAGGGGAGAATCCGAATGTTTTGAACATTGTCTGCAATGTCGTAGACTAGTTGAAACAAATACAAATACAAAAACAACAAAAATTGATTGTTTCTATTCTTGTTGTGGAAAGTTAGATTGTCTTAAACAATGTTTACACGATTTATGAAGGTGAAATGCAAGTTGTTGGATTTCCTATACAAATAATGGACTTTTCATCTTTTTTATTTTTATTTTTACTTTAATTTTATTATTGTAACCTTTTAATAAATTGTCGCATGACTAAATTTTGAATTTTCAGTGAAATTTACATACGTTATGACACCCAACTATAAGAAACATATTACACTTTTCCTTGTCCTGCTTTAATTAACAATTAGAATCCTACGCTGTAATATTGCACAAAATGTTGTTGAACCAAATTTTATGGCAGAGATGCATTCTGCGTGCTACCAAATTTTAATGCCTGCGAAATTAATGAATGTTTCTCAACATTGTCTTCAAAGTGAAAGTTCGCCACAACTTATTCAATCTTTCTATTGAAATTTTCAATTGTAATAATGTCGTAAATAATTATTCATCGTAGTTTACTGCGGATTTCGTTGTCCTCATGTTGTATTTAGATATTTATTTAAGATCTTCCACCTTCCTCGGTTTTAAATGACCTATTTCATCAATGACCCTTAAAAAAGGCATAATTCCAAGAGATTTCTAATGTTTAGGTCTAAAACTATGTAAGAATCTTAAATTTCTTAATACGTACTAACGGCAGGGTTGCTTTTTTGTTTATTTACTAAAAAATGTTGTCAGCTTTACTGTTATATAACCAAGATATAATCTATGTATGTTTCTCATTCGTAAGACATGACCAAGAAGTCATGTTAAAAATAAATGTCAAGAAATGATAAGATTCGAGACTTAATAAAACCCTGACAATTTGTTAACCCTCGTGGCGCGTCGCGTATTTGAAAAGACCCTTCTCATTTCAGTCAACAAATAATCAGCTTTGCAACATTTGAGCCACAAGACCTATAATCACCCACATAATATATTGAGACTTTTCGATTTTTGACAAAAAAAAATTCCCAAACTCGCACCACAAGTCTTCTCAAACTCGACGTACTGCCGGAACTTCAGCTTTAGCTTCGACTTAAGAATCTTAGGAAATTCTGAATTCAACTAGTGAAACCGAAAAAGCTTTTTACATGTTTAAACCGTCTCAGTTGGAAAAATGGACATTTGCGTCAACGGCCATTTCTGTTTTTTTGATATAATTTCTAGTTTGTCTCAAAGATTATGTGGATGGTTGTAGATGGTCCATGTATAATACCGCTGGGTAGTCCAATTCATTCTTTTTCTAAAACATTTAGACCACTTTTCATGACAACCCTGCCCTCAGGAGTTATGGCGTTCCAACGGTGGGGCTGTTCTTGTCCGATTTTTTCCCGATCATATCCCAGACCCGTCCTTTAAGGGTTCAACCACAGTATGCGCAGTATTTGAAAAATAATTTTACATTTAAAGTATAAATATACATATTTATCTTTGAATTTTATTAGCTCCTTTTGTTTTGTCACTTTTAATAGTATTTCGTTAAAAATATATATCCTGGATCGGTAAACAGTCGGAGAAAAATTAGCAAGTAACAATTTTTAGTCTGTGAAAATATTTTTCACTTGCAGAAAATTTAATACTTGTTGAGTTTAAAAAAATATGCAAAGAAACTTTACAAATTCTAGATATCAATTTTAACTAAAAAATGCGCTAAAAAGGGGAATATAGCTTGGCGTAGGAGGACATCGACTATGTTAATCGGCAAAGCATAAAGTCGGTAAAAATGATTAAGCGGTAAAAATGATTAATCGGTAAAAATGATTAAGCGGTAAAAATGATTAAGCGGTAAAAATGATTAGGCGGTAAAAATGATTATGTGTTTTCGTGTATTTTACTGACCTGATGTGTTTTCGTGTATTTTACTGACCTGATGTGTTTTCGTGTATTTTACTGACCTTATGTGTTTTCGTGTATTTTACTGACCTTATGTGTTTTTTGTGTATTTTATTGACCTTATGTGTTTTCGTGTATTTTACTGACCTTTTGTGTTTTCGTGTATTTTACTGACCTGATGTGTTTTCGTGTATTTTATTGACCTTATGTATTTTTCCTGTATTTTACTGACCAGATGTGTTTTCGTGTATTTTACTGACCTTATGTGTTTTCGTGTATTTTACTTACCTTGTGTGTTTTCGTGTATTTTACTGACCTTATGTGTTTTCGCGTATTTTACTGACCTGATGTGTTTTCGTGTATTTTACTGACCTTATGTATTTTTCGTGTATTTTACTGACCTGAGGACATCAAAAAACATAAGAAACCAAAAACCACTAATACACATCCATCAATGTATGGTCACACTCCCTAACATATAAGACAAGTCAAAAATCGCTAATACACTTCAATCAACGTATAGTAATATGGTTACTCATCCAGTAGATCTTAGTCTTAGGGCGTGTTTTTAAGGCGTTTTCCAGGAGACATGGTCCAGCCTTACAAACCTTCTATCAAGAAAAGAACTCATCTTGACAGTTCATTATTAATACAAGCATATAAAATAACATGCATGGAAATTTACTTGCATTTATCTACCAAGAAGATATATGGTGACTTATAAACTTAATTTCTCCATAACTGTATCACTACAATGATTGCTGCAAAATTAATTTTGTTTTGTATGGTATGTTTGTTAGTATGTGCAGCAGAAGAAGAAAAGGTAGGTTGTTGTTGTTGTTGTTGCTGTTGTTTTTCTTGTGTTGTTGTTGTTGTTGTTGCTGTTGTTGTTGTTGCTGCTGTTGTTGTTGTTGTTGTTGTTGTTGCTGTTGTTGCTGTTGTTGTTGTTGTTGATGTTGATGTTGTTGTTGTTGTTGTTTGTTTTCTCAGTTCTCAATATTACTGATATATTGTGTATTTCAGGGAAATAGATCTATTGATTGTTCTAAATACGAGACAGTTGAGCAGATAGCTTGTTGCATATACTATGGTGCAGAGGAAGAGCGTGTTAAAGAACATTGTGAACAACAACACAAACGAACTGAAAGAAATAGGGATGCTACCATGTTTAAATAAATAGGAACAAGAAAAGATTAAAGAAACTATTAGTTATTCGAATTTGTCGTATAAGCTTATAGTTTACTTGAATTTTTTAACTTTTTTTGATCTTTTCTTTACTTTATATTTTCTATGTAATCTTAAATATACTCTAAAAATAAGAAATAATTATACTTTTGTTTTTCTTAAGTTAATGAACTATAATTCTATTCATACTGGGGTTGTGAGGTTGTGGAAGGGGTGTCTGTAAGTGGCTGGATTCCATTACCAACTCACTTTGTTTTACTCTAACTTCTAAAATAGTGCCCAATAAAAAGCGCCCAATAAAATAGCGCCCCAATAAAATAGCATCCAACAAAATAGCGCCCCACTAAAATAGCGCCCCAATAAAATAGCATCCAATAAGGCTGAAATTTGGCGATAAAAATATTTATTTATCTCTATCTGGCAACTTTCTATTAAAAAAAATTAAAATCTTATTTCGAGTGTTGCCATAACAACAGTGTCGCTAAAAGTTATTCCAGGAAAAGAATTTTGATTTTTTTAACATCTTTTTCATTCACCTTCTGTATTAAATGTAATGTCTTAAAGAGATTACAACGTAGAAACCTTTAGCAACTAAAATTAACGTAATAACCAATCGAATCGATTTATAATAGTCAACGTTAACAACGCCTGTTCTCAGCAAATTAATGACGTCACAGCATCACAACAAAAGCTAACAAAACAAAACAAAAAACAGTATTTATCCCCGTTAATCATTTAATAAAATACGCTGTATTACATTCCTGCCAAGTTTCATTAACAACACTTGAGTCATTGAAAAGTTACTATAGGTGATTTACCACTCCCTTCCACCTTAAAACATTTGACACCCAAAAGACCAGTATAAATAGGGTTAAATTTTGTAGTTCATTAATGGAGCGCGGAAAACGGAAAATTAAAAACGGAAAACGGAAAAAGAGACGGGATGAGTAGGATTATATATTTTCGCTAGTTTACCGGGAATAGCTGTCTGAACGTTTTTTTCATAGGCTAACAAATAGTTTAGTAGAATCTGGAAAAATAATCACATATACGACTAGCCTTAAACTCAGTTCAACCAAAGTATTAAGTGTTTGATAAGTTTCTGTCACTCTCGTTCACAGAGCTTTTTTTAGCTATATGCTATGCAAAAAAAAACCTGGGATCGAGGTTGACTCAATTTTATGCCTCAATTTTATGATAATTGTCTTTCGCAAAAAAAAAACGAAATAAGAAGTTCTCTAAAACACAGTTTGCCTACATTGTACTTAAACCATTATTCCATCATTAATACACACTTTTTTATAAGCAACACTAAATTCTAACTGAGACTTAAAATGTTGCTTTTTTTCTCTTTAATTTACAGCTCCACTGTTCCTTACTTTTTGCTTGTTCACACAATCCGCAGGAATGTGTGTTTGGTTTAGCCTTTATTCGTCTCGGAATAAAAAATGAACACATTGGTGAATCTTTTACGCGGAGCCAGCCCTGATGCGTTCATACGTGAAGTTTAAGCTTAGTTTTTATCTAGCGGCCAATTTGCCATTAACGGAGACGAAAACTGTTTGTTGACAGACCCTAATTAGACGTACTACTCCTAATACATGGAATCACAGTCCCGATACTTACTTGCGCGCGCATCTGAGTGATTACGTAATGCCCGATGCACGCGCAGAAATGGAGGTAAAAATGTAAACAAGCAAAGCGGACACGGAGAAAAACGTGGGGGAAATTCAGGTTTCAACATTTATTAACAATATGTTTTAATCATGCTATACTTGCACAATTTTATTTTAACATTCATTCACACAAATAAAACATGCATTCAAAGCTTGACTTCTTCATCTATGCGCAATCTTTGTTGTCACTTTTATGCTTGTTTAGCAAAGTAATTTTGAGAAACGGATCACGCAAAGTAGACATCTAATCTATGCTTTGAGAAAGCGATCTTTTAACTATATAATTTGAACCATAACATGTGGCCCTAACGAACGGTGCTTTGCACGAGCACGAATGATGACATAAACCCTCGTGAATTGAACATTCAGTCTCTTTTCATTTTTTCAAGTGGTATTGGCTGTTCATGCACCTATAACACAGCAGTTAGTCGATCTTTTTCTTTTCGCTTGGCTAGCCTTGTTTTTTTCTGCACTAATGTTTTCGTTACCTCCATTTCTGCGCACGCATCGTTTTGGGATAGCATTACGTAATGTTATATGATGCGCGCGCAGGAAAAACACGGCACTATGATTGAGTGTATTAGCAGAATGATCTAGCCTAATTTGGATGACGAATGCCTAATTAAACTAACAAATCAAAAATCATGGAATCTTAATTTGAATCACCTACTACAGAAAATCACTTAAATAAGTGAAATAGAACAAACCTCTCCCATGCCTTTTCTAAATTGTGTACATAGCTACTACAGAGCCTAGCCTTATATTTAGGAAGGTAAAATGATAGATTTAGTGCTTGCCAATCAAAAGGGGATGAACTGAGATCTTAAAAAAATGTTAACATAAATATTGCTTTGTCTACTCTTAAATTAGAGAATTGCCTAATTAGCAGCACCTGCTTAGTTAGCTTACTGCATATCAAATAGGTGTGTGTGGGCAACATTACAATAAAGTCCCAGATCCTCCTTCGACATTCCTGTCGCTGTCGTTGCATGGCAAACATAAAATTATTTTCGCAGACTCCAATAATTTTTCCTAAGAGTTTATTAGCTAGCTAGCTGCTTTAGAGCTTCTAGTCAAGTTTGTGTTTTTTGGTTTCCACAAATAAATCTGTTATATGTTGAATAAAGTGTATTACATTCCCTGTACCCAGAATGTTTACAAAACCTTGTTTCAATCATAGAGGTAGAAATGGAAACGCAGATTGAACTCAGTGGGCATTAAAATTCTATTCAAATTGCTATTGTTCCGGCATCCCTTTGATATCAATGCGGGATGTATATTTCACTGGATTTTAACATAAAAACATTACGTAATCCTTCAGCGGGTCGTTTGTTACGGAAGCCGATAGGTGCAAAAAATCTTTTTCGAAATTGTGTGAAAATGTTTTTCAAAATAGTAAAAATGTTATTCGAAATAGTAAAAATGTTATTCGAAATGGTGAAAATGTTTGCCGAGAAATAGTAAAAATGTTTCCCGAGAGATGGTGAAAATGTTTCTCTAAATAGAACTGGGACGAGTTGAGGTCTGGTGCCGAGTATAATGGCGGTACCCTCAAATTCCCTTTTTTAGCGGGAAAAGGTAAAGTAAAGAGAATGAAATGGACAGTCCAGGGAATACTGCTAAAAATAAACTATATAATACTCTTTCTCCTAGTTCAGCTAGCTATTCCAATTAAGCAATGTACTTTAATTGGCAGTATTCCATAGAGATAGTGAAATGTTCTTTCTGGCTCAACGCACATCTCGCGCACGCGCACGCCACAGTCAACCACAACAAATCCCTGATCATCCAAGACCTAGAGGGGTAAGTACTTACCATGCTGTGCTAAGTCATGCATATCAAGGTAAAGTCCCTATGATGCTGTGCTTAGTCATGCATATCAAGGTAAAGTCCCTATGATACTGTGCTTAGTCATGCATAGGTTGCATAGAACGTGGGAAACGTAGATTAGTGAAAAGGCGTTATAATGTACGAGGACCGAACGATATGTGGCACGTAGATGGTTACGATAAGTTAAAGCCGTATGGATTACCAAATCATGGTTGTATTGACGGATATAGCCGAAAAATCATATGGCTCAGAGCAGTACATTCGAATAACAATCCAGAAGTCATTGCACGGTTATTTTTAAATGCCGTCCGAGAAATAGGTGGATGTCCAGAGAAAGTGAGGAGTGATTGTGGTACTGAAAATGTAACTCTAGCTACTATTCAATGTTATTTGCGGCGTAATCACGGTGATGAAAATGCAGGTACAAAGTCACATATGTACGGTCCTTCACACAGTAATCAACGGATTGAGGGATGGTGGTCATTTCTTCGCCGAAATAGAAGCTCTTTTATGATAGATTTCTTTAAAGAAATGGTTAATGATGGATTATATAATCCTGCTAATGAGCTAGAGTCGTATTGCTTCCAGTACTGTTTTGCCTCCGTGTTACAGAATGGTCTTGACGAGGTAACAGAATATTGGAATTCCCACCTCATTCGGAAGTCCAGGTATGACACGGTTTCTGGTATTCCTGATGAATTGTTCCATTTCCCAGAAAAATTTGAAGGGGAGAGTCGTCTGAAATTATGTGATAGTGATGATTTGGATGAAATGGATGAACTCATCTCCGGTGTGACGATCACGAAAATGAGGACGAGAATAATTACTATGAATACTTCAACTACTTGATTGATTTTCTGAGAATGTCGCAACCTGAGAACTTCCACTCGGCCAAGCATTTGTATACCGTCATGTTATCACATGCGGAAAAATAAAGATTAACTTCTCTTTGTTTTACTTCTTTTTTAGAGTTAGATAATTGCATATTCGCCCATGTTGAATCCCTATTGACACTTTCTCCAGTAATAACTACTAGGAAGTTTAAAGGAGCGAAAAAAAGTTTTTCCGTTAAAGTCTGTTTTCCAATAGGTAGCGAAGCGGTGGTTTATTTTGAAACTCTGTATTCTGATTGATTAGCGTCCTGAATCTGCGGCGCAAAAGTAAAAACTTGTTCCAACAATAGTTCGCCTGGGTGGGGCTGTGTACACTGGGTAGAAAGGGGCAAGTCTCTAACTCTGTAATTTTGCTAAAATAGCTAATTTCTTATTAATTCACCTACCAATTACCAATTCGGTTGTATTTTCTGGAGATTTTAGAGATGAGGTCTTGTACCTCGTTACCAAGCCTTTTTACGCCTTGCGGTCATAGCTTTTTGCTGTGTTCTTGTGGTCGATTACAGATATAAAATACCCTGGAAACGAGGTTAAGGTCATGTATTTTGAGAAATATTTTCTCTTTTTTCGGGAAACATTTTTACCATTTTGAAAAAGATTTTCACTATTTTGAAAAAGATTTTCGCTATTTTGAAAAAGATTTTCACCATTTTGAAAAAGATTTTCACTATTTTGAAAAAGATTTTCGCTATTTTGAAAAAGATTTTCACCATTTTGAAAAAGATTTTCACTATTTTGAAAAAGATTTTCACCATTTTGAAAAAGATTTTCACTTATTTCGTGAAAGATTTTTTGCACCTATCGGCTTCCGTAGTTTGTTTATATACAAGAAGAAAAATGTTGCGACGTGTATTGATTGTCTCTTGATACATTTGGAAATACGATGTGAAGTTGAAATAACACCAGAGAATCCTGCTGATTTATTTAGCTAAATTTTGAAGTATTGGAAACATACATATGTATATTAACCCTATGATAACTGTTTATGAGGGCAATACCGGAGAATATTGACCGACGTCAAAGTATTGCCCGAGCTTGTGAGGGCAATACGTGACAGAGGTCAATATTCGAAGGTATTGCCCGAAATAAACAGTTATTATATGGATTATTATCCGGGTACTGCATTTTACAACAAAAAATATAACATTATAAAAGCAGGATGTAGAAACCACGTCTTTATAGAAACTATTCCCATATGGAACGTACATTCGAACAAAAAATATATTTTTTTAAAATCGAATATCGTGTAAACATAGCAGGTTTTCATTGCAGCCACAACATTGAATTCTTTAAAAGATAAAAGTCAGTTTCACTTCTGTTTCACTTACTTCTGTTTCGCGTTTTGTTTACTTTTTTCCGTGTTTATTTACATTTAATGCTACCATATTTAAACTTTAAACACGGTTGCTATGGTAGCGGGCAATACCGTGGAATATTGCCCGCTATGACGTAAGTTCTAACCAATCACATTGCACGATTTTCGAAAATATCGATGCCGCCCTTTTACCCGGGTAATAAAGCATAATATTTGTTGAACAAGTAAGAATATTACAACTTTGTAACAACTTTAAGTTTCATGTATCTTGTACAATCATCAGGTTACAATTAAAACTTAACTTTAGAAAATTGTTTAAAACATCTAGTTTGTTACATATGTATATATAGCTATATTTTTACATTAGCTATAAACAAGTTTTGGTTTACACCTGCTTTTTTGCGCTTGCTCGGGCATTCTCCGGGTCAGAAAATGTCACGTGATACTTTTTAAACCAATTACAAGTTCGTATTTTTCAGGGTAGCTAATATGATTTGAGGGAAAACACGCCGTTCACCCGGTCACCTCTTCAAAAATAGGGGCTAAATTTTTCACAGATTCTTTGTTTTCTAACTTCAAACCTGTCATATTGTGTAGTTTTAGGTGAGTTTTTGCTAGTTTAGCTTTACTTTAATTCAGATACTTGTAGTTCTTGTTTAATCAAAGCTTCTTTTGTGAGAGTTTGACCGTGAAACGTCCGTATTTTCTCTCAACCGAAATTTGTACCACGTGACAATCCGACTAGGAAAATTTTTTTTGTAAAAGCAGAATCATGTAGCGTAAATTCCTTACTTATAGATTATTTTTTTTATTATAACACTGAAATTGATTTTAACTATTCTCTTGTTTTGTAATGCAAGTTTCGCCAATATGACTGTAGATTTCTTTTTAACTTTTTTTAACTGGATTTTATTAATCTGGTTATCTGTTGTTTATATTTTCTTATATATAGCTATCTATAAATCCATTAAAATAATGCTTGGTAGTTCTTATACAGTGATGTTGAACGGGTGTGACCTTTACAATTATAAATTTAGAAGTTAACTTCTGTCGTTTTATAAGCCATTTGATTATTTTAAAAATTATATACCTTTTCACCACACAAATTTCTAAAATTTAGGCCATAATGCCCAATGCAAGAATGCATGGAATGAACAGAAGTTTTTGCTGCTCATTTATTTTTTATTATAACAGAGAGTTATAATGAGAAAAAAATGTTGTATTTATTATAGTGTATTAATAATTGTTTATCTTATAAAGTATATTTCATATTCCTGTAAGTTCTTTTTCTTGCATCGACAGATTTTCCTGACCATATTTCGGTTGATCTATTAGCCATAGAAACCCAGAGTGCTAGCAATTTACATCGTGGTGCTCGACCCATTCCAGGAGGTCCTCCTAGCCGAGAAAAGATTGGATTGTGTGTTCAAACTGACAGGTTTTCTTGTTGAATAATAACTTTAAAACACAAAAACTACATGTTTTAAAGTTCGGTAAGTTTGTCAATGAAAATTAACATCCTTGTGCCCAGGGTTTGTTGCCTATGCCAAAGCCGCTAGCGCTTAGCCCGCCTCGATGTTAAAAAGGCAAAGGGGACGAGGTTGTAAAAATTAATCTTTTTTTCAGATTTTTTGAAGCTTATATCACTTTTGAAGAAACATAAAACGCGGGAACCATTATAATTTCTATTTTGTTTTTACCTTCCCATTTTTTTTTACTATTTCAGGTTGGGTTGTTGCTTATATAAAAAGTGTACATTGTTTAAGACCAAAAGATGATTTCTCTGTCAAAGTGTCAAAAACCTTTTCTATTCTTTCTTTCCTTCTTTTTACATATGCAAAAACTGGGCTCGAGTTTGTTATATTATAATTATTTTCAAAGTTATTAGAATCTACCGACTTGGGAATATACATAAGAGCAATGAATAATACATCAACTAAAAACACTAAAATGGTGAAGTTTTAATAACAGGTCGCAGTGGAAGTTTAAGAATCTGAAATATAAAAGACGTTACACACATACAATTTTTTTCTTTGTTTTACGTTCGATGGCTGCAAACTACTTCTACTTGGTGTAGATTTGTTTTATTTTAGATAATGTGTAATACTTTCTGTCGATACGTTTTTTTGTTTCGGAAAGAGAGTATATTTAAACTCGTTTGTCGAAATGCCTCCTTCATGGGAAAGCACCCTGGGTGAGTGCATCCTTCGGTAAGATATCTCCAACGAAGGCTTCTTTTCAAGTAAATTCAATATGGCGTTATGTTCGCTTATATTGTTCCTGCTGTTCAAAGAGAGAAAAACAAAACCAGTCTATTATTTTTGTGTTTCTCAACCACCTATATTTCCTGTGTTTTTATTTTCAACGAAGGCTGTCTTGAGTGTACAAACGAATCTTTGTTAAGTTTTATTTCCATATCCTTCTACTTCTAATCGCGTTGCATCTTGGACGTGTGTTTTCTTTAGTCGAGTACATCACTGGACACTTTGGAGTAACATCTGTTTATTGAAAACTGTAAACAATGTTAGGTTTTTCTTAAAGGAACCATGAAATAGGTAGTACTGAAGGGAATATGATACATTAGATTGTGAACAGGATGTCACAGGGGTGTATGATAAATTTCTGAATTGTGCCTGTTGATTTGGTCGTTACCTGGTTTGGTTTAGGGTTAGTGTTATTATGCATACACTGGGGAACTATGTAAGAAGTTTAATTTATCCCATATTCCCGTAACAAGGTCAGGCTTCTACTTTACAGAAATTTTATAACACGCTCCATTTTTGTAACAAACCGAAATTGTATCCGTACTGTTATTAATTTTCGCGCGTAATTATTTTCGCACGTAGTAATCTTACGCATGCGCATTAGTGAAATAAAGATTGTTTACGCAAAAATTAATACGCTAGAAAATGTAATTTTGCAGTTTACACAATTAAAACGCATCTATACTTTGCTTAAAGACTTTAAAGACTATTTTCTTCTTATTTGTGAGAAGGTTTACCCTTGCGCGCAAATTTTTACGCGCGAAATACATTTATTTCACGCACATAACTTAATACGAATAGGGCAGCAAGCAGAAAATAAATCCATGGCCTTGTTTAATTTCCTCACAAAATTTATGGCTTTCCCTCTTAAGATGAGACAAAAATTGTGAATTAAAAAAAACAATATCCTTCCCAGAGCTGCTTATTCGCTTTATCACACAGCCACACATATAACAAAGCGAAAAAAAGTCCTGGAAACAAGACTGTGATTTCATATAAACACACCCAATTGTTTCTTAGTGAATATGTAAGGCCAGATTGTGTCGATTTCCTTCCCAGGCCTTCGTATCTCTTAAAACAAAGCAAGATTAAGGATTTTGTGGCAACAAGGTAAAAAATAAATAAAGCTGTTTCCTCCTGCGCTACAATTCATTTTTTCGGTTAACGCAAATTATTTAATGAAAATATTTTTTTAAATTATTTATCTTCGAAGCTGTGTCAGCCATTTCTGATATATCGAAGCAATAAAGTTTTATCTCACTTGTGCATGCATAATTTATGCAAAATTAACGCCTTTATAATTGAAATTTTTAATAACTTCATAGTTGCATTGAGGGACCATAGATACAAGCATCAAAAAAGTTAAGATAGTGTGGTTTAAAGTGTCCAGTTAACACATAAATTTATCAACTGTTGACCTTCTTTTCAAGATGATATTAGCACGGAGAGATGATAGTACAACTTGTACATACCAAGTATTTGGAATAAATTGATTTGGTATAATTTGCAGAATGGTTTCACGTTATTTGTTGGTAGCATGTTGGATATTTTTACACATCTTTAAAGGTATTTTTTTATATTTTTATTTTATTTTACAAAGTCAAAACTTAGTGAACAGTAATTTATCACCACCCTTTTATTTTATTTGGTTATTTATTTGGTTATTTATTTGGTTATTTATATGATTTGTTTCATTCTATGAACTTCTTATTTTTATTCCCAACATGGTTGTTTCATTCACAATGGTACATTTCAACAGTGTGATCGTGGTTAATGGTTCGAAATTTCAAAAAATTCTGCTAAGTAACCTTTAACTGTCCTTAGTAGTTCAATACGAAAAGATGTCAATAAATTCTACACTTTTGCCCCTTCAACTGAAAACTTGTGGCTAGGTCTCTGATCGTTGTCGGTGTTGATCAAAATTTTATATGCGTGAAGTTAATCCCAGTAATACTTTATGACTGTATTAAAAACTTTATATAATAATATAATTATCCGTAACACCCCATCAGAACACCCCAATTTATCATAGGACATTCATCTCAATGGTTAATGATAGTTTAAATTGGTGCCTCACACAGTGAAAAGTTTTTAAAATGGATGTCTGCTAAGATTAGAAAAACCTTATTTTCTGTCCACATTTCACTACTTAGATTTCCTTAAATGTTTCTTAGATAGAGGAAGACAGTATGTGCTCGTCTCTAAAAACTAAAGCGCGCAATTAACATTTAGGTTAAGAGAAAATTTTTTTGAAAATCATGCGTGATGCGATCCTCCCTTATTCTAAAAACCCGCATTACAACTCCGTTTCCTGCATACACTTCTTGTATTGTCATATCATGCCGTGAAAATCTTCATGCCGTGAAAATCTTACTTACGTGGAAATCGGAAATTCCGTTTTATAGCGCTTCTAACGGATTATAGATCAACACATCCTCGCTCGTCCTCTCAATTGTGCAGATGCTAAAGCCACTGCTCCATGACAAGGAGAGGTTTGAAACGAGGATTGTCAATCAATGCAATATTGTGTTTTTTTTAGATCTAGTCTTATGTGGCAACGTCACGAAAGATGCGAGAAATATTAAAGAAAATGCAAAAGGTGCCACTGTTAAGTGGAATATCATACCAAGTAAAAACGAAATACTTGTCAACACCCATGTATATCTCCGGCGAGAGCAAGGCGACACGCTGGTTGTGACGTCGTACCCAATCGCGCTCGTAACATCCAAAGGTAACGAAATATTCGAGTCAGGACTTTCGGCAAAATGCTACGTTAATCATATCAACGCGACGAGTTTAAGAGATAAAGTGTATGAGCTGGAAATACAACGGTTGAATGAGAATCGAAATCTGACGTTTGTGTTGACGGGGTTTTTTCGCAACTTAAACGACGGCATTGTTCGTACAGATGAAGATATGACGATTATTATTTTAAAAGGTATGTGTTTCACGAGTTTTGATCCCTTTTCCCTTCCCTTAACCTGCGACAGCTTTGCCTTATCCCCACCCTCTGAATTGACGTCTTTTGGGCAAGACAGAAGGAATTTCATACGCTCACGATCAAATTCAGCGAAAATATTTTCAGAACTTTTGCTGATTTAGAAAAATTAAGGTTTTAAAACTATAAAACTTCAACATGCAAGACAATTCGATACAAACCACGATCAAAGAAAGAAACGAACTACGTCATAAAGCACACCGTACCCCAGATTCCAGTTATTGGGAGAAGTATCGAGAGCTAAGAAATTTATCAAAGAAAAAAATTCGAGGTGCTAAAATTAACTTTTTTAGAAAGTTGTTATCCTCGAATAAGTCAAAAGAAGTTTGGAAAGTTATTAAATCGGTTTTAAATCCACCTGCAAACCGTATCCAAAGTAAACCTGACGACTTGAATAGACATTTTGTGACAACTGCTGAGCGTACCACTGGTAAAGAAGCTATATCACCCACAGAAACATTATCATTCATTGACAATGTTGAAACTGACAATGGCACTTTTTCTCTAAAGTATACAAACCATGCACAAATATACAAAATTATCACATCATTACGTAATGACATATCTACTGGTCCCGATCAAATTCCAGTAAAGTATTTGAAAATAGCTGCTGAGTATATTTCTTCTCCACTCACGCACATTTTCAACAATTGCATAAAACAAAATCTTTTTCCAGCACTTTGGAAGTCGGCTCGAATACAACCAGTCAATAAAGTCCAAAATCCAACCAGCTTGTCAGATTATCGCCCTATTTCGATATTACCTTGTCTATCAAAGATCTATGAAAAAATTGTACTACAACAACTTTTGTCTTTCATTGAAGGTAATGCTATCTATAAAGAGACTATAAGTGGATTTAGAAAAGGTCATAGTACTGGTACTGCTTTACTCAAACTCAGAGATGATATCAAAAAAGCGATGAAAGCAGGTGAAGTAACACTGTTGGTCATTGACTTTTCAAAGGCATTTGACACCATATGCCATAATACATTGATTAAAAAAATGAAAGATATGGGATTTTCAAAACAATTTCTTTACTGGACATTGTCATATTTGGCAAATCGAAGACAATTTGTGCAAGTCGATATCAACCAATCAGAAAAATTACTCGTTAAAACCGGAGTGCCACAAGGATCCATTTTAGGACCAGTCCTCTTCAACCTTTATGTAAACGACTTGCAAAACATAATTAACAATGGCACGATTCAATACGCCGATGACACCACGATCTATAAATCCTGTCGTCCAGCTAATATAACCGAGGCTGAAAGTGAGATCAATACACATCTTCAGCATTTATCGATATGGTCCACAACAAATTCGCTATGTGTTAATTCTGCCAAAACTAAATACATGGTGTGTTCATCGAGTAGATTGTCGGCATTGCACAATTTAGATGAATATTCATCTAACATATTGTTCAACAATTCAACTTTACAAAGAGAACGAAGTTCAAATCTTCTTGGAATTACAATTGACGAACACCTTACATGGGAGAGCCACCTAAACAATTTTATTTCATCATGCTACGGGACTTTGTCATGCCTACGTAAACTGAAAAACTACACTCATTTTGCTCTTCGAAAACAGCTGGTTGAGTGCTTAGTCATGTCAAAAATCGATTACAACGACTATGTATATACACCTTCTAATAAACAGCTGAAAAAACTACAGCGTATTTAGAAAGCAGCATGCGGGTTTGTTTTTGGTAGATTTTGTAAATTGGAAGATATTATTAAATTAAAATGGTTACCAATTACAGAACGTAGAAATTTTAACTTGTTAAAAACTACACATAAGGCGTTAAACTCAGTATACTGGCCTTCTACATGTCATTTAGATGTTAAAGTGCACACAAGAACATTGCGGAACTCTGATACCCGTATTAAATCGTCGGTTGTATCAGGAACTTTCCAAGATTTTGCTAGTAAGTTGTTCAATGAGCTTCCACCAAAACTAAAAAACGAAAACGTTTATTCCACCTTCTGCAAGAACGTTAAAGGCTACTTGCTAGATGTCGCAATGGCAAGATCCCTTGCGGGAAACTGATGTTTTATTTATTTATTTATTCATTTATTTATTTCTTCTTTGCATATTTGCTCCATTCCCGTGTGTTACTCAATTTCTTTCAATAATATTTTATCATTTACTTGTATTTTATCTGTAATATATTTCTTGTTAATTTTTATTGGGATGAAGAGCCATTTTATTGTAAATGGATAAGCCCTGAAAATATATTTTATTTATTTATTTATAACATTATGCAGCTCAGTTGTTTATATAAAGCGTAGTGCTCGAAGTTTTTACGGTCATTATCAAGTTTTTTGTCAATCTTATCTGTCAATCGAGTTTTTTGTCAATCTTAATCAGGTGTGTAAAATATACAAATCTTCAAACTGGGACATCATGTAAATTTACTCATTACTACTGGGTTATTTGTTTTGATCTACAATCTTGGTGAGCACACCAAAATTTTTTCGTAATGCGGACATTGTGGAAAGTGCAGCCAGCAAATTTTCGACGCTTTTGTTACTTGTCCTAGTTATGCCTAGTTATGCAATTTCAAGAAAAAACATCCATTTCCAAAAATATCACGTCAGGACTTGTAGGCGTAACATTACATTTTTTATTTTAGGTGTCCTAGAAAAATCAAAGAAACTTAGTATAGTAAAAATCTTTGTAGCCACTTTCCTACCGTTGGTTATAATATTCGCCTGTTCGGTATGCTGCTGGAAAGCACGTCAGACGGCGCAAACTGTCGGCGTCGGCGACAATGTGCTAGAAAAAAACACACCTGAAGTAATGCCAAAAGACTCGACATCAGAAAAGACGGCATCTTTTCATATACAGCTCGAAGAGAAAAAGGGTAGCATAAGCTGCGAAGGTGAACCGTAACTAAAACAGCAGTCAAATCACCACCAAAGAAGTTTGGATTGCAATGGTTTCCAAACGAGGCGGAACTATAATGGTATCCAATCGAGACTGAATTGCAATGGTATCCAAAAAAGGCATTTAAATTGTAATGGGACATAGAGAAAAAGCTCCAGAGGATATTCTTCAAAAGAACAATTCGGCATGACTTTTTTAAATATTTAGAAGCATAATAAAATACCACCAGCTGTCATCAACAAATGTCAACATGCCGATGCGTTTGAACATTCCGTTGCAGACTAAAATATTACAATTAGACGGTAATGTCCTGGGATTAAGGCCCAATTTGCACGACAAAAGCCTCTCATGCGCTCACGAGACTTGCTAATGGCATTTAATATGCCTAACATGTTAAATTACATTAAAATCCATAAACATTTTAAAACTTTTAAGACTGTAAAATAAGATAAACTAATTTTGTATAAATGACACCAATTCTAATATAAATAAATAAATATAAAATAGGTTTAAATTATTACTAGATTCACGAATTTCTAGCAGCTATGTAACAACCTTAGGAAATTTCGCTTCCTTAACTCTTTTCACGTGCAAACCAATCCATCCGACTCAATATGTTGTTATACTATATATTCCTCGACATAGTTTAAGCCATTCGAAAGTCATTTAAGGTGGTTTATACCAAAAAGCCCAGTATACATAGGGTTAAGGTATTCACAGTCCACTGTCCAGTTGAAATATCTTCAACGTAGTTGGCTAAGAGGATATTACAAGTAGGAGTCTAGATATAGCATGGGAAAATAGTGCATATATAAAGAAAGATTTCCCGTAATAAAACAACATACGCGAACTACGTTATTCACGGTGGATTAACTTTTATTGTTGTTTGTTTCCTTTGTCTTTTTATTCATTTGTGGGTCATGCATATTTAACCATTTAAATTTATTTTTTCGTATTTCGTTTCATTTTGGAAATCAAGTTTTGAGATTTTTCGTACTAAGGAAAAACTGGTTATCGCACTAAAACTTCGTACAATATGACATATTTTTCTTGTCTGATATATTTGTTTGGTCAAATATATACCATATTGTATTCTGTACCGTGTAATAATTAGTACTTATTCTTTGCGTCTCAAATTTCACTAAACCAAACGTCCCACAAGAGGAAAATTGTAAACAGATCTTTGAGAGTTAGATTTACCAACTGTATGTAGCTATCAACAACATTTGTCTTTTCAAAAATTCAATAACAAAAGGAAATAAAAATTAGGCTAAACAAAAACACAAAAACAACATATACATCTAACTTGCGCAAAATTTCATAAAAAACATGCCCTACTTCTTGCAAAGATAAAAGTCCTGAATAAATTTTCTTGGAATTTAAAAACAATATAATAGTTTCGCCACCATTTGTTTTTCGAATGTTTCTCTTTTTACTTACGTAAAGGCTTTGTCGTTGAATCATCGTCATCTAACGTCAAGTTTAACGACAAGTCGTCGACATCGTCATTTCTCTCGGCGATACTATCGTGAAATGTGTCTAAAACGCGAGATTAATTCAATGTTTTATGACGCTATGCTTAAGGTGAATCAATCTTAACAAGGAAGCAAGCAAGCAAGCAACAAAACAAACAAACGAAACAAACAAACGAAACGAAACGAAACGAAACGAAACGAAACGAAACGAAACGAAACGAAACGAAACGAAACGAAACGAAACGAAACAAACAAACAAACAAATGACACGAACAAACCAATCACCTGTAGTATTTTTCGTATCTGTTACCAATTCTTCAGAATTCATTAAATCTCCATCCTCTTCCAGATATTTACTTTGCATATCCAAACGAGCAAGTTGAGTGGCAAAATCATCCTCAATGAGCTTCCGGTCACCAGCTTTTTTACCCCTGCCTTCTAAACTTTCCAAAGATAGATCCAAATCACTACTGTATGACAAGCCAGTCAACAATTGACTATCATCCAAATAAGTTGAACTTTTCTTCTTACTTTCAAACAAAGAATTATCCTCGAGGTAGCTGGATGAATATTTTTTTCTGGCGCCATAAGGGCTAACATGATCGTCATCATTTTTTAACCAATCATCATCTAAAAATAGAAAAAGTTCGCAAATGATTTGAGAAGAACACCATTAAATACATTCAGGTTACTATCAAAGTAATTTCTTTTTAAATTATGTCACAGTTACAGAAATTTGATGAGGGTTTAAAGGGCGGTGCCCCAGTGTTGCCTGTGAAAGTTCGTTAAAAACATTCATAAGTGTCATAAGGGATCTAAAAAATACCTAACAGTACATATACCCCCGTCTATTTTTAACTCAGATATTTTTTAACAACTGTTGCACGAATATATGTTTTGTAAGTTGTTTACAATTCCAGCTACCATTTTTATTTCCGGAATAGCTTGTCTAAAGTCCTTCAACGATATAGTTGTTTACAATTTCAGCTACCATTTCGATTTCCGGAATAGCTTGTCTAAAGTTTCTTCAACGATATAGTTGTTTACAATTCCAGCTACCATTTTAATTTCCGGAATAGCTTGTCTAAAGTCCTTCAACGATATAGTTGTTTACAATTTCAGCTACCATTTCGATTTCCGGAATAGCTTGTCTAAAGTTTCTTCAACGATATAGTTGTTTACAATTTC
Source organism: Hydractinia echinata (assembly GCA_030067915.1). Classification (NCBI taxonomy): domain Eukaryota; kingdom Metazoa; phylum Cnidaria; class Hydrozoa; order Anthoathecata; family Hydractiniidae; genus Hydractinia; species Hydractinia echinata. The sequence goes on along the minus strand of JASGCC010000054.1, from coordinate 1,769,632 downwards.
AGCTAGCATTTCGATTTCTGAAATAGCTTGTCTAAAGTTTCTTCAACGATATAGTTGTTTACAATTTCAGCTACCATTTCGATTTCCGAAATAGCTTGTCTAAAGTTTCTTCAACGATATAGATGTTTACAATTTCAGCTACCATTTCGATTTCCGAAATAGTTTGTCTAAAGTTTCTTCAACGATATAGTTGTTTACAATTTCAGCTACCATTTTGATTTCCGAAATAGCTGGCCTAAAGTTTCTTCAACGATATTTCACCCCAGTCCCTTAAAACAAACACTCAGTCAGAAGCTTGTCGATAAATAGTTTCTGGAGTAAAATACTCCAAGAACATTCAATTCAATTCTCCAATCCAACACTTCTGCAGAATAAACAACAATATCTTACCATCAAATCGACTGTACGATGTCTGCTTTCTACCTTTGAACTTCAATTTTGAATCTTGATTAGATCTGTAGCTTTCACGGTTTAAATCCACCATAGTGTTACTGAACAAATAAAAAAAAGGTAGAAGAATCCGTCATGGAATCTTAATGGAATTAAATTTCGCGGAAATTTTCGCAAAAATTACTTGAAAACTCGTTATTCGCTTAACACCAGTAAAGCAATTCTCGCGAAATTTTGATTTTTTCAAAGAAAATTTAGACACTATTTTTTTTCACTAATTTAACTACCCCCGTAAAACATAAAATGTGAATTTTTAGCAGTCTTTATTTTTATGTCTTCTACGTTTAGACAAGTTCACATTCTTTGCTATGCACAAGTCTCCTAAATTGTCTTTAAGTCTGGAACTCTAAATCTTATAAAAATGGTTCATTTTGATTGCCAAAATAACTGACGCGTATTCTTTACGCCATTTTTATTTTTATTTTTAAAACGTGTTTCACATGCTCTAACCGTAACATACACTGACCTTATCTCCTGTAGCTCTCTCTTTAAATATCCTAATTCCTCCTCTCTTCTATCTCCGACCCTTTTTAACTGTCGCTGGCTGTCATTCACAACGGACACATCCTGGAAAAAAAAAAAAAAATAATGTCCTTACACACATACTTACATCAATGATCATAAACAAACATGGTGGTCACCAAAAAATGAAAAATTAGGAGTATTTTTTAACATGTTGAGCATATTGCTTTAGTATAAAAGATAGAACCGTTTTGTTATTAACTTATAATAGTCTGGCCGAATTAAACGTGGACCGTGCAAAAATTTACGGACTAGCTTATTTGGTACCGTTAGAACCGAAATTTTATGTAGATTAACATACTAAAAGCCTCACGATGAGGCTCTTGGGGAAAATTTTTTACAGATGATAACCTGAAGGGTACTTTTTTGTAAAATTTACCTTAGAAAATGAATTTTTACAAAAAAGTGTTAAACTTCTGACACTAAATGACATAGAATAGCTATTTGAAATCAAATTTGGGTTGGTAGGAATTAAAGAATGTTAGAAAATATTTTCAAAATTCAATTATTTTCGGGGAAACCGATTTAAAAAAATCGGGGAAACCGGGGAAATTTTCTTGAAAGTTTTGATTTTTTTTAATTTTTGTTAAAAAAATAGACCTTCATGACTTTGAGGAAATTTTCATCGCAAATTGGCATGTTTAAAAATGTGTTCAAAATGTTCTCCTTTCACTTTTAGAGCGGTTGGCATGAATATAATATTTAAAAAAGCTAAATAAACTACTACATTAAACTATCTAAAATCTCAAAAATATTTCGTTCGTTGGAATCCGTCATCGATCGTCACCTCTTCAGCGAGATTGGCTAGAGCAGTAAGACGGCTAAACAATATTGTCGGACTGATAACAACACTGGTCTCTCCGATACGGATTGCGGGCAACATGTCTTCAAATGTCTTGGCTTTTTCCTTCCTTCGAATCGTAAGATCCTCGAAACAAACGTGGTCTAATTTCTTGTGAATAGCCCTCCCAATTTCGTCAGCAACGTCGCAATTGATTTCTGGTCCCGCGATTAGACCACTAGAAAGACTTTTCAGTTGGTGCTCATTTTTGTCAAATGGTTCGTGGTTGTCTAACCAATCCTTCACAGTTGCAAAATCTTTGGCATCTCGGTTCATTCGGCTCATCGAAAGCTGGACATGTTGCTCACTCGTTTTCCGACATGCACCTGTGAGTTTAGCCATTGCGTTATGAATGTCTGCGGATCGGTGAATGCTTCCAAACCAAAGTTGACGAGCGGATTCTGAACTTCCTCGGCCACGGGTCAGCCCTCCGCTGCTTTTGATAGATCGCATCATTACTTGCTCAATGATTAAGTCTGACCACATACCAGTCCAAAATTTGTCACTGCGTCGGATGGTATGAAAGCCTTTCGAAAACTGCTCAAGAACCCAAGGGTGAGTTTCCTGTAAATCTAGCATGGTTTGTAGGTGAAGTCTTGCTTTTAGCATAGTGGATGTGAGCTGTTGCAGCAAAAAGGTCAATCATTCGGAAAAGGGAAAAGAGGTAGAGGTTCCAATCTCCTGTTCTTTCTGATCTGATAAAGTCCTTGACAACTTCCATGTAATGTAAATATTGTAACCATAACTTTGCAGTACGTGAACACTGTTTGAGCTCGTCCTTGTATCCTTCTAATAGGTTCAGAAGTTTCGACAACAATGGGTACTTGTTCATATCTATGTCAAAGTTTGAATCATCTTCACACCCATCCACGATTAGATTAAGATCGGTTTTTAGCTCTTCAATTTCAACATTTTCATTTCCAGAACCAACTAACGGAGACATCAATTTACAAACAAGGGCTGATTCGACAAGAAAATGTCCAAAGCTCTTGATATGGCCTTCCCACTGATAATATGTGGAACAGTGTTTTTTTGCATAGATCTGTTCCATCGATTCCTCCAAGCCACTCGCTTTCATCAGGGATCCAATGCTTCCCATGAAACTCATCATGAGATGAAAACCACCTAGCATGCACACCATGTCTAATGATTTCGCTTTGATTATCTCGTAAGTTTTGATCCACAAAGGTTGGTCGGAAGTTATGACTGGGGTGACGATGCCCAAAATTTGCGCTTGAGATTCCACAAATTTAAGAGTTCAAAAAATGCACGACATATCATTGGGGTTCAGGTCGATGATTGGCAGTAGGGAAATTGATGATTGGCCAGGGTAAGCAGATCCAGAGGAGACATTACTCATGTATCCTGACCAGCTCGGTCGCAGCATAGGATGAAAATAAAGAGCATGCCAAATATCGTTATAAATTATATCTTCAGGAAGAACGTTGGCCATGTTGAGCTCGATGATGGTTTTAAGTTTTACCGACGACAATCCAGTTTCCTCCGGGGGGTAATACGGTAATATTGGTATACCAGAGTTTGAAGTTATATCTTTTGCGCATTTGATTTTTTCTCTCGGTATCGGCTTTAATCTAGCTGATGCATTTCCTGGTGTTACAGAAAGTACAACTCCCATTCCATGGAGCGTCCCCTTGCCATCAATAGTGCAATAGTCGTGGTCGGCGTTGTCAGCAGACCATTGTCCAAAAGAGCCAGAAAGATTTTCTGTTATGTATTCAGTGATTGATTCGTTTCTGACAACGTTTTGTTTAAATCTGGTTACTTCGTCGAGAAGCCATCTTGATCCAAAGACTTTTTCTGAATCCACGCCTAGGCCAAACATGATTGGTGAGATGCAAGATCGCGGTCTAGCAGCACTGACAATAGCTTGGCCGATGCTAGCTTTTTTGAGGTCGGTTTTGATAAGTGTTTCAACCAATAATCGGAGGTAGCTTGGTACCTATGTTTTTCCAAATTCAACGTCCTTGATCATTTCGTGTGATGGATATTCAGTGGTATCAAAGACGGTTGACTTCAATTCACCAAGTATAAGTTTAGCTGCTTGCTTAATGACTCGTTTAGCTTCTTCCTCCGTGTCCTGGTCCCTATCTTGGTACCATTTATCATTTATCAGAAGATTACAAATATTTCTGAATAAGACGACGTCAGATCTGTCCTGAACTTCAGCGAAAAACGACGCGTCTCCGTATTTTTCTTTGAGCATTTCTTTAAAGTATCTCCGAGTGTAAACATCCTCAGAGTTTGTTAATCCTTTCATTTTGTCGTGTAGTTCAGCCACAGAATGCAACTCAGCATCAGTTTCGAGCCATTCACAGATAACCTCAAAATTACGTTGCTTATCCGTGTTTTTGGGCCTTCCTTGGGATGCTTGAAGTTTCTCTGTGTTCTGAAACAATTTGCTGCACTCAGCATGATAAATTGCATCCGCTTGAACCAAATCGATACAATTTACAACTCGGCTTCTCACTTTTTCTGACCATTCATCATCACGCGCCTCGCATAAGTTAAGTACTGTATCGCGGTAGTGCACAAATGTCACATTGTAAAATTGCTTGTCAGGATGCTTATCGTCGGCATGACACTCCTCGCCACAAAAGAAGCACTTTTTTTTCAAGTTGAAAGGACCCAAAGAGAGTCTTGTCTTCTCAGGAGCCTTACTTTTAGCTGCTCGTTTCTCAGCCAAGTTGTCATTCTTGCGTTTCCGAATAGAATTGCCTAGATTCTTTTGGCAGCTTGGGTGTACTTTTACTCCATGGTTTTGCTTTTTTAAAGCTGCTTTTATTCGGTCATTCCTAAGCACTCTGGCATATTTCTCAAGTGTCGAAATTCCAGACACACAAATGCGCAGTTCTTCCTGAGTGTCTTTCTGGCAAATAATGCAACACCCATCTGCGTATAATAAAATGTGATGTGGCCGTAAACATGGTCAGACTTAGTTAAGACCAGTAAATGCTTTAGTAGATTTAAGTTCTATTATCCTCACTTGTATTTCAAGAAAAACACTAAGGCCTACTAAGAAAAAAGAAGCACCATAGTACAAGAAATATTTCATACCTTTCATAATATATTGCACAAAAGTCCCACAAAAGTACTGCTGCTGCTAGCGAAGTTTATTGTTGTTTTGAACGCACGTGGCATCTTATTCCTTCGAAAGTATTTACAAAATTGACACTGCAATGTCTTCTTTTTTTACAAAACAATGCAATGTCTTCATTAAAACCAAGAACCAAATTCAACCGTAGATCAAACGCGTTTCATTGTTTTAAGAAAAGATTTTTCGTCAATTTTAAAGGTAAATTTGGCAAAAAATACCATTCAGGTTATCATCTGTAAAACATTTTCCCCAAGAGCCTCATCGTGAGGCTTTTAGTATGTTAATCTACATAAAATTTCGGTTCTAACGGTACCAAATAAGCTAGTCCGTAAATTTTTGCACGGTTGACTCTTTTTATTCCATAATTCGGCCAGACTATAACTTATTAATTATAAAACATAATATCTTTCTACATATTGCACATAGATATCATTACACTTTGGTTTACTTTGGTACTTTACTTCTGACCGGTAAGATAATCTTTAAAAAAAAAATAGATCCTTCGGGTTGACAATTAGTTCATGGCTGGGTGTAAATCCCTGTGTTAATAAGAAGGAAAAAAAGCTCTACGATGGTTTGATAATATGATCTTAAATATAAGAACAGCTATCATGTACCTATATTATAAAAAAAACAAAAAAACTTTGAAATCAGACTTTTACAGGACTTTCCAGGACTATTGATCAACCTGATCAATCTCTGTCATTGTTTGAAAAGTCAGGTATATGACAGTTGTCTGATCATTGACCATCTTGGAAGTATATTAGACTAGCTATATGCCGTGAACTTGGTGGGACCAATCATGCAAACTATCGAATTACTACATTGAAATTTGACCTCTGGACTCAAGTTCTAATTACTGAACTACACAAACACAGCCAACTGAAAATTTAACCAGTAAAAATAGATAAACAACCTACCCTTTCCACACTTTTAAATTTTCGTTCATATTCACGACTGTCGCGTATTGATATGTGAAGGTCAGACTCAATCTTCACTGAAAACAAAACAGCAATTAGTTACATATTTTAAGGGAATAATTTTCGCGAAATAAAATTTAATTTTCACAAGAACTAATTTTTGCGAAGTTGACAAGTTTCGCGAGAATAAAATTTTGCAAAATTCTATTTTTTTTATGAAGGCTTGAGACATAAAATAAAGACTGTTGAAGTAAATTATATGTAGTTCTAGGTAAATCAGAAGAAAAAGATTAGTATAAATCGTTTTTCAAAAAGGAAAATAAATCCAAATTTCGCAGAAATTAATTTTCGTTTTTTCCAAATAATTTTAGCAGGAACTAATTTTCGCGAAACTGACAAGAAATCTAAAAATTCGCGAAAATTAATCCACTTAAAGTCTTAGATCATGAGAGGTGCTTTTAGTTATATGAATGTAACTGAGAAAATCTTTGATCATCATCCAATGAGAGACACATAAAAGTAACATCCACATACTTATGCGCTGCTTCAAACTATCAACTTCTCTTCGTATGGAATCTGTCTCATCTTCAATCATTCTCTTCCTGATGAAAGAAGAAAGAGGAAATTAAATTGAAAAATTTGTTATTTTGTTTTGTTGTGCCAGTGGGAATCAAACATCAACATGTAGAATAGGAACCAGCAGGCGCGCCTTAACAACACCATCAACAAAAAAGTAGATATATAATTGATTTTTCACAAGTGGTATTGTCGGCAACAAACATATTTTCAAGGTTGATTCCATGTAAAGCACTGACGCATGTATGTCTTATAAAAAATATCAGAAAAACTAATCAATTACTGCATGTGGATGTCTCTGGATAAATAATGCTCATCGTAGGTTGAATTATGTTTTCCATAATTGTTATTCAACATGGTACGCAAGCTGTCAATTTCACTTTGCAGTTCTCTTTGTACCGATTCCATCTTTCGGTCAATGTTAAAGTTACTACTGCCTCTGATGCGATTTTCTAAATCATTCTGACGGTCTTTCAGTTTTCGAATCTCATCCGATTGCACTTGGACAGTTTCACTCAAATGTGCTATTGTCTAAAATTACACAGTAAAATTAAATTTCTACCAACATTTACAAAACACTGACTCACACACATGAAACTCAGTTTGTTTGTACTTCTCAGAGTTTTCTTACATTTTTTTGCCAAACATTTCCATTAATAAACAGCATTCACATAAAATCGAAATGAGGTTTACGCAATTATACGAAGGTAATTTTCATATTGAATCAAAAGAAACGTCATTTCAGCCATGGAGATAAATTAAAAAACTCCTTCACAATGACCATGTAAATAGGACTCAATCTATATTTGAAACTTCACAATTGAACATATACATAGTCAATTCCTTAATTTTCTGACTTTATCTTTTAGGGTTGACAAACGAAATTATCAAAAGTTGTTTATGCATATTTTAGGCACCCTCTAAGTAAATATATACAAAAATATATACAACTTTTATATAAATTTTTCTAGGAAAGAGGCTCCACGAGGTGTTGAAAATATCATGTCATATCATGTAGCTACATTATATAAGAATTTTTATAAAACTTGCATCATAGATAACGGTAGCAATCTCACTAACAAAAAAAATTTAGAATTTTTATGGGGTATATAAAGTTCCATGACTCCAGGATTATTGAACAAAAACCCTGTTACCTTTGCCTGCATCTCCATTCTTTGAAATAATGATGTAACTAAACTAGTCTCTGATGTTTGAGATCTTGGCGAATGATTTTGTCTTGGACTATATTTAAGTCGTTCGTATTTCTTTGCATTTCCACTCAGTGGTGTAGAGAGATATGACGTCATTACATCTAAAAAATAAAGAGGTTGTGACATTCAAACAAAAGGATGCACACTCAAAAGTTTGGTACACGTGTGGCAAAAAGCACCACAAAAGTGTTTTAGTGTGTGATGCATTAGCTATAACCTCTCATAAAGTTTGAGATTCTTAAGGTGCTATTAATACCACACCTCCATAATTTCTGTGTGTATGATATTGCACATCTCTCCTTAAAAGCCTTGAACACCAAATTTTATTTGGGTACCATTAAAGCTGGACCAGTCACAAGGTGAGGATACAGTGATAGAGGGAGTTAAAAAGCACATAATTACTTTAGAGATATGACACCTTAGGTATAGTTTCTAATAAAGTCTATTGTGCAATAGCTGTAGAGATTAGGGGGGATTTAAAATATTTCAACATTTTCTGCCACATGTTTGTTTTTATGAAAAAGTTGTAATAGTGACTATTGTGCAGTTGTTTTAGAACACTGTTCTCAACAATATTTAGGTCGTTTAAACATGTTTAATTTTAAAATTACCTTTAAATTTAGTTTAGGTGTAACAAACAAGGACTAGAGGGTAAATTAACTTTTCAAAAGATGAATTTCATGACTGGATTTCACTGTTGTCAAAAATGAACGTTAATCAGGTGTTTTTAAGTCATTGTATCTATATCATTATTTTCAAACAGAACAACTTCAATTAAAAGAATAGTTAAATTACTAATTATCTAATCTGTGTGTTGTATATGTTATTTGTCAACAATCCAATCTTAGTAATTATAATTTTTTATATTTCTCTATTCAAATCTGCAAGGTAATTTACAACATTGTTACTTGTTATATTTTGCACTTGTTATTAAAAATAGCAAACCAGTGATACATAGCTCTTCTTAACTCTTGAAATAATAAATATTTTTCGCAAAAGAAGTTCATACTTACTTCGGACTAGAACAATTTTCTTTCAAATTTTCCATAACGCTGATTGGTTAAACAAACAGTTTTGTATTTTATTAACATAACAATAAAACACACATATATATTATATATTAACAATTTATAAATAAAAAAAAGTGCAAACATACACAGTGATGCATTATTTTATTATTCTTCAATTTAAGAAAACAAAATTTAAATAATAATAATAATAATAACAGCACTTTACCTCTGGTTGGCCTATCTTCTAACTTACTCTAAAAAGAAAAACATGCATCCATAGAATACATATATATTGTAACTGCAAATATTTTTAAGCTTTGAGTTATATTCTTGAATGGAGCTGAAAAATAACTAATATTTCTTAAACCTGAAGGAAGGATGGTTCATGTAAGAAACATTGGATAATTTTATAAGAATAGTTATAAACAAACTAGTTGGTGGCCTGTGGACACATTCACTCGTTTGCCCAACCTTTTTATATTGCATTGTATATTTCTTGACAGACAGATGACGGCTATAAGAGACAATCAAATTGCAAATTTAGTTTTAACTTTAGTTGGTTTTATGCTGTTTTTCATATCACCTTTTGCAAAGTGAAATTTGCTCCAACACAAGAAAAGTATATAACATTACATATATATTTAAAAATTACCTTTATTGATGAAATATTTTTCTCGGTATCTTTTAGAATGGAACGGAAATCATGAGAAATATAAGTTTCCCTTGTAGCATCATGTGACATTTTTCTTGACATTTTACTTCTAAACTAGAAATAAAGTTAAACAAATAAATAAGAGAATAGTTTAATAGTTGTTGCTCTCTGGTCACACTTATCAAAATTTTAAAAATGTATTGGGTAATTTGTTCTATATTACATTTAAACATTTTTTTTAAATTTTTTTCTTCCATTTGATCCTTTAGCACATAATAATTGCACTTATATTTGTACATTTTTTTGGTTTGCCATGCCAAAATTAATGAATGAAAAATTAATACTTATTTATAGTCATAAAAATGACTATTTAAATAAGATATAGCCAGCAGAAATTGTTGTACATAATCATAAAATGAAACAACTTTGAAAAAATATAAGTATAAAATATAACAAAAATGAGTCTAAATGTTCCTTAACTTTATGGAATTTTATTCTGAATATACATATACAGAAAGCCTAGCCTATATACCTCACAAATGCTTACAAGTATACTTAATTCAAATTTCACAAGATGGAGCTAAACACAGTTTAGCTCATGTTAATTGCAGTTCCCAATACTTGATAGTTGCTATGCAGATGCATCATTAAGGGTACACAAGGTTGTCTTGCTCACGCAAGGCATCTTTGTCTCAATTAACCAAATCAAAGCTATGTGTCATAACTTGAAGCAACTTTTTGTTGTTGATACTTTAGAGTAGGGGACTAAAGGTTTGGGTATAGTCTGTCTATATTAGGAGGTTCTAAGTTAGCCAATCAACAATCCAGGGGCCCTATAAATAGGAGAGAGTTACTCTGATTTAGTTTCTCACCAGTAGTAGCAAAAACTTGCTTAACTTGTGGCACCGTAGATTAGTGGTTATAGCTTTCGTACTCTGTGCGGGAGACCGGGGTTCGATTCCTCTTGACGGCGATTCAACATGGGCGAGTGAATGTTACCATAGCCCCGGGTTAACCCAAGCCATGTGAGGGAAATTGGGGAGATGGCACACTGTGTGGGCCGTTGGATGTTGCCGGGAGTTGTCTAGTAGAGCATGGGCCTTACTAATTGGGTCTGCGTAGCTCAAAATGAGCATTAAATACTCTAGGACTCTCCATCTAAGCCATGGACCCTCCTGGAAATAATAGACAGGGTATATCCCTCGATATTTGTGAGGCTAGCCATGTAAAATATGCACATCTATCTATCTATCTATCATCTAACTGAAATAATTTTCCCACCCACCCACCCATATATTTGGTTAATTTTTTTTTTTTTCTCTTTATGTGACACACCTGCATCGTCGCCACACTATGTTGGAACGATAACGCATTATCTACAATCGAACTGGTTCATCGAGGCTACACAACGTCGTCGAGCGTAAAGAGATGCCCAATTGCTTTAGCTACACGGTTTCCTTGAATTGGCGCAGTTTGGCTTAGTACGACCAACAAGGTTTTAGTCCAGTGGTGGAAGCAATTGGCAACTTTACTCAATTATGTCAATGTGTTAAATATAACTGGTGGGGCAGCCACAAAGTGTAGAGATGTGCGTGTACCCCTGGAAGAGTATGGTGAATTAAGTACAGGTGCGAGGACATGAACGACGGTGCACCACGCGAGCAGGACAGATGACTGGGGAAATAACAGCAGGGGGATGCGGCGCTGACAGTCAGAGGTGGGGCACCAAGAGGTTAATAACAGGTGTGAAATGCAAAAGAAGCTAGAGCTCATAAAGAGTAGGTTCTTGTGAGGTATGATAGAGGAAATGGAATCACAGGAGAGGAGCTCCGGATGTGATTGAGAGATCAGTTAAGCCAGAAAACACTACTAGGAGAACAGCCCCGGATGTAGTGGAGAAGAGCGAACACTACTAGGAGAAGAGCTCCGGATGTAGTGGAGAAGAGCGAATTGATTGGGAACACGCACGTGAGCTTGAGACAATATCTTCTCTTCAGTCTAGCATCCTCACCCGATTCCGCCAAATTATCCTCAGTTTATTCTTACAAAATTGAATAAATTTTCTACTCCAAGTTTGTGTTTTTATTGGGAACTACAGCAATTAATTAGCGGTTAAAAATCTAAACACGCCGTTCACAGAGTCACCTCTTCATAAATAGGGGCTGAATCTTTGTTTTCTAACTTTAAACCTGACATATTGTGTAATTTTAGGTCAGTTTTTGCTAGTTTGGCTTTAGTTTAATTTAGATACTAGTAGTTCTTGTTTAATCAAAGCTTCTTCTGTGGGAGTTTGACCATGAAACGTTGGTGTTTTCCCTCAACCAAAGTGTTGTACCTCGTGACATTCTGACCGGGAGAATATTTGGGCTAAACTGTTGTGTGGTGGAAACTGGGCAAAATTGCTGGCTTTATGAATACAAGAACACAGAGTTTAGCTAGAGTGACGAACCACTTTATTAAGTAATATTTTTAAAGTTTTTCAGCTGTTATACACAGTTTACAGTTTAAACGAAGCTAGCTAAAAAAGCAACTAAAAATAAACCACAGCAGCCTTTAAACAAGTTTAGCTAGTAAACTCAAGAAAAGAAATAAAATAGAATAGCTGGGTGGTATAAAAACTATGATTTGTTATAGGTATACTGTTTAAAATAAAATAAAGAGGATTTAAAGCAGCAACACAGCAGCCAGCGCCATCCCCCTTGCCCCAGAATCAAAACTCCGACCACAAATCGCAGCATGTAAACAACGTTGTTTAGACACATGTACTTTAGATCCTGGCTGTTAAACTATGCATCAAGTAGATGTATGGGGTTATACTTTATTTCACGTCAATATCTATTTTGTTGCAAAATCTAAATATCATAGTCGAATGCCACCAACAAACATGGCGCAGATGTGTGCAATATGCGAGTGAAACGAATAGGGCAAAGTAAGCGTGTGTATGCCATACGCTCACTATAGTTATAGCTACTGCATTACTCTAATTCTCTGATGACAGTGATTTATGTTTTATATGGTTAACCTTACTTAGTTTAGGTGGTATACCCTGTCAATTATTTTCAAGAGGGATTGTTCTGCCCAGATTGCGAAAACGGCCTGTTTACAACCGGGACAGCCGGATTATGTACGCATGGTCCGATTATGTTTTTTTTGCACTGGTTATGTCGTGGTGACCGGATTATGAACGCTGATATAATGGCTGGCCAGGCAGGCTGTGATTGGCATTTTCTTCGAACTTTTGTGAATTAAACATTCTCTGGAAGATAGAACACCCCTAAAAACTAGACATGGCGAAAGAAATAAGTCTCGACGTAATTCTTAGTATAAAGTACTCTTGTAGTAAATACATTTCAACATAATATACTTTGAAGCAACTAAATTTCACGGAACCTAAATTATTCTTTTTGCGGGAATTAAGTTTGGTGAAAAGTTATTAAACTTGCGAATCCCAAAATTTAGTATTTGCCACGAAATTTCGTTTCATTTGAGAACAACAACAACTTTGCCACCAGGGCTATTTGCTTGTCAGCAGTGATGACGAATGATATAAAAGCAGTCGGCCCCGATTATATTTGTTCTATAAGTCTCGAATAATATTTGACTGTCATACATAAGCCGACCTTCCCCGATTATGTGCGTTCTATAATAAGTGAGAAATAATATAAAAATATCGTATATAAGCCGGTTGGCCCCGATTACGTTCGTTCTATAAGTCTCGAATAATATTTGACTGTCATACATAAGTCGGCCTGCCCCGATTATGTTCGTTCTATAATAAGTGAGAAATAATATTAGACTGTCGTATACAAACTGGCCTGCCCTGATTATGTTCCTTTTATAAGTGCCAAATAATATTTTTGAGTAATAAGCCGGCCTGTCTGTCCTGATTATGTTGCCCTGATTATGTATTTCCTGCCCTGTTCTTAACCGGGGCAAGCTGCCATACTTAATCGGGCCAATGTTCATTATCCGGGCAGAACAGGATCAGCTTAGGGCCTTTAAAAATATTTTTCGTGCCCCGTTTACGGGATATTGCCCTTAAGTCCCCCCCCCCATCCTTAACGAATCCCTTAAAAAAAGAATTTACACAAAACTAATTTTCTTACATTACTAAAATGTAAAACCTCTACATACTATTCTCTGCAGGATAAAACTCCATTGAAAACTAGGCATAGCGAAAAAAAAGTCTCGATGTAATTCTTAGTATAAACTCCTCTTGTGAGTACACTTCAACATAATATACTTTGAAGTAACTAAATTTCACGGATGGGTGGGCTCATATTTATTTTTCGCGGGAATTGAATAATGTACAAGAATGTGGACACTCAACAACCCCGACCTTAAATCATTCATTTTGCAAGATTTAAGTTTGGTGAAAAGTTATTAAACTTGCGAATCCCAAAATTTAGTTTCCACGAAATGTCGTTTCGTTTGAGAACAATAACAACTTTGCCACCAGGGCTATTTTCTTGTCAGAAGTGATTGCGAATGATATCAAAGCCGGTCGACCCCGATTATGTTCGTTCTATAAGTTAGAGGGATACTGTAAATAAGTGTCGCACATAAGCCGGCCTGCCCTGATTATGTTCGTTCTATAAGTGCCAAATAATATTTTTAACTGTCGTACATAAGCTGGCCAATCCTGATTATGTTGCCCTGATTATGTATTTTCTGCCCTGTTTATAAACCGGGCAGAACAACACCCTGTGCGAAATTACAACTTAGACTCCTTTTTATGTTCAGGTGACTGAATGCATTAAACAAATCAATGGCGAAATGACAGGAGCATATAAGCTAAAATCATCTCCTGTCATCACGACTCGTTAAAAAATACAATAAACTGTAGTTTTTAACGTGTCATGATTTTAAAAAAAATTTAATGCTAGAAAGCAAAATAATTTCTTTATGTTTACCTTTCTGCTTTGTTTAAATATAATCAACCACATGTTTAAATAGGGTTTGCGGGCATGCATTTCAAAGTCTAACCAGGAGGATGTATCACCATGGTTAGTAGTTTCACCTTGAAAACAAAAATGTGTGTTGTTTTATTTGAATTGAAACCGTTGAACAAGCAGCGTATTTGATTGAAGATGAACATAACATGCCTTAATTATAATAGGGAATGAAGGGAGATTGAAATATCAATTGGATCAGAAAAAGAAAATTCGTTTTATTATACATTTCTGTTGATGTATTACTCCTTATGGCTATTATTTTGAGTCTTTGTCGGTGGAAATTATAAGCACTTAAGGTGGCATTAACCCTTTTTTAGCCGTTCAAACAGATGGATTTTTCAGTCAGTGTATTATCAACATGAACTTTCTTTATTGTTTCCCTAAAATATTGGCCTTCAGGCACATAGAAACAGTTTTGTTTATGTTTTTAATTTTCTGAGTCAGCAGATATACTCATTTATAAAGAAGAAAATAAGTTTTAAAGCTGTATGATTTACAAAGGTTGTGTGAAAATGTTAAAGAGAAAAGAAAATGCTATCAGAAGTTGCTCTAACTTCTTGGGGTGAAGCGGTCTGGAAATCAGAGTTTATTTCTACTTTATGCACCATCTTTGTTGTTATTAATTCTCTTTAATAATTACGTCAATTCTTCTTGTACAATTTTGCAAGCGCGTAGACTAAAGCTATATTCGGCAGAAAAATTAATTATTCATGAATTTTAATTTAAAGAGGAATTGTTAAGGTTGAATATTTTTGGTGAAAGATAATAGTATTTATTATAGCTATAAAATTGTGAGAAATTGAGTGTGTTATAAAAAAAAGTGTGTTATAACAGAAAAAATATGGATGAAAATAACCTTTTGTAACTAATTATGTAGAAAAAAAATTTCGATTTTTAAAAGGGTTACGACCACCTTAAACACATTTTCAAAATTTTTCAATCTTTATTGGATTTTTCTTTAAGTTACAGACGAGACAGGTGATATTTCGTTAACACAAAAAGTTTTTCAATGCCCCATAAAGCTCCCATTTGAGCTGCAAAAATCTCTGATATTTTTGCCAAACTAGTTGCACCTTAATTGGGGACATGTCACCTAATTAGGCGTTTACTTTGAGTGTATAATATGCATTATCTATATAATTAGCTGTGCATTTTTTATATTTTTATAGAGGTATGGATATGATGGATGATGTTCATTACTGTGATGAATGTGATTTAGGCTTTTCAAGTGATGCTGCATATGAAAACCATAAGTCCAAATTTTGCCCTGACAAAATTACATTCCATCAATCACAAAATTTATCATCTGGCAGAAAACTGGCAAGCAAGGTTTGGACATAGCCAACTGCGGTACAGTCCAGATGTAAGCGTACGCATATGCTTAAGTTGCAAAAATAATTGCTTTCATTCAAAAGCACAATAGGTGGATAGCGAGTACCTTTCTAGCCACGTGAAAATAATTGCTTCATGTTAAAAACAAAAGCATAGCAAGAAATATTGTTTATAAACAGTACTCTGCGCGAGAAAAAAGTGAGGCTATTTTAATTGTCAATATATTTTAAAAACTAAAACTAAATATTTAAAAAAAACTAATGCTGCTACATTTTAAAACTTTTAATATTTCTTTATCATCGAAATATATTTTTTAACATGCAAGACTTAAAAGTTCTTCTTATAAAAAGCAACGTTTTACAACGAAAACGGAAAAACCCTGCATTCGGAACTTTTCTCTTTCCAATAAGATTTGGAAAACAAATTAAATTATAATAAGGAAGAAAGAAAAATATAAAAATATAACTTTTGACGTTCTTGAAAGATTAAAACACTCATTGTGAGAACATTTTGTGTTTTAAATTTTAATACCGAAGATAAAGTCTAAAAATATAACTTTTGACGCGAATGAAATGTGAAAACGCAAGATATATATATAAAATCCAATAATATAAAAATAATATAAAAAAAACTTTATCTAAGAAAACTATCCAACAATGGCTCTTTGTGTCACATTGGTAAGAGTTGATACCATATGAAATACTTAAAACACAATCTAACGAAGCTGTTCTATTGCCGTTCTTTATTCTTAAATTTTTAAAATGTGACCTAATGAAGCCTTTCTATCGCCGTTTTTTCGTTCTTAATTTTTTGAAACGGGATTTAGAAAAAAAGCATTTCTATCTGTGCTCTTTATTCTTAAACTTTTAAAACACGATCTAACGAAGCTTTTCTATGTTTAAACTTTAAATTATAATTATTTCTATCGCTTAAAAGCTTTATTTACGCCGCGCAACCAACATGCTTCTCGCTAGTCTATTTAGTTTCACCCAAACCTTTTATTTAATAAAACTATCAAAAAATGTCTTTTCATGGGACATCGGTTAGAGTTGATAACATTTACAATAATGCTATTGGGAATAGTTATGTGTTAACACAATTTAACAATAGTTACGCACAGTTACTTTTTCTTCCAGGATCTTTTGTTTATTACGCGTAAGTTAATGACTTACAAGACTCGCAAGATAATTAATAAGAACAAAAGATAAACAACTACCGCCTCCGAGAAAAAGGTGTGAAATTTGAACGTATGCGTACGCTTACATCTTGACTGTACTGTATAGCTAGTTAGCATATAACTTTAATTTTTCTATTTTTTCCAGGTATTATTTAAGCCAGGTAATATTTCGAGCATTAGGAGAATACACTTTTAACAGATTTGTTAAATTCATGCTTTTGATAACCTCAAGCAAACAGGTATTTTTTTGTGAACTTGACTGTGTTAAAAATATATAACATAAGCTTAAGCGTGTAGCTGAACAAAATAATTTCATTAGCTCTATCCTTATTTTGTGAAGTTATAACAAAACTCTAATTTATTTTCAGGAAAGTAAAGGTCAGTAACTTGTACCTGAATTCCAAATGCACCTGCCGTAAAGACTCCCCTAAAATAAGTGTTCCTTACAATGCTTAGGAATTTTAATAAGCACGCCCTTGTATAAGCACTCTTCCTCACTCCATTGTGTAGGCACTCTTCTTTGAATGAGCCCCATCTTAAATTTAAATTTGGAGTAATAACTACCAGCCCAGTGGACACATAACCTTTATATAGTGTTTGTTTATAGTTATTCTCAGGCTGCAACGTTCGAAACCAACTAATGGACATTTCCTTTAACGTTTCTTCGTAACTTGTGTTAAACGAACCTAAATTTAACGTTTTTTCACCCTTTTCAATGTAGCGTTTTAAAATATCAGTCAAAAGAACGTTCATTTAACGTTATTAATGATACATCGTATAAATGGTTCAGAACAGAACTTTTAAAAAAAGCTCCGTCGTGTTGCTTAAGAAAATGTGTTTTAAATGTTATTATAAAGACGTTGTATATATATATTGTTTGCGACAAAATGTTAAAAAATAATTCTTATAATGTTTTTAAGTGTTGCTCCTAAAAACCTTTTTTTAAACATTATCATTAAGACATAGCAGAAACAGTTCAGGACGAGATGTTTCATTCTTAAAATGACATTTCAAACTGTTGCTCAAAATAACGTTTTCTAAAAGTTAATATTAAGACGACGTTGTATAAACAGATAATGATTGAACGTAACTTTAGAAAGTAGAAAATATATAATTCAACCCAGGATTTCTTTTCCTTTTTATTCGTGATTGGACATTGTAAAAGTTTCAGTGACCTAAATGTAATTATTAAGAATAAAAACATTACTTTTTTAAATGAAAGTTTAACCAAAAACACTTTTATTTTTATTTCATGTATGCGTTTATTTTGTTTCCCAGTTATTTCGACAATACTTTGATATTTGCACAAGGAAATCACTCACACTCACTCATTTACTATCCTTTAACGTCACATTATACGTCAGACGTATGTATGACTTGCAGTCTTTCAAATATTTTGCGATTTCACCCGATCTTGAGTATCTTTCCACATGTCTAAACCATCACAGGTTGTTAACTCTCAGAATTTTGTCAAGAAATTTTAATTGGAGTAACTGCAGGAGCTCTATGGTATTAATTTGTGTGTTTGGCTTAACATGACACATCCACAAGAGCCTAGTTCTTTCATTTCGTTTAAGACAAGAAAGGTCCTCACATCGAAGAGACCAACATTCTGAACCATAGATCATGGTGCTACGCACACAGCTGTTGTACAATCTTCCTCAGGTGGGGAGGGATACACCCTGCTTGTCAATAAAGGCAAAAGTTCCCTGAATTTTTCCAAGGCACAATGAGTTATGATATTTGTTGCTCCAGCTCACAACCACCACCTGCACAAACACCATCTCCAAGTAAACAAAATTGTCCACTACTTTAAGTTTCTCTTCTTCCAATATCACTTCAGTGCATGGTCCAACATCTACATTTTGTGCAAATCCAAGAATTTTCAACATTTGAAGTAGGGATCATCAATCAGTCTACCCTTGATATCAGAGCATTTCTTGTTAATCCAAGATTTGCAAGTTTTACAAAGTATGGAGTTCACTTCTACTCCCTTCTTGCACACGCCACGGGTACTTTCTAGAGTTTCTCAGGGTATTCAGGTTGTTTCCAGAAATCATTATTTTAGTTTTTCCCATGTTCAGTTTCAAACCTTTACTTTCAGCTCATTTTTCCGACATCTGAGTTTTTCTAACAAATCATCCGGTGATTCTGAAATTATTACTAGATCAGCTGTGTAAAGCATTTCCCAAGGACAGTCAACACAAAACTCCCTAGCTATTGCCTCTAGGACAATGATGAAAAAAAGAGCTCTTAGTACAGACCAACACACCAACATTTACATAGAACTCCTCACTATAGGAGTCATTTGCTCAAACACAACTTTTTGCTCCAACCGTTCTCATTGCCAATCTCATTTTTGGAGTAATAAAACATGCAAGGCTGGAAACAAAATCAACATGAGCTAAACCATGCAAATTCAACATTTAAAAGACGCTCTTAATGTCGTTTCCAAGCATTCTTTTTGTCTTTTCATCAAATGCCATAGCTCCACCATAATGAAGAATGCAATTCTCACCAACTACTTCCTGATTCTCTCATCACAATTGTTTAGCTATATGATAAATGCTGTCTGTACCAGACAAAACTCCACCAAACTCCTTTTCCTCAGCTCTTCTTTTAGCATAGTATACAGCACTTCTGGCAAGACGTTGTGCAGCCAAGTACTTAAGTAAATCCTTACTTCTACCCTCTTTCCAGATCTTCCATAACCTTCTCTTTTTACATTGTTGTTCCACCACTAAGTTTGTTTCCTCCACAGACCCTATTAGGCAAAAAAATCTTGTATTTTTGCCGTTAGAAAAACTTTCTTGTGCCCACTGGGAGGGCTTCAAAAATCTGCCATTAAATATTTTCACAAGGTTAGCAACTAAGACATTGATTGGCTCTTTCACGGTAATCTCGTATAGAAACTGACTTTCATCACCCTTTTTTACATGCAATTTAACCATTATATATCGGCAAGTAGAATTTTTGTTTTGAAAGTGTTTTTTATATAAGCTAGTAAAAAAAGTATTCATAATATGAGAAAAAACTAATATAATGTCACTCTTTTTGCATGGCTTCAAAAATTACATACACACACAAAGTTTAAGTGCACCTAGTATGCAATTAAACTTTGTTTGTTCAAACTATGCATGATGTATTTATATCAATAACATACTGGAGGCGACTACACTTTCTCTTTTGTTGTCTAATTTACTATAAGTGTTACCCAATGCTTACAAGACTAACAAAAATTGAGTTACAGTAATTGAGCTGACCCATGGATCTCTCTAAAGTAATTTTAATTTATCATTATATTCTTGCTTGTATGTATACAAGTATATATTTCAATATCTTTGTAGTGGTATTATGTTATCTTAAATTGATTTGAAATGTCATTTTAGGGTTTATCAAAAGTCAGTTCACATGGGTTCTCAAACAAGTTACAAGGGTATTCTTTGACTTCCAAGTATGAAACGAATATTGACGAATTACAAAGACAGGCAAATACATTAGAAAAAGAAAAAGAAGGTTAGTTTCAAACGATTTCAAATTTAGGCCTAATCTAGAACGCCCAAATTTTGCAAATTCCATACTGTTTTTTACTCTTACACAATTGATGAATGTCAAAATTTAACATCCCAGGGCTAATGTTATTTTCCTTGTATATATATATATACAGGAATTTAATAAAAATGGTTCAAATCTTTTATGAGATCGATTAGAGTAATGTGTTAGAACTGCTGAAGGGTTTATTAAAAGACATTTTAAAAAATGTTGCAGAGGAAGATGTCTACTTAAAGGAAACCAAACCCTAATCAAGCAGAAGTGGGTTTTTTCTTCTTTTTTTCTTTGATTAAAGATTTCTATTATAGGAAACCTTGTGTACTTTCTGCTGTTTTTAAGATCTTGATTGTTGTCAATACTCCAGATAGGACTTTTTGTTAAAAAAACACAAGTTATCCATCCTCTTTATTTGAGAGATTCAACTAAATATGAGTCCCGCTTTCACAATGTGTGGCAACGGAAATGCATTCATTTTAGAATAAAATAAAATATATTTTGTATACTTAATATATATGCCAAGACAGCATTTTCCATTAGAACACATTTTATTTGTATGTTTTTTCTTATAGCGTTACTTTAAGGTGTTTAACAGTAAAGTCCTTCCTTTTTTTTAGCTCAAATTGTATTTCTTGAGTTCACATCTGCTTGTAATTGAAAACAACAACTTATTTTTATTTTTACTGAGAGCTGCACTTTCTTAAACTAGCTGAAAGATAAGGTGTCCTCTCCAACTGACGAACTTGAAACTTTCTATCAAATGCACGCTTTGAATCTGCATCTATCCACAGTTCGTGTTTTGGTTGAAATACTTAACAAAGTTCTTAACAAAATGCTTAACAAAATTCTTAACAAAATTCTTAGTAAACCTATCAACAAAATCTCATTAATTGATGTTTTTATTCCAAACAAATTTATTAGTGAAAGTTTTCATGGCCATGGTTCCAAAGAGTGAGCTCTTCATATGTCTTTTATTTAACTTTAGAGAGAAGATGTTTTGTATTTTTATTTTTATTTGTTTTATTTCATTTTCAGCGATTTTAAGGCAGTTGCAACATTTCGATGTCAAAGCACTCGAAGGAAATCAACAATTTTGTTCCCTGCCAGCTACTAAAAACTACTGGAAAAACACATCTATTGATGAACAAAACTTGTCCTTGGTAAGATTACATCATTTACAAACACAACTTTAAGATATTGAATAACATATTGACGCCACACTTCAAAATCTCTTTAAAAAATGGAATTATGTCTAAAATTGTGTTAATTCAATAGATAGTGCTAAAGATCAAATTTTACCAAAGTAACTCAAACTTCAAATTTTAAAATGTTAATTTTTTTTTAGGAACAGAAGTTAATTCGCATGCATGAAGGTTTGAACTTACAAATTCCATTAAGGTATGATTTTTCATGGGAACAAGACAGCTAAAAAAGGTGTAAAAATATATGTATTAGAGGTAGACATACTAAATCAAAGAGGGTATTATCAGTATTATCCATTACACTTTTTTTAATCAGTCTAAGCCCAATTAATTGTTTCTTATCAGGTTAGCTTGATTCATTGAAATCTGTAGTTGTTATGCAACATCTTAACTGCCACTTTGTTGTACAGTATGTGTTTCTTGTATAACTGCTGTTCAACTGCAACCTATATTATGAACATTTCTCTGCCTAAATTTGCACTGTATTTAGTCATTTTGTAACTTTGCCATGACATGTCAAGAATACTGCTCTTAAAACAAGCAATTTATTGCTCACAAATAAAACTTAACAAGTTTTTCAGGGGGAGGAGTGCATAAATATATGTATTAGAGATAGACGTTATAAATCATGGTAGGTGTTAGTTGTATACATTGCAAAAATACTTTTTTAATCAGTCTACACAGATCATAATGCGTCACACTAATACTTGTTTCTTATTGTGTTATTTTGAATACTTCTCTGTTTTAAATTGACACTATAAGTCACTTTGTAGCTTCACCAGGACATATAAAAATATCGTACTCAAAACAAACAGTTTATTGCTCCCCAAAACATGCGAAGCAATCGCCGTATGTTTTTGACTTCTCTAGTCACCACCTTGCATTTATAGTTTTACAACACAATTAATATAAATTCATACTTTAGATGTGAATGGCAGTCAAGATCTCATGGCAAGGGAGGAAGAAGCAGAAGATATGAAGATCTTTTGCAGGAATTAAGGTATAAATCGAAGGGTTTTGTTTGTGTATTCTTTAGTATTTCATAATTTTCATTTATCCTTTCTAAACACATTTCTTCAACGACTCCATATATCCAGGCTATGGTGAACCTTTTTATAATTTTAAGTATTTTTTTTCTTCTCCATTTTAAAATTATGAATTAAGGTATAAATCGAAGGGTTTTCTTCGTGTATTCTTTAGTATTTCATGATTTTTATTTATCACTTCCTTCAACGACTCCATATATCCAGGCTATGGTGAACCTTTTTATAATTTTAAGTATTTTTTTTCTTCTCCATTTTAAAATGATATGAATAATAAGAATGAATATGATTTAGGGTTATGCAACAAGAATATGAAAATAATGGTGGACAAGATAGAGAAGTTCTGCAATATTTTGATGAACTTGAGGAGGAAATATTAAATTCTCAATTGCAAGTGGAAAAAGGTAGAAAATATTTTAATAACATTTAATTTTTTCAATTCACATTTCTTTATTAAGTTGTTTGTTGTTTGTTATAAATTAAGATGTACTTGTGGGAAACACAAGCCAATATTTTTTACGTAAACCTTATGAAAAATTGTTTAAGAAATTGGTATTTACTGCAGGTTGTCCATTCGGCCAGAAGTTTGAGATTTTAACCGTCTCGAAATTAATAAAAAATATACTCTACATAAGTCTCGGTCATATTAACCACGATTGATCAAAAATGTTTTATTGGAGGAGTAGCGTGCAATAAGCCCCCACCCTAGGCTGCTACAGCTCCCCTAGTCTTTATTTTTTTTTTTTTTTACAGTGGAGCCTGATCATGTTCTTCTGGAATTACAAAACCAGTTAAAGATGTACAAAGCACAACATGAGGAAATGAAAAAAGAGATTGAAAGTTTAAAAACTCAACAATATTCCAGCAAATTGAGTGTGAGGATATCTTCTGCACACCTTTACAGTTATCGTTAAGAACTGAAATTTGCATAATTAATAGTAATATTTTGCTATTTTAGTATGGGAATCAAGAACATAACGAATCTGACAATTTTTACCGAGGTTAATTCTGTTTTTAAACTGATGTTTATAGAAAATAAAATTCTAATGCAAAGTACCTCTTAAAAAAAATTATAAGTCTTAGTTAAAGTTATATTGGAATTTAAAAATACTTATTTTTGTTAAAGACAATCCGTGTGTAAGTAAAGTAAGAAAAGTTCTTGCTCAATTCTCCAGCATTTACCACTTCATGACATCTTCATTTGTTATAAACACTAAACACTAAATACTTTTGAAAGTCTTTCCAAAGGACAATTTTATTTTGTCTTTTTCCCCCTTTGTTCTGCTATAATGGATCAAAGTGTATAGATGCTTGCATAAATGGCTGGTTTTCTTTTGATCTTTTGTTTTTCACGAAACAAATTATTGGTGGAGTTTGCAAAAAAACATATTTCACAACAGACAAACTGTTAAGCCTTGTTGTGTACCAAAAGTTTCCAAAACTTGTCCAATAGGATTCTGCTATAGGCCAAAAACCAGTTAATGTCATTTATTTACTTTGTTTTTTTTAGGTAGCAGGAATAACACTCGCAGAGGAAATACTTTGATCAATCAATCTGCATTTTTAAAATCTTATCATGAACAGCGGTTAATCGACATGAGACAGGAAGCAGAAATGTACCGTCAACAACTTGAATTGGAAAGATTACGACATGAACTCATGTCATTACGTGGACATCCGGACAGACCTTTTTTACCTCATATTGGTGCACAAATTACACAGTCATTGCCAAATCAATTGGTGAGTGGAGGATTGTTGTAATTTTTATTAGGGGGGATCAGTAACATTAAAATTGTTATTATTTTTATAATATCTTTTGGCATCTTTATAACTTCAGTTTATGTTTCCTGAATTTCATTTGGTTGTTGTATATCCTGGTTTGCAAAATACCACATTGCCATCTTCAAGACACTGAATGCAAACATTTGTATTACTTAAGACGATTTCCTATGAGAAATGTTGTTTTTTTACATTAGCTATTTTGAAAGGTTTATGGTCACTTTTTTAGATCAACCTAGAAAGTGATTTTTACCAGATGTCTCAGCAGAAACAAGGGGATGCATTCTTGCCATCACCTTATGATCCCGGGTAAGCTAGTAAGTTTTTTATAATGAAAGTTTAACACAGCATACTGTTTGCCTAGTAAATAAAAGGATCTAAAGAAAACAGGGGTTAATTAATAATACTAGTCGTTAGCCCGTGGAAAATCCACGGGTTCACCCGTCCTTTTTATACCGCATTGCGTGCGTCTCGCTACTTGCGCAGCTAAGCTACCATTTTGCGTGACAGACAGACAGACAGACGTATACGGGCATTATAATATAGATTCATGATGATTGATTAAATTTAACTAATAATTGATTCTTCATTGTTTCACAATCTGATATAATGTGGAAATCGATAAGAGATTCCGGAAATTTTGGTCTAACAAGGTAACCCGGTTTGAATTTATCTACAACCCTGTACATATTATTTTTATGAAAGCCCGATTTTTGGCAATTTTTTGAAGTGATACACAATCACTCTGCTGTAACTCCAAGGTAAACAGGCTACATAAGCTTTGCTTTTGCAGAATTTTAAGAAAGGTGAACAACATTTAGAATTTGCTACTGGTACTTTCTGCGTTGTATGCATTGTGGAATAATCCACGCAGCAGTCCGCTAAGAACAAAAAAAAAAAAAAATAGGGCACTAAAAAATTATTATCATATAAGCTTTTTAATCCAACGAAATAACCTAAGATCCTAAGTTCAAAGTCTGCTTGACAACAATGACAAGCTCACAGTGTGCATGTTTCTTATAAAAACAGTGTTTATAAGTGCTTGTGGGACAAACTTCGAAGTTTGACCCTCTTCTTGCATAATATTATGTTTGAAATTGTAAGTCAACTGTGATATTTTTGTTACATGTGAAATAATTTTCTTTCTTTTAGGTCTGGTTTTTCAGTGTTTTGGGATTTTGTGTCAATGCCAAACTTGATTTCTAATTGTTGTCGTCTGTTGGTAACACTCTACAAAAGTAACGATGCTGTCTCAGACACCAAGACACTGCCAACTGTGGCTTATGGTCAAACCAATGTGTATGGTCACAGTTTACCCAGAATTCCCTCCTCTGATGTGGTTGTTATTGGTGTCAAACAAATGTTCCCAAAGTAAGAAAAATTCTAGGAAGTTTGCAGAAAAAATCGAATTTGGTCGTTTGGTGCAAAAAAACAACATATGCATCCTTTGGCAGGAGAAACTCCTTTAACAATAGGCACTAAAAGATTGATAAAGAATTTTGGTTCTAAAATCCTTGGGGTTTTCTCCTTTAACTGCCCTAGATACTATTCTAAAATCCTTGGGGTTTTCTCCTTTTCTTTACCTAGTGAGATTTCCCTTGTGGCATATCAGGTGATAAACCAGTGGACACCAGATTTTCTATCCTGAGGTTCTTTTCCTACTGAATGCAACAGAAAATGACTGTTGGTTTAACATAGTTCATATCATCCAGCAAGATTTTTAAAACAAGACTTTTGCACCAGTATTTTACCATGTAGAATGTGTTTAGATCGATTCTTCGCATTCTTTGTTTTATTTATCCTTATTGACTGCTCTTTTTTCGCATTAGCACTCCTTAGGAGCCCTAAAAATTACTTTACTAAGTCGCCTTATTAAACACACCTTAACCTTGTTGTACTTTAAGCACACTCCCTCAATTAAAAGCACCAATTCTTACCTATTTCAGCTGCTTCCCTATAATAAGTTTATCTCTGTGTGTTTGTCTACATACTGGCAATGGACAACACAATAACATGTTGAAGGATGTCGGATGGTGTAAGATAGATTTGTTTCATGATTGTAGTAGGTTGATGTGTGGAAGGTAATACTTTGGTTTATTGTGTTCATTATGTTTATGTTTTTCTATTTCTTTTATTCCTTGTTTTTGTTTATTTATTTCCAATTTTTTTTATTTCTGTATTTTTCTTTTATTTATGGAAAGATGGAAAACTCCAATTCGTGTGCTACCAATCCAACCAGAGTTAAACACAGTCTCTTTGAATGCTGTTCCACAGGTAACCCTTGTGAGATTCCTATCAATAGTTTGAGGTGTACAGATGACTTAGAAAAGGGTAGACAATGATAGACAATAAGTTTCTACTTTCGTTTTCTTTTTAGGAACTTTTGGCAACAACATACACTATCATTTTATCTTCATTACGGTTTATGCTATTTTATTTTAGCTTGGTCAAACAGAGTTATATTTTCGATTAGTGAACAGCAGAGATGCTGCAAGTCAAGAGGGAATCCTGCTAAGTCCTCAAATGATGTGTAATTACAAGTATCCGCCAGTGGTGTGTACATTGTTTAATAACAAACAGACGAACGAACAAAACATAAATAAATAAATAAAATGTATTTTTTCTTCTCAGGAATTGGCACCTATTTTTGCATTGCCACAGTTAGCATTGCAACAACCAAAACAAACATTAAAACCAGTTACCCCAGAATCAAGAGCTGGTGATCCTGTATTTATTCGGAAACAAAGAGATGAGAAGTTGCAAAATAAAGCAAGTATTCTACAGAATCCGTTATCTCCTCAGTAAGTTTTCCAACACAAATCATCAATAATCATATGTCCATTTTTCTGCTATATCTTTGGTAACATTTCTTTGTTCTGCAACTAAAAAAGTTATAAGATAATGACTATTTGTACACATAGCCAATATGAGGACATAATATGGATTAATATTTGCTAGTTCATGGGCCATCGAGTAAACAAACTGCATTGATCTCCATTAACTATATTATCTTAAAACATTTTTTTTCCCCAGAGTTAGAAAGCAGAGCGAAGCTAGTATATACTCAACTGGATCACATCACACAAGAAGTAAAACAGTTATACGCCCACAACAACAGCAACAACGCCCTAGGTATAAAGAAATGTTTGTTGTTGTTGTTGTTTTTTGGACAAAACTAAATGCTATAAGATTTTCCGGTTTTTTTTCACATTTTTATTGTTCTACGGCTTTAGCCGGTAGAACTTTAAAATGAGCTCCTATTTTTGTCGCCGTTTTTGCTACCGAGACTAGTGAAGCACGGCAGGACACCAGTCTAGTGTAGCGGTACGGGAATTATTAGTTTCAAGGTGTTATAGCAGACTACTCTGTTGCATAAGATACAGAAACGTATTATTTTTACAAATTAATCATTTTGCATTATTATATTTTATGTTCAGTTGGTTTCGCTAGTACCAAGCTGCAACGGTCGTTTGTTATCTTTTAAGTGATATGGAATTTACCGAAGCTAGATTTGTATTTCGTACAACGAGTTTCAACAGGCTAAAATTCGTTTTAAGAAACGAAATAAATCAAAAATAGTTTTTATTGCTTTTTGCATTTTATTTAGGTTTCATAAAACAGTGTTTACAAACTTGAACTCATTTTTCTACTAATTTCATATTTTTCATTTTCTTTTCGCTGCGCCAGTTGAAATAATTAATTATTAACAACGTTTTCTGCACAATTAAGTAAAGCAAATACTTATAATCAGTAATACGCCGTCACAATTTTTTAAAATCATAAAAGCTAATACAATTTTTTTAGAAGAGAAACTCCTAAAAATTTCTAGAAAATCCTGGAATTTTGACAAAACATAGTAGATGACCTAGAATTGTTCTGGAAGGCAATCAATTTTTTTGCAAATTGAGATACTTCAATCTTTTTACAAATCTCACGGAATTAATTTTCTCGAAAAATTATGAAAAAACCAAAATATTTTTTTTTCAAGTCCTGGAATTCTTGGAAAATTTGTTCGTCCTGGAATTGTCCTAAAATCTTAATGAGAACAATATTCTAGAATTCAGATTCTGTGGTCACCATTCTGTTTTTAAATTACTTAAAACCTTAAGAAATTTGTTAAGGTCCCTCAGAGTCTACTTGACATCCTCAAAATGAACATAATGGTGTTTTTTCATTTGTGGAATTTTAACCTATCCATTAGCGACCAGCATTTTGGACCAGCGTTTATAAAACATGGATTTGCTGAACTTTCAAGTAAGCCATCCTTGACTAAATTGATCTTGCAATAATGTCAGAATCGTATGTTAAAACCTCATGAGGCATGTTCCGATTAACACAGTAGAAATAACGTGGGATCTAGAAAGTCAACAGATGTAGTTTATTGTAACACCTTCAGTTTGCAATTATAACGTTGTAGGTTCTAACACTCACTACCTAAAGAAAATTAATTAATGCTGGATAAATTTCATTTCCTGGATTTATTTTTAATATCCAATAACAAAATAATTTGATGAATTGGGGGATTTATTTTTGAAAATATGACCTCCTGAAATATATTTGCAGGATGTGTTTTTGTGAATGGAATTTCCAAAATTTTCAGGAGCATTTTCACTGGTTTTCTTCACAAACCACCGTAAAGAATAAATATGATTTTTATGTGCCGTTTATTTTAAATGTAATGTTATCAGTGTGGCAGGTAAGCTTCTTCGAACTTTGTCTACATATGTGATAAAGGGGCAACATATAGATTTAAGTATTTTGTTATTGTAAGATAAAGTACTGTATTTTGTATATTGGTAATTTATAAGTATTTATTTTTCTTACACTTAAAACTTTATTTTATTCCAGTATATCCCATTTAACCGTGCAAGAAAATTTTGGTGTGCAAGTCGATCGCATCGTGGATTTAAGTACCAGTGCTGTCAGACTGAAAGTAACTGTTTACAATCCCAATGGTGAGGTAAAGTTAAATTGTAACTCCGAGGCGTACTTGTCATCAAATTTGTTCCGAATCTTTACTGCGATAAACTTTATTAAGCAGTGCCGTAACCGCCGGGGGGGGGGGGGGGGGGGGGGGGGGGCAGGGGATGCAGCCCCCCCCCAAAATTTTTAACAAATGCTGTTAGCGAACGATATTTTTCAGCTTTGAAACGCGTAAAAACTTACCTTCGAGCTACAACCACTGATGCACGGATGAATAATCTGATGGTATTACATATTCACAAATCATACACCGATAATATGGATTTTTATCATGCACCTCAGGCGGGAGCGTCTGACAGAATATTTTTGGATATTCATGCAGTCGTTAGCCGAAAGTCGAATATCTCAACAGATATCCGATATCGAATATCTGCTCGAGATATTCGATAGTCTCTCCGGCACTTATATTTCTTTTATATATATAGTTCCTTTAAAAAATTACATGCAAGTCAATCAGATGGAGAGTTAAAACTAATTAAAAATAAAAAAGTTATCAAACAAAGGATGTATTATATCGCACTCCATCTTTTATTGTACTTGATAGTAGTACACAAAGGATAAGCAATCAGATGGAGAGCTGAAAATAACTGAAGCGCAAACGTTTTAAAACAACAAGAAACAAGAACAACGAAAAAGACAAAAACAAAACAAAATAAAATAAAATATATCGAGGTTCGCCACTTTAGATAATGATTCCTTTCCAATAGTACATGATAAAACAGATATTCAGCGCGGTAAAATCGGATATCGTAATTATTAAATCTCGCTTTGTTTATATTTGACTCCGCTGCGCGTCGTCGAATATCACAAGCTCGACTGAATAATTACGGATATCCGATTTGACCTTGCCGAATATTTGCTTAATATGAAGTAGCAACCGAATTTATTAAAAGAGAGAAAGTCGTTCAGGAATATTCGGATCCTTCCCATAGATCATTATTATAAAAATCACTGAATGTTTTAAGGGGGCTGGCAGCACATTTTAAAAAGTCCAAACGCGATGTAAATTTTTTAATAAGCACCCTTAAAATTTCTAGTGTTCTTATCATTTTTTATATTATTGTAGTCGTGTAATGTAAATATGTATCTCTTTCTATTTTTTGGTTTATGATGAAATTTTTATCTAAAATTTAGATGCCAATTAAACAATGCAGCTTTTCTAAATTACAAAAATATCGAAACATTCATCGTGATTTTTAACATTGAACCATGAGATCGTTGACGTCTGGAAGGACATTTTCCGCCAATCTAGAGATTTAAAATTTAAAAATTTCCGACTCAGCGCCCACCATCGGGACGCCTCGGGTAGCCACTATATAAAGCGAAATTCATAAATTCATATATGTAATTTTTCTATATAGACCCCCCCCCCCATATTAAAATTGTTGTTACGGCACTGTGAAGAAAAATTATTATTTTTACTCATGTTATAGGTAGCGTTTGCAGAAAATAATAAGCATGCTGAATTTATAACAAAATTTACGAGGCCATTGTTCCTTAAAGACGTTCATTGTTATTCTTTGCAACAGGTAATCTTTGTGTTTCATGTTTGTGTTTTTTGTTTTGTTTGTTTTGTTTATTTATTTCCATGACAACCGGTGGCCTAGTTGAGAAGTGTGCGCTTGCAATGTTGCAGGTTATGGAATTTATTCCGTTAGAGTTACAATAAAAAAGGAACCAACAGGAGAATATGACTGTTGCTTTGTGGAGATGTCTACTTGCGCGGTTGTTTTTAAGAAGGTTCTGGGTAGATCTATATTATGATACTCGGTGCCTGTCTGTGAGCCAATTTAAAAAATCGGGGGGGGGGGGGGGGGGGGGGGGCAACTTATAGACATAGAAAGGTTGAATAAGCCTGAGTGGGCTAGTATAATATAGCTTGACAGAGCGAATTATAAATCAATAAGTCAAAGTAAAAGCTGCACTTTGAACCACAGCCAACCATCGCCAGCCAAGGCATCTGCCTAGTTTTGTGCCGGTAAGATCTTTGTGCACACCTGCACCAGTATTGGCTTCGTGTTAAAATGCACGAACAAGTTCATGTTTTGTCCGTACGATGACGACCAGCAAAAAAATGTCTAAACCAAACACACGGAATGTGTTAATAAGGAAATAATTATGTGTTGGTTTCAAATACTTCATTCTCACTGTGTAGCTCAAATATTTTCAAGCCTTTTAAATTCTTATAATAGTAACTTATTTACAGCTTTAGATAAATTCTTTTGAAATATCTCTCATCTATATAGCAAGTTAACTGCTCTCTTATAAATTACAAAGTGATTCCAAAACGTCACATATTTTCACTTGCTTTATATGCAACTTATATCCTTGGTCAACCTTTCCTCCTGATTAAAATTACACCATGTTAAATCTTTGATTTAGGAAGGTTAAACATAACCTTGGATGTTTTTACCTCTCCATTCTGTGACGAACTCTCCGTTTGATGTATTATTTCTGTTATGTTCAATAACGTATTCGCCATATTGTTGTCTGCCATCTTTGAAAACGTACTTACCTGGACCTAACATTTTATCATGGCGGAAATGTCCTTCGAAGTAATTATCATTAAACATAAGTTTCCCTTCACCTGTAAAAAAAGAAACAATTCTGCAAATTGATTTGGTTTTTATTACAGTTTAGCAAAGGTTGAACAAATACTTAAGGCTAATATTCTTGTGATAAAGTTTTCGCTTGTAGTGCGGAGGGTCGTGTGTTCAATCTCCGACTGAGCTATCTATGTATACGGAAACCACAAAAATGTAAATCTTGCTTAGCGTTCAGGAGGAGAATAAGAATATTATCGTAGGTCATTTTCAAATTGTTACTAGGCTAGTGTGGCTTCTGTGACTCAAAGGATAGGTTCTTAAGATGTAGCGGGACCCCCTGTGCCCTTATAAACTATGTTACGAACAGGGACTGAAGAGACTAGCCTGGGCAATTAATTTTAAAAAGCTGGAAAATTTTGTGTTGAAAATTCGCTGGGCGGCCGTTAGTCGCATTTACCTGATCGCCTTCCGTGTCT
Organism: Hydractinia echinata; assembly: GCA_030067915.1. Classification (NCBI taxonomy): domain Eukaryota; kingdom Metazoa; phylum Cnidaria; class Hydrozoa; order Anthoathecata; family Hydractiniidae; genus Hydractinia; species Hydractinia echinata. The sequence goes on along the minus strand of JASGCC010000054.1, from coordinate 1,737,293 downwards.
CCACATTCCAGTGTAGACCATGTCTTCATCAACGTAATGGTATTCACCTTTCCCATGTCTCATATCAGCAGACCACTCACCAATATATACATCTCCGTTCGTATAGCGATATGTACCACGACCATGTCGTTTGTCGTTCTTCCATTCACCTTCGTATCTATATGCAAGTTTAAATTTAATCACGTGATTTTGTGACCACGTGGTTTTGTCCCACAATTTTTGTTGGCTCCCTCTTTGTTGTATAATTCTTTGTAACAATAATAACAAAACAAAAGATACAAGTCATAAAGAAATTTATAAAATATATATGCCATTTGGTGTGATGCCTACGTCAGATTGCGCTCTTCATATTGAAGCTATTTCTGATTAATTTCTGCTAGCAATTTTATTGCTGCAACAATTTTGTTATTTTGTTATGAGGGTTTTTTATATAGACATACATGGCAACCTGGAAGTGTCTTGCCTAAATACTTTTTCTAAAACAGAACTTTGCACTGGAAATAACTAATGGTGATGCTCTAAGCAGTTTTGAATCTTACTTCTTATTGTGTTGAAGAGGCAACTTTAATCCAAGACAAAATATGTCAGTAGAAATTAGAAAAAATATGTAACTTTACACACCCCTTGCCTAGATTTTTTTCTAGCTGGTACCACTGTCTTATTCAAGGTTTGACGTATGTTTTGTTTATGGTTGCAAACGTTATCCTAAGGACCAGTGACCATTCGGAATTTAATTCTATCACAGCATGCAATAAACACTAAAGTTTTTGCATTAAGGAGTTTTTACTTTCACTTTAATTTTTAAAAAGAGTGTATTTACTCGAATCCATCATAGCAATAACAAATTTAGAAGCTGAGCGGACGAGATAAACTTTAGGCACGTTATTTCCAGCACTCTGATTGGGTAATTTGATAGTTAACAGGAGGGTAGTAAGATTCTAATAAAAATTGTTTGAAAAAGACACCTGAAAATTTTTGCTGAAACTATGTTCTCTCATTTATTTTTGTTTATTTATTTATTTATTTGTTTGTTTTTGTTTTATTTATTTATCAATATTGTAAAATAAATACCTCGATCCGTCTGGATAAAGAAAAGTGCCTTCGCCATTCTTTTTATTGTTGCTATAGCAACCAGCATATTTTGCTCCATTTTGTTGAAAGAACCAGTATTCACCATAGCCATTTCTCACGCCGTGTTTATACTCACCAACGTAAATGTCTCCATTGTCTAGAACTGCTCGACCCTGACCATGTCTTTCGCCTTTTGTATTTCGTTCACCAGTGTATGTGTATGTGGACGGGTTTGTGTTTTTCTTTGCCACATCTTTCATTGCGCTGATTTTTTTCTAAAAAAAAAAGATGATAAAGTCCTTTTTTAAGAAGTAACTTTGATAGTTTTTTCGTTTTACTGTTTTAAGGGGAGAAAGGGGAGAGGGGAGAGGTCCTTTACATTTAATGATACATATTTTTTATTAAAGTTTTATTCGAAGTTTGTGGGTGTTGGTGATGGCATAACTACTGTAAAAATTTAGGTAAAAATTTGGAAAATTACATTCCTGGCCCAAATTATCAATTTTGATCACTCCTCCCCCTTGCTTATTTCGCATCCCTTCTCCCTTCCCCCTCTTCCCCTGATTTATAAATTTATTGAGATAAACGAATTTTTTAACTCATTTGGAATATTCAGCCTCTCTTAATATTTTTCCAGCTTTAGCCCACCGCAAAATAAAGGAAGAATACCTCACAGAACAATTTCACCGAACTTTGGTTTAACAGATAGCTGACGATGTTCAGCATACACCAAGGTTGAGTAATCTACTCTGAAAAATTATACGCGACTTTAAATAACTCGTGATCAAAAAAGGTAAAAATGGGTTGTCACGTCGTTTGTTGCGTGATTAAAACACATTTGCGGACTGCAAATTTAAACTTATATGTTCCTTCTATCTTGTAATGGCTTGATAAGAATCAACTTTTGACTAAAATGCATCTACAATATTTCTAAGAATATCTCCTTTGCAATCATTCGCAAACATTTGAGAATTTCGAAATGATGCATTAAATATATAGATATGCAGATAACCTGTTATAATGTTTAAATTTGTTTCCTAATAATCAGCCTCGGCACGAAAAGGAGGTCGATTTTGACAAATATGAGTGTTGAACAGACATTAACCCTATTCGGTCCGGGGTATTTCGAACATATTATAACCGGGGGGCGGATTTCACAAAATGGCAGCATTAAATTTTGCAGCACTTTTTCTGTGACGTCATCGGAAGCTTGAAATTTGTCTAATATACCACTATCTGCTTGAAATTCAATAACTTACGTTCTAGAGCGAATTTTTTACAATCTGTTTAAAGTTTTTGACAGTCAAATAAAAGTTGTTTAACATATTTTCCTGAAAATCCGTTTTTTTTCACAATTTCGCATGAAATCCGAAAAAAGTGGGTAATCGGATTAATCACATGACCAAAATTCTCGGAAAGATTTCCCTTACTAAATAAAGTTGTCTTGTAAGTTTCAATTCCTAAGGATAATCCTAACGAAAGTTATTATATTTCCGATCATAAGGATTTCATAGAGATTTTTAGGGGTAGTTTCGAGTAATAACCAATATCTACAGCTCTGAGAGGTATGGGACCTAAATATTTGGCATACAAGTGCCTAATAGATAAATATGAAAACTCAATAAGTATTATAACCATGCAGCATAGCAAAAAAGAGGTATTAAAAAAAAAGCGGCAGGACCGAATAGGGTTAACTCAAACAATAAAGCCAAAAAAAATATAAAAATAAAATCAAAACACTAAAGTTTAAAAAAGTATACTTTTCTCAAAAGAGGTGAAGTTATTAAACAGTATGATCATGAAAATAGTCGAACCATTGCTTAAGAAAATCTCTTTGTATACTGTAACCTCCTTTTTGAACTGATGTAAATCTTTAGCTACTAATAATCTACAAGCTGGAGACCTACCTAAATAAATAAATAAATAAATCTTTACAATAAGCTTACCCTTTTTAGATTTTAGAAACTTTTAATTCTCCTCTCTTACTTTCTTCTTTCTCCTGTTTTATATTTTTTATTTATCATAATAAACTTTTTGCTGTGGCTATAAATATTTTATTTTGTTGCAAAGTTAGTTTTTTGAAAACATCTGTTATCACACTACAATATGGCTGTGTGGAGTAATTTTTATTAAGTTTTTCCTTTTTTTTATTTATGAATTTTCTCTCGATTTTTTATAGTTTTTACTTGAAATATTAATAATTCACATTGTTTTTCTCTCTCTCTTTGTTTATTAGTTCGTCTCAATGTCAATAAGGAACATTATAACATCCATGCTCATGTTGTCAGATTATACTAATATCTGTCATGTTGAACCTTTTTGGAATTGCAATACGCATTTTCTTCTAAAAAACTTGACCAGGAGTCTAGTTTTAAATTCATTCTTAAATTCATTCTTAATTTTCGATCCAAAGTTTTCTTAATGGGCTCTTAAATAAATCAATAAATTTCCTCGCCAAAAAGGCACGTGAGAAAATGTGGTCATAATTACGAAAATTCTTTTTTTTCTCCTCTCCAACTTATACCATTATTTTTATTTTTTATCTGGTTAAAAAGGTTTCTTAAATGTGTGTTGGTCTAGTATACTGCATATCTGTTTCAACAATTAGTTTTTCACTTCATGAAATATTGAAACTGTCAAACGTTTAAGATCTATAACGTACTGGTCTGCCAGTGAGCGAGATTCGATCCAGGGTCGATGAAACTGCGGACTGTGAAGGAACCAACTACGCCACGTGCAGCAATATCTTAACGACGCACACGTAATATTTAATTGTATCAGCTAAGCCTTCTTGCTGATTTGCTTCTAAAAGCTCAGCTGAGCAGTATTTGTCATCCAGGCTAGTTTGTAAAAGTATTTCATTATAATCGTTTATTGTCTTTTAATTTTTGTTCCATTTAATAATATGTTGGCTGACATTTCTCCTTTTTTCCGTAAGGCCGACTTCCATTACAGCTAACTGCATCTCCCTGCGTTCAGAATCTGAGCATGCGCGTTGGATTTCTTCTTTCTGACCGCAGCGCCTGTATGGTAGCTCTGGAAGTTAAGGCGAGGCAACTTTCAGCAAACAGCTTCTACAACAGCCAATAAAAATTCCAAAAATGAAATCGCATGAGACTTTCTGTAAAAGCGGTCTTTGACAAAAGACTTTATTTTCTTTTATATCGTTCAGTCAAGGAAAGGGATCAGTCCAGGATAAATCAATAAATTATTATTAATAAGACAACTATTTTCTTTATTTGTTTATTTTTTAGTGCTGGTTTCCATCGTTGCAACTTTATCAACGTTCCCTATTAGTTATGGAAGCGTACGAGAAAGTTGACAATAATTCAGAAGATGACGTATTAATGGCATGGAGTGCTGTGTGTTTATTTCAATTGCGCGGCAAATCAGGAAGCCAGCAAAGAACTTCCTTACACAGCGGTATGTTTACGCGTGTTGTAAGTTTATTATCGTCGAAAATGTTCTTTAAGGGATTCCAAAATGAGAGAGTGACAAAAGGTGAAGAACATGGTGTTAACTGTTTTCATGCAATGGTCACACGAATAAAATAAATTTAAATTTAAAACCTTTAAGAAATCCATGTCTTTGTATTTTGGCACGTTTTCGGTGTGTGTCGTTCAATCACTTTTAAATATGTTAAAAAAAAGCTTTAAAAAACTGTGTTATTATGCTACTATTGCATGTCAGGAGGGAGACACCAGCAAGCACACTGTGGAGTGAAAAACGCAGTATTTCTTTCTACTTTTAAGGTCTTGATTCAGCTTTCGATCTGTCGAGAGAAACATTACTTTCTGGTGCTGTCCACATGCTGCTGTACAAACCGCCAATGTTAAAAGTTAAAAAAATAATCGAGAAACTTCAGGTTCGTACGGTTTTTGTTGCTAGGTAACCTGTGATCTGTGTCTAATTTAATAATCTAGACGGAGCTTTATCTCTTTACTGTAATATTACTAAAAAAAAATCTTATTCGGAAAGTAATTTTAATAATAAATTTGTACAACATCGTAAGTAAGTTAAAATACAACACTTGAAGTAACTATCGCGTTTTTGTTGCCTTAAACCCAGCTAAATATATATTCCTATAATTTACAAGCAAAGTAAGAGAAAGGAAAAAATAACGAGCCTTAGTAATATAAACACATTCGCGTTTGCGTGGCCAATAGAGTTGCAACAACAATATCGCCTAAGATTCTGATTGGAGTACTACAGACTAACCATGGTTTCCAGCAATGAGCTTCAAATAAGCCTTCATTCATAAAAGCGGTAAAAACGAAAAGGCTTTCTCGCTGCTTAAAATTTAAAGAAGTATGAATCTCATTATGATTACGTTACCTCATAGAAGAACAATTTATCCAGCTACACCAGTACTTATAGCAGCGCTTCAGTATTACTCCATTTGTTTAATGATGATGTACTTCCAACGCGGTCTCCTATGGCTATACCAATTGTACAACTTCGTCACCAAATCCCCGTGGTAAGACGTGAAATATTTTTCTTGACGGCAGGTACAATTTCAGAATACAAGCCTGTGATGGTTAGTTACATACAGGGTCAATGTAGGAAATATTCTTTCGTTAGACAAATCATAGTAACAAGGCATCTTCTCACACAAATTTTTTTTTCACACATAACCTTGTTCACGTACGATGCTGTTTTCTATTTTAGTACGATGTTTTTTAAAAAAAATTCTTTTTAAAGAGCGAACACAGGATACTTCTGATAACTCCAGCCGTAACGAGACCAAGAAAACTGATCGGGTTATCGAATGTTTGAGAACTTTACTGATATTTCTTCTAACCGAAAAAGTTAGGAACATGAAAGGAAATCTAAGAGCAGCATCCTGGTTCTGATAAAAAAATAGTGTACTTCGAAACAAAATAAGCACTTTTATATTTTATTTTGGCTCATTCAGATGGTTTCAATTTCTGACAAAACTTGATTTTTTCCGCGCAATGGCTTCAAGTTAGCTTTGTCTCTGCAAATTTTGTTTCATAAATATTCAACGAATTTTCAGTGACCAGAACGGTGAATATAAAATTATATCGTGATTGTTTGTTTTTTGTATTTCAGGGTGCGTGGTTAGATCATACCAGGGAAGCTCCCAATATACTTTTTGAAAACGGAAATGGATTTGATGTTTATGTGGATTGTGGGAGATTTTTCCCAGATAGCACTGTAGCATCTCGGGTAAGTTTTGAACACAAAGTATTTCTTTTTTTTATTTTATTTTTGTGAGAAAGTGGAAATTTTAGGACGGCAATGAAAATTTTAAACTCATCAAGCCCTAATTGTGTATTTGGCCATCGTTATATCATTTATTTTAAACGCAGCATCCATGAAAATATAGGTTTCAAGGAAATGTTGAAAAGTTGCAAAATCTCTGATGTTGAAAAAAATTCTAGGCTGGTAAAATTACCTACATAACAAGCAACTTTAAAAGTTGACGTTTTTCTCGGAAACATTCCTGATGTCTACTTATTTAGAAAAGCTTTCTTGTTAAAGCGACAAAGATAATTTTATAATTCCAGGTAGTGGTTAGCTTGCATGATGGCGCCAGTAGTAAATCAAAGGCGACGAAATTCTTTTTTGAAAGCAAGCTTGATCTCCACACGAACGCCTTAGAACCAGAGTATAATGCCAGATTCGAATTTCGGCAATTCACATTTGCGCCACAGTCAAAACTTGTATTTGCGGTACGTGTTTTTTGTTTCATCCTTACGATGTTAGGGATGTTACTTGTAAAAAGCCAAGAGTCAACTACCCGTAGACTGTGAGATATCTGCATTCTGATGAGAAATATAACTTGATCATTAGCTAAGGAGATAGGGTAATCTATACTGGTTGGTAGGTCAAATTGATGCCCATGTTTCTTTATTTACGAATAGTTGATGTTTTGAAATAAGTTTTTGTCGTGTGTTCTATATCATCAGATGTATATTTTACGCCTCATCGGAATCTCATTTTTAATTCATGCTGGGTTTTGTTGTGTTTATTTTTGCGATTTAATGACAAAATATTTTGGCGATTTAGATTGTCAGAAATATAATCGCGAGAACAAAACCTTATGCGATCGTATGTTTTTACAAATGGGCGCCTTTCAGAAGAAAATTTCGCGAGGAATAAAGAAACAAAACAAACTCCAAAAAATTATTCCTGCATAAATTAATCCTCCATAAATTAATCCTCCATAAATTAATCCTGCATGAATTAATCCTCCATAAATCAATCCTCCATAAATTATTCCTCCATAAATTAATCCTGCTTGAATTAATCCTCCATAAATTAATACTGCATGAATTGATCCTCCATAAATTAATCCTGCTTGAATTAATCCTCCATAAATTAATCCTGTATGAATTAATCCTGCATGAATTACTCCTGCATGAATTAATCTTCGTAAGGTGTTAATTTGCATTCAAACGAGGGGATTTTTTTTCATTGCCTAGGTGTATATTTTGGATGTGGTAACGAAACAAGTCTCGTTGTTCGGTCAAAGCATCATTCCAGTATTTGTGAAGCCGAATTCGTTTGATCACGTGGATTCGTCTGCTGAGTCTTTCTGTTTAAATAAAGGTAGTATACAGTTGAAGCTGCATCAATCATCGCAGCACGAAACAAATTCTGATAAAGCTTTCCTCAAGAGGTAGGTAAATGAACTTCTTTTCTTACGAGGTTTGTTCGTGAAGTAGAATCTCTGCACTCTCTGTATGTTAAGATTGCGTATACATGAGCTATGTACATTTTGAAACATTTTTCTTTATGATCATGCTTGCTAGTTTTAAGGCTTAATATTTGAGGTCAATAAATTGATAAATAAATCAATGGATGAATGAAAGGATGAATGAAAGGATGAATGAATGAAAGAATGAATGAATGGAAGAATGAATGAATGAGTGAATGAATGAATAAATGAATGAATGAATGGAAGAATGAATGAATGAATGAATGAAAGAATGAAAGAATGAATGGATGAATGAATGAATAAATGAGTGAATGAATGAATGAATGAATAAATGAGTGTGTAGAAAAGCGATGAGATGTATAAGAGAAGCAAACAATAACAAATAAAAAAGTGAAAAAAATAGTGAATGATTTCTACTTCAATAACGTACTATCAAAGTATTCTTTGTTTTGTAGTCCAATACCTTGCAGCAGCCTACTTGTGCGTCTCCTTCCTGCTGCGTGCTACCCAGACGGAGAAGCGAAGAAGGCAGCAGATTTTCCTGAAGATGAATGGGTCACAGAAGGTGTTCTTGTACATCCAACATCCTACCATGAAGGTGAGAGGGTAGCGTAACATTGGTCTTCTGTATTCTGGTTTAGTTTGTCGTGAATTGATTATGTTGTCGCCCCAAGTTTTGTTCTTCTCGAAGTGAGGTTAACAAACGGGATGACGGCGCTTGTGAGACGTTTTATTTTTAGTCAAGCCTGGCATTTGGTATTATAACACTTGTTGTAGCTAGTATTGTTCTTATTAGGGAGATATGATTCACAACAGTGTCGACCAACACCTTCAGAAGTTGAGTTGTTGCATTTTTTCAACAACAGAGCTGCAGTGATGGTCAAAGATGCTGCAAAACAAATCGCACCTGATGGACGCAAAACAAGAAATGAGGAAGGATTGCTCGAATGGTTAAAGGTAACATAGGGGTAAAAGTTGTAAAGGGATTGAGAGGAATGAATTTGCGACGGGTGGGTCGAATTTCGGTTTTCAACAATTGTAACTTTACAACGGACGATCAAATCGATAGGTTTTGAAAAATGAGTTCGGATGAACTCGTCTGAAATCATCCCGGCGCGAGATACCGGCGCGAGATACCGGCGCTCAAAATTGGAAATATTTTGAAGGTCAAAACTCAAAAAATAATAATATAAAATAAAATACACTCCTCATAATAAAAAAGCTTGAGTCTGTTATTTTTATGTAACTTGTTGTCGCAATCAACTCACAAATATCTGTTTTTATTACTCCGGGTATACCGCGAAAAGTATACAAAATTGATTTCCTTTGTTAGTTTTCCTTAGTCATGATATGTGAAACAGTCGAGCACACCCACACCAGGAGTTTGTCTTAAAAACTTGCCAGTGCAGTCCTTATTACGTATTCAGTCACTAACGCACAATAACCTCCTTGTACTTTCTACTTAGTTCACCATCTAAAGTATGACATGTCTCTCGTTTAGGGAAAATTCAAGTTACAGGAACACACTGCTCTGTTTGATACGAAATATCTTCTCAAATATAATTCATTACATGGTTTATGTGTAAGTCAATCTTTTAGATTCTTTTTGGTATTATCTAGAGCATGTGATCTGAGATTTCAAAACGAGAATTTTCCATGAGACTAGCGACATTAAGGATACGGTAACCCCCTTTAGGGTTATTTTTTTAAAAAAAATATTTTTTTAAATTTTGATTCTTTGGCATATTATCCTGATATTTTTCAAAAAAGAATTAAAAATATTTATTGTTAGGAGGGATAAAATGAGGAAAAATCTTTTTAATCTTTTAGTGTTTTCAATAGTGTGCTCAAAGTCTAAAATTCCTCAAATATATTTAATCTGTATGATAATTAAAGAGAGTTATGCAGAACGAATAAAAAATGCATCTCTAAATACAACAAGGGAAACATTCACACTTTAATAATCTATACAAATTTATTATCTATACTTTTTTAATTTATTTATTTCTTACATTAACATGGGAAAGTTTAACATTGCACGTAGACCATTTGAAAAAAACGACGAAAGAAAAAGGGGGAAGCATGTTTTGTCTGCATGTTTTGAATTGTGTTTGTGACAATTTTTATTTTCAGGTGCGTCTTGAGCGGGCGCAGAATATTTTGTGGAATGGCTTAACCTTTGCAACTCTGTGTATGTCTCCACCAAGCGCGTATTACCAGGTACATGTTTATACTGTGTATAGTATATACAAAACTGCGAGATCGTCTATGTTGAAACTCTTTCATTGCTTCTTTTTCAGGGTTCCATTGATGATCCATTAATTGTGTTGACTCGGATTGATCCTGACTCACTGCAACGTCATCCGCAATGGTTCGAAAGTACCAAGGTTTGTTAACCTGTAAGCAACCTCTCCTCCTGGGTTGCTTGCAGTGGTGTGCGTTCATACCATTCGTAGTAAACGCTGCTACCTGATTGTTTGTAGATATGGAATGATAAAAATGGGGGAGGGAGCAACGCAGCATTTTTGTCACGTATAAAAATATTCCAAAGCTATATAAATCATGAATATTCGCGCTGTTATGTTTGCACGTTTAAACATGGTTTACTTTTTCAGGTTTTACCGCGAAGACAATTTCATCCGAATCTTGCTGTGGTTGTTCATTTATATGAAGTTGTGCCACAGGAAAATGTCTTTACAATCAGCTCGCAGGTACCCAGTGAACTTATTTCATTCGTTCGTTCTTATTCAGTACGTCGTTTCAAAGCGCACGCATCAAAGTGCTCAATATTGCGCAATATTTAAAAGCGCTTTTTCACGCATTGTCCGTTTCAAAAGTCAAAATCATTTTGAAATATTTATGAGCCCGGAAAGGGCTACGGTGTATAACAACATAATTTCATGATTTTAACCAATGAACACCCAGCGCTAAATACGTCGTGCTTTACGATCGAAGTTGACTTTTGTCTTAACACACTCGATCTTTCGTGTTAGGCGTGGACCGTGCTACCAGTATGTACAATGGGATATCTTTCATATGGTGTGTATCAGTTACCAGTCTTTCAAGGTGCTCCTTCCAAGGTAGTGTTGATTATTACACACCTATTTGATGTTCGTTCTTTCGTTGTTTATACTTTTTTGTTGATAATCTCAAGTGTTTGTTCTTTCGTTTAGCAACTTATCAGTGACATTCAGACACAACCGTTGATACCAGCAATTGCCACTATGCGCAAGAAGAAATTAATAAAAGTCATCGATGGAACGTCCGTGTATCTTCGTATTGGAGATCCAAGAAGAATCGACGAGCTGGAGAATGAAGAAGTAATTGTCTGTATTTTATTGTTTATTAATTTAAGGTGTAATAAGGACTCGATCTTAGTTTTTCATTCTACAGTAGAACCTGCTATAACGACCACTAGTATAAGACGGCCACCTGTCTTATACGACCATATTTGGGTTCCCACAATGTCTTTCTTTCTAATTTGCTACTCTATAAGACGACCACCTGCCTAACGCGACCAGCGACCACCTTACAGAGGTGTTTTATGAGATGGCCACCTGCCTAAGACTTTCCTTTAATCCCCCAGAGTGGTCTTCTTATACAGGTTTGATTGTATTTCTTTTACGCTTCTTTTCATTTTTTCAAAATTGCTGTTTTGTTCTACAGACACAAGAAAAAACACAATTCGTGCCATCTACTTTGTGCTTTTTAGATGGAAGTGAACCAGACGTACTTGCCACGCTCAAACAAATTTTTAAGCCCTGTGCAATCGAAATCCGTTCGAACGTTAACACCAGCTGGTATCCCTGTGGATGATTACATCATCAATGTTGGGAAGGCTTTTCAGAATGTAAGTTCGTGTCACCTCACAATTCGTATTCTCGTAAGCTTAAAAAAGATTGCATAAAGCTGGAGTAACTAATCGGAATAGTTTGATCTGGTTAGAGAAAATTGAGAAATTTCGTAATATGGTGAATACATTGGAAGCTTAAAATTTGTGAAAAAATATTTTTGTCGAGGAAAATTTTGAAAAGATAATTTTTGCTCTGAAAAGTTAGATACGCTTTATGATAATGCAGGAAAAATTTTCTTCAGATTCAATTACAGTCATTTTATCTTTGATTGCTGCAGGGAATGTAACTTTAACAAAATTTATTGCTGAAGTCACATCGACAAATTTTCTTAAAGTTATTTTAAGAACTTTAAGAAATTAATCGCTGCAGTCGATGTAACTTTAAGAAAATTAATTCTTGAAGTCGTTGTAGCTTTAGAAAAGTAATTACTGAAGTCGTTGTAACTTTAGAGAATTAATTCTTGAAGTCGTTGTAACTTTAGAAAAATTAATTACTGAAGTCGTTGTAACTTTAGAAAAATTAATTACCGAAGTCGATATAACTTTGGGAAAATTAATGTTTATGTGAGTCAGTACATCTTTAGTCAACTTGCATACCAAAGTCCCAGAAGTTTCAAATTTTACCGGTCCCGCCAAAGTTTTATAGGTTTTATGGACAAATGTATTTTTCGGACATTTGTTCAAACGTCTGAAACAACCCTTTATATTTTTCATAAGGAAATCAGTATCCTTTTTTTATAAGTGGAACATTTTTTTGTAACCAAAAAAACAGCCTTAGAATGTAATTTTGACTATAAAAGGATGCAATTTTGACTATAAAAGGATGCAATAAATAAATGTGTTGTTCTGCAGGATTCTACGAGGTATGAAACCAAAAATGTTAGATCTAGCATACGTATAATTTGTTACATTATTTCATATTTGCTCTTTATAGCTACTTCAAGCAGTTTTTGAAAAACATCAGATCACAAATACGTAACCAAAAAAGAAACCGCTCGGAGGTGAAACCGTATTGTTTCACGTGATATGTCTCAGCCAATCAGAAATACTGTTATTTATTTGTTCCTTAGAGTTTCTGTCGTAAATTCAACGTGGTTAGTTGCAGTTAAGTCGAAATTTTTCAAGTAAAGGACACCAGAGATAGTAATTCGCAATTTCTTGTTGAAAAGTTTTCAATTTTTCAAAATGGGTGTGTTTGTTTGAAAGACGTTTGATTCTTTTAATATAATCCTCACTGTCTGAATAGAGATCCTTAAGAGTCTTTTATACAAACTCGTCCCCAGCGCCTTTTGTCTCTTTTTTTTAAAAAAGAGACAAAAGGCGCTGGGGACGAGTTTGTCTTTTATAATGACTGTTGTCAAAACCTTTCCTATTCCTTTTTTACCCTTAAATTTTTACCCTAAGAAATTTTAGTAGTTATATATTATACCTTGGAGGAAAGAAAGATTATACAGAGTTAAATGTATATTTTATAGATAAAGTTATTTATTTTGTACGTAATATAAAACCGAGGAGAATAGATTTATATTGTAAAGAAGTTTGAAACGCATCAGTCATTTTTACAGTTATTGGAAGTTGACGATGGTCGGAGTGCCACTGTTGAAATGTGAAGACATAAATTGCATCAATTGAGGAGTTCAAAAAGTACTTTTACTCCAATATTCGCTATTTTTTGACCCCTCGCTCAAGTTTGGCATGTCCCTTCTTCAAGTCTAGCCCTTTCTCTCTCTAGAAATAAAAAAACCGATGCTCTTTATAGAAAACTTGTTTAGATTTTTAACAAACACCTTCCATGGTGCACAGCAGGTATAATTTCACATCCAACAAACTACTGAAATTAATCAATATGCAACAATCAATCGAAAAACAATCCCTCGCTGCCTCCTTCTGTTTCCAGGACAAAGCACAGGGTTTTCAAGAGTGTTAAAATTGAATAATTCGAGAAAGGAAACCTACTTGATTTAAAAACTTCAAACGCAGGATAATATATATTTTTAGCTCCACACTCCACAGCGCATTTCATTTAAAAGTTCTAGTTTACATTCACAACATCCTCTAGAACTGACTTCTTAATAGTGGACTTGTCAAAACAATTGGTCCTACAAAACTATTCTTTAAAGAAATATGTCTTTGTTCGCTAATACAGCAAATGTTCGGCGCTTTTTTGAATAAAATATGGTATATTTACAACATATCACCTAAAACCAACCCCTTCTTGACACACTTTGGGGTCGATTTAACTTTACACTTGCACTCCAGAGCATTTTTTTAGAAATATAATCTAATTTTGGAAGAATCTCTATGTGATCTCTTTCAGATGGTTAGACCAAGGACACTGGCTGAGGGTGAATCATTTTGGTGCAATTCTTAAAACGAAAGTGAAAGCAAAATTATTGGAAGGAGTATGCGTGATATATCATCACACGTAAAAAGAAAGATGGCGCCTAAGAAACGAGTGACGGATGTAAATTCCATTGAAGCGGAAAAATTAAAGGAACATCCAGTTCCATCTCTCCGAGGTAACTAGCTACCCATCTAGATTTAGCCAAATATTTTTTTTAAATTTCGCTTTTCATATTATATAAAGTTGGCTAAAGCGTTGTAGGATAAGATAGATTCGTGATTAGCTACACTGAGACCGTCCTAAAAGTACGATGGCCCCTATGGCTCACTTCTCTTCCAATTTAAAAACACTTCTCTTCTATGATCCAAACAGTTCTCTTCTGTATTCTCACACTTCTCTTCTGCATTTTGACACTTCTCTTCTGCACTTAACACTTCTCTGCATGTGGCCTCAAACTATTCGCAACTAAAATTTAAAATCTGGTCTGCAATTTTACACCTATGGTTTGTATATTTATTTCACTTTTCGCAAGAAGTATACTTGGCTAACACGTGCTCAATTTACAGCTTATTGTAGCAGGTCCCGAAGCATGTGCATGAATAAAATAATATCACTAATCAATTCAGGGTAGTAGCAGAGTTTTTAATTTTATTTATCAATAGACACAAAAATGGCAAAGTAAATGGCTGCCCAGAATCCTCGTTTTTCTTAACTATAATGAATATTTCTAAAAATATTTTGACTTGTCAGTCCGGTATTTTCTATTTCAATATGATTATTTATCATGTCGTGGACCTGAAGATATATATACGTTTGGCGACGTTTCAAGAGATCCTTCTCTCATCATCGGGCGATGCGAATGAGATGAAACATTCGTTTATAGTATTATTTCGGATCAAATATGCTTTATAAGAATATTAGGCTAGGATTCTAGGTTAAAAACAATAGTTCTTTTGTTGAGAACAATAGAAAAATAAGAATACTGACCAGCCTGGTTAGAATTTAGTGTGTGTATTAAAAAGATAAAGAAATGCCTTAACGGAATACCACAATATATTTTTTATCTAAAGTATGTGTAGTGGTCCACTACACACAAAATTTTTGGAGAGTTATTAATTACTAAGAACACTTGATCTTTTTCATGGCCGGGAGCCGGTATGTCATTTATTCATCCTTGTCCCCAGGGATTTTCGCCGTCACCCATTATATTTCGAAAAGGCAAAAATGCCTGGGACAAGGGTTGTCATTTATTCAAAAACTTGAGTTATCAAAATCCAGCTCAATCAATATTCCGGACCAGAATTAGGTCTGGGAATGTTTTGAGTTCATGGAAGAGAAGTGCTTCTCACTTTGGAAGAGAAGTGTTTCGATCGGAAAAGAAGATTTCTGATGAAAGACTAAGAAGAAAAGTGTTTTTATTAAGAAGAGAAGTGAGCCATAGGGGCCATCATATAAAAGACATCCATTTCTGTTTCTCTCTAGCTAGCTAGCTAATAAATAATAATAATAATAATAATAATAATAATAAATATTTAAAGTGGCTAGCCCAGAAAATCACAAAAACCTATAGTTAGTGGATTCTTTCCACTGGGGCCACTAGGGCCTAGCTATAGCTGTCTGACAGATGAAACACCTAACTAGCTACCTATAGCTAGCTATGGACAAGATGTGATTGTCGACAGAAAGAGATTTACTAAAAAAAGGTGCTAAAAACAACAACATTTGCTGTATATAAATAAATGTTGTAGTGTATATTCGTACGCACTTTTGCGTACGTATATGTTCATCCACTATTCATACGTAAAGTGCGTTAGGGTTAGGGTTCTTTTTTCCCGTGTAAATATGTCATACTTTACGTACGAATAGCGGATGAACATATACGTACGCACCATTTAAAGTGCGTACGAATATACACTTCCAATAAATGTGGGTGTTGCCTGAAGGTTTAACATTTTTAAAAAGACTCAAGCCATTGCTTGTGACATTATTTGTTTTTATTTCAAGCTGGAAACTCTTTGCAAAAAGATGCTAGTGAGAGCTTACACCTTTTCAGCTGATTTCTTCTACTAATGGAGGTGTTGTTTAGGCTTTATAATAATAATAATAATAATAATGTATGTTTATAGTGGCAGTGCCCAGATTAATCTTTCAGCTTTTAGACAGCTTTCAGTTTCCACTGGGGGGCACTTTGGAGTGTAGATTGTTGAGATATTCTGTCTCATATAGCTAGCTAGCTATATATATATTTAGATTCCTAACAATATATTATTTGTGTTAAAGAATGGACTGAAAAAGACCTTGTTTTACCTAGGGGCAGCGTCTATATTCAAGTAGCCACAAGAAATATCAATTTTACTTTTCTGGGTGGTGGGTTTTCAAGTTCGATGTTTCTTCCGTGGCAATTTGACTTTTGAGAAAATCAGAAATAATGGAAATCTACTATTAAGCTAAAACTTAACTCCAGTAACAAAAAAAGTTTATCTAAATCAACTCAAATTATTCTTCTATAAATTAAGAAAAAATATATTTATTTTTGACCAAAACTATTATCTTTATCACGTAAAAAATGTATATATATGAACAAAAAAAGCTGTCTATGACAGGAAAGTTTATCAGTGATATTGATATCAGTGTTGTATCACAAATGTTCCTGTACATAATACCTAAAGTAGTGCGAAAACTGTGTCTGTCTGTGACAGGCAAAGTGGTGTGCTCATTTTCCTTTGATGTAGCCGAAAAAGTTATGTCTCAAATGTTAATCGACAAATTTAACATTGCAACGTCAATCACACTGATTTAACATCAATCACACTGATTTAACGTCAATCTCTTAAATTAAATTAAAGAAGCCATTACAATAACTTGGAAACGAGGTTGTGACACGTCAGTCATTTTCACCTCATGGGTAACTAGGGATCAGCGTTTCAAGACCTATACGATGAAGGCAACAGGTATACAAAAAAAAATTATGTTTTGGGGGGACTTTGCTGACGTCAACAATATTTTTAAACTCTTATATCCTCCAAAGGCGTTCGTCGAAAACATGTGATCTTATACGTATTTTGCTGATAATTTCAAGCTCGAACAGTAACATTGGGTTAACAAAATTTAAAAAAATAATTGTTTAGATATATATGCGTTGCTGACATCATCAAAACACCTAAACCTTCCTGCCCTTACCATTGTACTTCTACCTAAGTAGATTTTTCCATGGGCCTTATCGACTAGTTTAAATTAATAAAGCCATTCCAATGCACTTATACTTTAAGGCTAAAAAAATTGGAAAACTGTGGTGACGTCAGTCATTTTTTTTTGTGTGGGTAACCTTGGTCCAAATATGGTGAGTTTCCCACACCTGGCTCACCCAAATCGGTTTTGGAATGCACAGGTTAATGTCGTCAGCAAAATCTTTTATTCCTTATAAATCCCTAAACATTTTTTCAAAAGGACATGCTCCCATACATTTTCTGATCAGTGTTTTAAGCTCTGCACATTTGTTGATCTGTTCATTGCTGACGTCAGCAACATTTTTTACCCCTTAAATTTTTTCAACAGTTTGATGAAACCACATGTTTATGTACATTTTCTTGATCAGCGTTTTAAGCCGTATGCAATAGATGTGAGAGGTAAAGAAATTTCTAAAAAATATTTTTTGTAGTACTGACGTTATCAAAATTTAAATACTGATCTTTCCCATTTTCTTTTGCATGTTGTAGATCCTTGTCTTTTTTGTTATTAGATCAAATGAATTGAAAGTGCTGTTTTGCATATTATATAGGAGTATTTCAGGTGAATCTGAGGAATAATTTTTGAAGCCTACATACAAACTTGTAGCTTTACACCCTCCTAAACATCCCTCCTGTTCAAATAAATTATTATGATGATTCTCAATTTTTAAACTGATCTAGGCTAATACTAACCCTTACCCTAAGTCAGATAGCAGTTTACTATTTAAGACCATGCCAGTTAAACATTGACACTGATTTTATGGCTAGGACATTCATTTTGTGTCAATAGGCAGCAGTTTTGTTGCCCACCCAAGGTGGTTGTAAAAGGGTGGGCAAAAGCGTGAGATTTGTTTTATTTAATGTTTTAGTATATATATATATACTTTAATAAAATCACAGACTTAACAAATTTTGACAATAAACTTCTACAAATAACAAAACAACAAGTTTATCCCTTTTTAACGAGCACATGTTGAAAGTTACAAAGGTAAAAAGAGTTTTGGTAAATTTGGTTTAAAATATAAATTCAAAATTTTATTTTATTTTATTTTGCATATATTTTATATATAATATTTTTGTTTAAATGCATTTTAAAATTTATTAACTTTGTATTGGTTAAAATCTGTTGCTCTATAAGCCCATCTGGTTCACTTCATTTTAGTGAATGCCAATGTGATTTGCCAAATTTTTGCTGAGGTTGTTTATTTTTGAAGCGCAGAAATTTGTGGATCAAGAAGTTTTGGTATCCATGAAGTATCCATGAACACTATTAAGACAAAAGCTTACGTCTGCATTTTTTGCTGACATGAAACACTAAAATGATGTTTGACGTTGGAAATTTATTGCTGAATGCTTCTGTCATTATGTATTTGGTTGACTGTTATTTTAATTTATATATGTTGTGACATTTTTGATTGCATACATTATAACTCATTTACAACTCAACTGTCTTTTTCAACTACTCCATTGTACTAATACTTTCATGTAATTATATTTTGTCTTTAAAGTATCCATGGAAAACATTAAACAATAATAATTGGAATGTTCCACTTATTAATTTAAATAATGGCTTAAACAAAGTTAAAGGTGGCTTTGAAAGATTTTATTATTCTGTAGCAGAGTTTAACAAAAGACTTTATTAGTGATGGTGTTTTGTCTTATATTGTGTTCATGAAAAATTCAATAAAGAAAGAGATAATAGTTTGTTGTCATGAGGAAAAAATAATTCAATTACAATACAAGTAAAAAGTTCAGCCACAGATATGATAGTGGATTTCTCATTTAATGTGGACTTGCAAATTCCTGCTGGCTATCAAGAAATCGTGAAGTTCGATGCTTCCGCTAACGACAATGAACAAAAAGCAGAAGGAGCCGAGAATAAAGGGTATGCTGGTTCCACTTCTCAAATAAGTAGGTTCACTTTTCATTTTGTGAGCAGGAAGGAGAATATGGAGGTAGCAAAAGCTAGAAAAAAATGTTTTGAAGTTTACAAAGTTTCGTTATATATTTTATTTTAATAACCTCCATGTCGATAAGTTAGTGCTTGCTACCTCTGTGTCCCATGAAAAATCTACTTTATTAAGGAGCGGTAAAATTATAGACATTGATTCAGATTTTTTTTAAAATTTGTTTTGCCATCCAATTTTGAAATGCTAATTAAAATAATGTCTATATTATTTCAGTTAAGTTTTATGGATCTATTGATTTAGAAACAGGTTTTTGGATCCACATTATGACTCAATAAAATTTAAAACTTCTTTGATATTTATATGTATATAACAATTAACATAGGCCTAGCATATTATTACGAAGAGACTTGCTGTAAGTCCCAATGTATATGACTGTCTACTTTTGCCTAAATTAAGGATATATATGTACAACTTATTAACAACCGTGTTGTTAACTTGTCAGTTTTAAAACAAGCTCTTCCTGGAGGAATCTGACTAAATAAATTCCAGGGCCCTGGTAACTCATGTTAAGAAGTATGTTAACTTCATGAAAGTCGCGCACACAGACAGACGGAAAAATTGACAGACAGACAGGCAACTATGTATGCCTAGATGACGCGTTCGGCAAAAAAAATTGATACCACTTTTAATTTTTTAGCATAATTTCGCATGAAATGTATATGACCAGCAATTAAATAGTCATTCTAGAATGCCATGAAATGTATTAATAACATTTGTTTAGATAAATTTTAGGCCAAGGAAAGTTGATTATAATGTTTTGCGTGACCATGCGATGTGTCCCTTTCTTTAGAGTGTTTGTTCCCATTCCATACTCCATTTTTTAAATCTTATTTTAAAAGAAAACAATTTAAGACAGTGGCAAAATTAAACACACTGTGCATTATGTTTTAAGGCTATCACGCGAAACAGATAATCAACTTTCCTTGCCCTTAGTTGCGAGGGTAACTAAATGTTTTTTGTATAGAATTGGAGCATTAATTTAAAGAAGATATATTCTTGAGTTGAGATTCTAAATTGCTTATATAGACAAAAAAGATTTGTTTGCCATTGTAAGCAAAATAACATTCTTGTAGAACATATTATATTCCACTAAAATACGAAGCTTTTCTTAGCATATTACTACATCATCAGGTAAAAAAAACTGATGATGTAGTAATATGCTACGAAAAGCTTTGTATTTTAGTGGAATATAATATGTTCCGAAAGAATTTTGTTTTGCTTATAAAGACAATACACTTTGGCCTTTGCTATTTCAATAACCATTGCCTTGATGATCCCCTCCCTATAAGGTAATTGTTTTAGTGTTGTAAGAAGCTATAACATTAAATAAAACTGCAGGGTTATCTGTGAGTTTTATATACCTGTTCTCTGTTTTTAACCGAATCCTCTGGTGCATAGCGTTATGTATTTGCAATAAGTTTAGTATAATTTAGATAAATATTCTTTAATTTTCATTTTAGTTACCTCGACAATTTCCATCCCATTAAAATATATATGTCTTACAGTGTTGGTAATTCAAACATCGCTCAATGTTCTTATGCTACGTTACACACGAACATCACGTGATCCGAACGAGCCAGTATACATAGCATCTACAGCTGTTCTGTTAGCAGAAATTTTGAAAATTTTTATCTGTATTTTAATACTGCTAAAAGAAGTTGGATACAGCTTTGATCAATTCCGGACGAAAATACATCGAGAAGCCATTGAGAACTGGAAAGATGCATTGAAGTTAATGGTGCCAGCTCTACTGTATGTAGTGCAGAATAATCTCTTGTATTTAGCATTGTCGAATCTTGATGCAGCAACATATCAGGTATGAGTTCATTAATAAAACTTTCCAAAATAAAAAAATAATGAAAAAATAATGAAAATGTAAAAAAATTCTTTTATGTGTGGTACATGGTCTTATGGTTATGGAGTTTGTATCGTAATCACAAGGTCTGTGGTTCGGTCCACAATGCGGGCAAGTGTCTTTACCATATCTACAGGTTAACCCATGCCATGTGAGGGAAATAGGGTAGGCAATGCCAGTAATGTATACATTAAGAACACAGGGCCCACATTGATAACAGTGTTTCCAACACTGAAGTGGCTATATGCTGTATAAATATTCTGAATAATAATAAAATTGTTTTTAAAATCACCATTATACATAATTTGCGTACGAGCAAAGAGAATAGGAGAAAGAGCATTCAAATAAATATACAAGGTTAAGTCAATATTCATGTTACTTTGTCATGTATAAGGTCAAATTGACATGTTAACAATCGTTTTTGACTATTGCTCAAAGTAGTTCGCATTACCTCAATACATAATAATAACTCTAATCAATGTCTTTTTTGTTCATTTCCTTTTTTTCTTCCTTTTTTTGTGATGCTTGCTGGAACACTGCAAAAATAAACATGGAAATTAAATAAATAGTTTTTTACGCCTTTATCCAATGCCTTTGAAGTAAACAGAACATAGATTTTATGACATGAATTTCTGTTATTTTGCGATTTACTCAGATTTCCACAGAACGACTTTGAATGGTTTGATATAGAACCTACTGTACCTCTACCTACTGTACCTCTACCTAGTGACGTTGATTGACTGGCTGGCTGGCTGGCTGGCTGGCTGGCTGGCTGGTTGGCTGGCTGAAAAAAACTAGGAGAAGTTTAAATACCAGTTAAAAGAATTTTTTGACATTAAACTTTATATCTACTTTTAAACATTGGTTATATGATGGGACGGATTTGATAAGCAGTAAAGATATTTACACAAGTTGTACTAATTTACACAAGTTATCTTTTTCCTACTTTCAGGTGACGTATCAACTGAAGATTTTAACCACAGCTGTTTTCTCTGTATTTATGTTACATCGAAAATTGAATCCAATGAAATGGTTCTCCTTAGTTGTGTTAATGGTTGGAGTTATTCTAGTTCAGGTATGGTGATTGATTGAAATATTTCCTTAACTGACAAAATTGGCACTTATTTTTCGTGGCTAAGTGAAAACACTCCATGTGCTTTTATTTGATCTGCATAGTGATAAAAGATTTGTTGGTTTTAATTCTCCTCTTGAATCGACCAAGTTAAAAATTATATTTTTACTTCATCATTTATAAAAAACATAATTGTGGTTTTACCTTTTTTTCTATTAACTTATAAAATATAGTATAGTTCACAGGGTGTCCTCTGATATGCCAGAAAATTGTTAGGAGTTTCAGATTCAAATGATCAACCAGAAGAATCATAGTCGAAAATGTCATGAAAATACCCCTGCAATCATTACAGATTTTATAGAAGAATCATAGTCGAAAATGTCATGAAAATACCCCTGCAATCATTACAGATTTTGTAGAAGAATCATAGTCGAAAATGTCATGAAAATACCCCTGCAATCATTAAAGATTTTATTTAAGGTGGTTTTATTGCAACACAATAATAACAAATGCAAAATGCAAAACTTACTAAGTGGAGGACCCTACACCTAAATCACTTGGCTCCACCCGCCCAGTCGGCTGGCCATTGGTGTTTTCCTTCCAGTGTCAATTTACTATGACGTACCGGTTCGATTTCTTTTGCTACAGAGGTATCATTTTTGAAAAAATCATATGGTAGTTCCACGCTTTTCTGCTTTTAGTGGCCTGACCCAAGCTCTTCTATTTAGTGGCCTGACCCAAGCTTTTTTTTAGTGGCCTGATCCAAGCTCTGCCGCTGCAAAAACAACCAAAGATGTCGGAAGTTCATCTCGCTTCATCGGAGTGGTTGCTGTTTTGTGTGCATGTGTTTCTAGTGGTTTCTCTGGTGTTTATTTTGAGAAAATTTTGAAAGGAAGTGCTGTGTCTTTGTGGATGAGAAATTTACAGCTAGGTATGTACATTGGTCAATCTTTTGTTTAAAAAGTTCAGAAAGGTTGTAGCGTATCGAAAAGAAGAAATTTACACTGAAAACTTTGTATTGAAAATTCTTATGTATTATATACAATGTAAAAATTTTTTATCGGTTTGTTATTGTTGTTGTTTTTATTGTTGTTATTGTTGTTGTTGTTATTGTTGTTGTTGCTGTTTTTGTTGTTGTTTATGTTTAAAAAAAGGTTAAAAATATTCTAGCTTTCTATGAACTAATTAAATATTTGTCTTCTTCAAGTTCACAAGGTTATAGAAAACCAGGATGGGCACTAACCATGAAAGGCTTTAGTGTTAATTAGATTGAGTGTTAATTTAGTGGCCACACTGATAAAAGGATCAATGTTTAGGTGTGAATTCTAAAAACATGTTCAAAACAATAGGTTTAAAGATGAAGAAAATTGTTCAACCTTCTAATGTTAAATCGTGTAGAACCATTTTTAAGAAATAATTTATGATGTTGGATTTAAATTTTTTCTTGTTGTTAAATGTTAATGATAACAATTTTTTATGTAAAATGTGGTTTTTGTGAGAGGAGAATCCTTCACTTCAGTCAAATTGCTAGATAAATAATACCTCTGTGGAGGAGACGCCAACAATCACCATTTCTGCAACACACCAGTCAATTGTAATTATTTATTGCTAACGCCAAAAAAATTCCTTTTAGCTTTTTTCAGCATTATCATAGCAACTGCTGGATTATTTATCAACGATATAAAATATGTGTTGACAGGTGGCTTCTTTCAAGGATACAATAAGCTTGTGTTTGTAGTTATTTTTATTCAGGTAAGTGAAACCACTATTGTAATTTTTTTACTTTGTAAATGCAAACTTGGAAATTTTGCTTGTGTTAATTTTCACATTTCACGTCTCTACGTATTAATTTTCGCGCAACGTTAATAATAATAAAAAATTGCGCAAATCAATACAGTTATTAGGCGCGAAATTTAAAGATTTCGATTTCCCTAAATTACCTTGACATTTCCAGGAAGCAGTGTTGTTACGGATCCAAAGTAAAACAGGGCGGGGTCACAACGAGACAAGTGTATAGCATGTTGCGTGAAAATATGAGTCAATGTTGCTTTGACCATTATACTACATGTGATGGCCTTCCTGTTTTTATTGTAATCTCAATATACTTATCTTCAACAGGGTGTAGGAGGTCTGATTATTGGTGCAGTGGTCAAGTATGCCGACAACATATTAAAGGGATTTGCTACTTCGATCTCCATCGTAGTGTCTTCTGTCATCTCCTACTTCTTGCTGCATGACTTCAACCCAACGTTGTAAGTAAAACGTTTTTTAATCGAACATATTCTGAGACCAGGATTCGTAGTGCATCTAAATATCCTTGATATTTGGGTCATATTTGAAAACCTTAAATGAAACCATAAGAAAATATAAACTTTCGCAAATCAATTCTTTTTGGAGATTTCGCGAGCATTAACTTTCGCTAATAATCAAAAGTTAAAACTTCAACGACTGAACCTCAAAACATACTGTTTTATCAAAGCATTAAAATTAAAACTGAGATATAGACCATTCTTGTCTGAAATTTTTGTTTTTCGCGAATATTAACTTTCGTGAATCAAAGTAAATTTTTTTCGCGCTCATAAACTTTCGCGAATCAGTGCTCTTGGAAAGTTTTTGCGACATCAACTTTCGCCCCACTGCATCTTCACGTTGCACCAGTTATTGTAATATATAAATTGTTCTTGAAAAATGGCTTTGAAAAGAACTTTTTATGCTGTCTTAAAGTTCAATGAGCTGCGTGTAAAGTAAATTTTTCCTTTTTCTAGGTTTTTCATTTTTGGTTCGAGTGCCGTTCTCCTTGCGACGTACATTTATAGCCTGCCAGCAAAACCAACTTCTGAGAAAGTTAATCCTGGAAATAAGTGAGAGCAGAGAAATGTTCTCTACGAGTACAGCTTAGGAAAAAGACGATGAGGTTTCAATCAATGACTTTTAGAGTCACCCAGGAAGAAAATCCAGCATGGGTGAACAATACAATTTTTTAGATATAGCGTTGAATATTTATACGTATTTAATGATTAGTTTAAATATAATTTATAAGGTGTAAACTTGTTTTGCCAGGTTTTATTTGTCTTGCTCACCCCTGATCTATTTGCTTAGTTTCGCACCAGTACTTTTCTCATAGCCGAAATATTGATTCTCAAATTGAAGATGCGTGCTGGAAGCATTCACATTTTGATTTTAATTCAGTTTTTGACAAATCTATACACGTCTTTTTTTTCTAAGAAACATCATTTTTGGCTTTGTTTTCTAAGAAACATACTTTTTGGCTTTGTTTTCTAAGAAACATACTTTTTGGCTTTGTTTTCTAAGAAACATACTTTTTGGCTTTGTTTTCTAAGAAACATACTTTTTGGCTTTGTTTTCTAAGAAACATACTTTTTGGCTTTGTTTTCTAAGAAACATACTTTTTGGCTTTGTTTTCTAAGAAACATACTTTTTGGCTTTGTTTTCTAAGAAACATACTTTTTCGCTTTGTTTTCTAAGAAACATACTTTTTGGTTTTGTTTTCTAAGAAACATACTTTTTGGCTTTGTTTTCTAAGAAACATACTTCTTGGGTTCAGCCTAAATTCATAGAGTTAGACCCCTGTTCTATTCCTTTAAAATTATTTTAGCATGATCCCTGTCAATGTATCAATTTACTTCTTAATTTTCTCAATATTTCGCGAGTTGGTAGTTTAAAGTACCTATAATCTCAGCCTCAAGGTAAGAAACAGTGTAAAGAGACGTATTGTTATTTGCTGCACGCAGTGAATTTTAGCTTTTGTAAAGATACAAAGTGTAAAAATGGTTCGTAGCAAAAAAATTTCGAAAATATTTGAGCGGGCATATTTTTCGTAGAAAATATACAAAGCTTGTAATATTTTCTCACTAAAAAATTTGATAGAAGCTCATTGACCCAAACCCGAAACCAAAGTATCTCTTAAAGGAGTGCTTTAGGAATCTCATGAATTTATTTCAAAGTATTGTCTTTGATCTGATTGTGGCCTAACTGGTGCCACTCTCGTCCCAGTTATTTTTATATTTTGATTATCTCAAAAGACAGGAAAATATAATACCGTTGAGGCCAAAGAGAAAAAACTGGTGACGAGGTTCGTGGTTGCTGCCAAAAAAAGCAAGACTTTTTTTCTATCGTCTCTATTTACCCACGGTCGAATTATAATGCATTCCGAAAAAAGGAACAGTGCATTGATTTTTTTTAAAAAAAAAATTACCGTAATGGAATAAAAGTAGCAAGAATTTTATTCAGGAAATGTATAATTTCAATAAATTTCGCGAGAATTTAATTCCACGAATAACCAAAGACTATTCAATGTGTATGTTTTTGCCAACCTCGTCCCCGGTATTACGAAGTTCAGCTTCATCACAAGGCAAAATGCCCTGGGAACGAGGTTGTGTTTTTGCAAGTTTCCGACTATTCATCAAATAGTCCCGATCAGATTAATCAGAAAAATCGTCACTTCTAACATCAACAATTAATTCCCATGACTAGGGTGGGAAGTCACCACTGCAGCTGAAACAATGCCAGCGGGGAGATTATTTTTGTTATTCGGATGTATAAGTGCATGCAGAGTTAAAAAATGGCGAATCTACACAAACACAACTTATTATCCCCAATAGCGTTTATTTTTTTATATAGTACCAATACCAGTAAGAAGTGCGCGAAAATATATGTGCGCTAACTAATTGAACAACCTAGTGTTTATTATTGTAAAATTATATTCATGTTTCTCAGTTTGTTCTTTATTTTTTAGATCAGCTGTTATCAAACCATGCACCATCAACATTTTCAAAAAATCTTCAACAACAGTAAATTTTAAAGGCCTAAAAACTTAATACGTATTTATTTCTGAAGTAATTGAATAATAATTCATTGGAATTGAACTTGTTCAGAAGTTATATTCAAACCGTCATGTTCATACATAACAAGATTTGTATCATGGAATTTCCAGAATTTTCAAGATCAGTTTTAAAAATATCCAGTTGAAGTTTTTACTAATAGTAGAGTACTATATATATATATGTAAAAAAATTATTTTTAATTTTTTATTTATTAAGTTGTATATTAACATTGCAGGTTAGTTACAATAATAATTAAGAATTATAGTATGCTCAAAGATTTGTTTACCCCATTCTCCGTTTTCAATGTCTACTTTAAATTTTAGAATCTTCCAGGCTAATGACGGAAATCTTCAAGCCGCAGGGCTTCTTGTTTTCTGAAGTGTTTATGTGGTACTACGGCGAAAATGTTTCGTTTCTGTTATCAAGGTCTAAAACGTCTGCATACGATGTTTTTTTTGTCCCCGTTTAAGCCTATTTCAGGGTCCGCAAAGCCCGTTTTAGCGAAAGCTTCCGGGGCTCCGCTCCAGACCCCGCTTGGACCCCCAGCTGTATATTCAAATCTTCTTAATAGGTCATGACCTACTAAGAAAATTTCCTAGATCCGCCCCTGTTGGTGGCACGCGGTGACAACCTCGTTCTCAGGGTTTTCTCCAGGGTTGAGGGTGACGCGGTGATACTTGACGTCCTCCACACACAGAGAAAGATAACACTGACTATAGTCAAAATAATTTTAAAAAAAATTCTGTTTCAATTCTTTTTGCATACATACATATATAACTATAATAGAACTAACTCTGGTGAATAAATAAATGGTGCTAGCAATCTCGAACCCAGTTCTCTTAAATTGGATTAAAGATTGATAGAATTAAAATCTACAAATATAATATACAACTTCTAACCCAGTCCTTTAAGTTCTAAAGACAATATTGTTCTGTTCTGGAGTAGAAATCTAGCTTGTAACGACTGGTTAAGGACCGAGCAGCTGTGGTCTATTCTGCGCATGCTCCGTATAATGACGTAAGGCGTATCACGATTGTTTTCTCAGCGATGCGATGCAAAGCGTTACAAAAGAGGTGAAGCGAGACAACAAACCTGTTGCCTCGCTTACTACAATCGCAAATAAGAAGTTATATACCGAGGAATCTACCGTGATCAAAATGCACTCAACTGCCCGTAGAATTAATTTCGGCCACCGTAACTTGGGCTATGCTATCCTCACTACCAGTTTAAGAAAAAAAGACAAAGAAACTTAAAATAATGTATGAACTAGTAAATAAAATACCGAAAAATACGACGAGAAAAAGCCGTGAAAACGTCGTGTATAGTCGCGATTAACCTGATAAAAGGCTTACGAATAATGCAGAAAATTTAAACAGAATAAAAATTAAAATGCTAAAATAATTCTTTTACATAGATCATTTAAAACCATAACTTGATAAGCGTGTTGGCGGAGAAGATTTTAATATATTAACCTTTGAAATCCCGAAAAATTCACACATCTGTAATCTGTACTTTAAAAATACGCAAAAACATTTGTAGCTGTTAAAAATATCCCGTCCCAATTCAATATTCGCGAAAAAAAAAACACTCCACAAAATTAAGAAGACTATGCACTGATATGATGATCGACACGTGTTTTTATAAGAACACTCAATTTTTTTAATTTAAAGCCTCAAAATGATCTTTAATTCTTTTTAATTTTCCTTTTATTTGTCATTTTTTAAGTTTAAAGGAGCATTTCAGTACTTCTTGGTATTGGTAAAAGCCTTAAATGTTCTTACATGTTCTAAAATTTTCAAACTCTGAAATCATGTGTTTTTATAGAGTTTATTCTTATTTAAAAAACGTGTAGTGGAATAAAACATTGAAGTGTACATCGACCTTAAGCACAAGGGAAAGCACAAAAAATTTATATAAATTAAAGCCCATTCACACTGGACAGTTTTTAACAAGAAAACTTTTTTGAAAGTTTTATGCCAATACATGTGAAGTGTAAACCTGTCTTTGAAACCTAGTTGCTACCTAAAAAATGTTAATTTAGCATAAAAGCACGAACCGATATGACAGCCAACATATTAAGTGAGACAAATTAAGTGAGACATATTAATTAAGACATTTTAAGTAAGACATTACGCTGATATGTCATCCAAACAGTCACCGACAAAGCTCTCAAGACGTAGAATTTTGAGGAGGAAATGTCGGCGACGACATAGATTGCCGACGTTCAAATAAACGGCTGCCGGAATGTTTGTTGCTGACATCTTCCTGATGCGAGGTATTCCTCTTTTCTTCGGTACTCGGCAACAAAATAAGCCGCGGGTGGCTGACGTAACTAACCGGCTGACTTTGGGCAGGCACAAGACCTACTCTAGTTGACGTTGGTATGATAATGCTATTCAAACCAGACGTATGCGGTGCCATACTCATATTGACAACTTGTGTCCGGTTGAAGGTTTTTGATAAAGTAGATTTCGGAAATATTATTGGCGATGAAGTTGATGCCACTTGCGGTTCTGATATCATTCCTCCAACGCTTTGGCCTTTGAAGTAAGAGACGGTATGTGGTACAGTATTAGGGTTACCACTAAAAATAACACAGTGATTTGGTGTTGTTGTTGTTGCCGGTAGTATAGGGATGGTTGCATTTTTTTTCGGCTTTCTCGCTCGTCGTTTTTTTGTGGGCGGGGGATGATGTAATTCATCTTGTAAACCCATACTGTGACTGGGCGGTGTTTGAACAATTCTTAATTGTTCAGGTGCAGCGCTGTGTTTTCTACCTACTAAAGTACTCATGAAATGAGCAGGACTCGTCCCTTGGTTGTTTACTTGAGGTTTTTCACTTAAATGGCGCCCCATTCCGTGAGAGTTCGTTTCTTTTGATTCTCTTGGCGCACTGTAAACCGATGCTGTTGTTGGAAATAACGGCAGTTGTTCTTTCGGCATTCCTATTGATGTGAAGGTAATCGGACTTGGCTGAGATGAGGGAATGATTATGGTTTGAGCATTTGGTTTGAATAATTTCACGGCATCCGAATAATATATTGATGTTATGTCGGATTTAACGGCTTCGTGTTGTTTTTCTTGGCATTTCGTTTGTATGCGATTGGCTTTCTTGTTCCCTTCGTGACGAGATGATTGGTTAGCCGAATTAACCATATACGCAGGGTAGTGAAGCATCGATTCCCCACCACCACCTGTCACATGATCACTTGTCTTGAGGACAGCTTGTTGCTGAAACGGACTCGAGGCGGCATGGTGTGTCACAGCAGAAGAATGCTTGCTAACAGACGATAGGGGCGAGGAATCTTTGCCCACCATTTTTTTTCTTTCTGATTCTTTTTTTGACGGTTTCGGGTGTTGTTTCGATTTTGACGTCGCACCGAGACGTTCATAGCCTGACGCAAAACATGCACCGCTATCCACATTAACTCTTTCGCTTGTTTCAGAGTTGTTACTCAAACCTCCAGCAGCTTTTAACAGTTCGTTTAAACCTCCATACGAACGGTAAAGGTGACCGTCACTGTCGCCGTGATTTACAACAGGACTAAGATGACGGACGTCAGAAGAAATTTTACCTGGGTCAGGAATAACGCAAAGCGCCTTTGATTCGGTAGTTGAATGAAAGGGATGTTTATACATATCAAGTAAGAACACGTTTGAATTTTCATGCGTATTTTTTTTCTTTCTCTGTCTTTTCTCCTTCGTTGAAGTTTTATTTTTAGCTGGCGAGGTCATCGACGCGATGGAATACGGGGAGGAGAAACGATCTACCTTGCTTTCATGTGTCGATGTTTGTCTGATAGCAAATCCGGGTGAAATACGCGTCGAGCCAACAGGAAATGCACCGGGCAGGGATGGATTCTCGTTTCTATTCAACGAATGCGTAAGGATCGGAGATTCTTTTGAATCTGTATGCGAAAACCTGATGTTGCCACTGTTGATCTGACTGATATGATCAATGCGAGGAGGGTTAGAGAGGTGGTGGCTTTCATAGCGTTCCATGTTATTACTGTGACGATGCTGGCTCGCTCCGCTACTCCGCTCATCGTTGGATAGCATACGAAGATAGCCGAATTGCAAGTTGTCGTATATGTTGTGTTTCGATGGAGATGGATTATAAGCTTTCGACTCGCATTTCGGTTGTAGCAACTCGCATTTCGGTTGTACAGATTCGCGTTGCGGTTGTTTCGATGGTTCATGTAATCGTAAATCACTTTGTACAGGTTTTGTCAAATTCTCTAAATAATTCGACATGCTCGTCAGCACTGTGGAGTACGTACAATGAGAAGTTGTAGGGCTCTCATTAAGTGTAGTACGACTGATGTTTGAGGATGATCCCACGAAACCATGACTGGCTGCCACAGTGACGTTGTCTCCGGGATCAGAGGTATGACTTTGGGGTTCATTGGTTTGAAGTTTGGGTTCAATCTTCCGTAAACCTATTTGTTCGTAAGATTTTTCAGTTGGTAAAATAGTGTTTATAGCGTTTTCCTCTTCTGAGATATTTTGATTACCAAGCTCGGGATGGCGACAAGACGTAAGGGGTTTCCGTTCATTACCCACATTTGTCTTACTTGCTTCAAGATCACGTTTCTTCTGTTTCGAATGTGATAATGGCACCCATAGCTCATCTACGGGGCGCCATTTCGGAGCTGCCGCACTAAGCAGTTTTCCAGTCGTCTTCAAGAACTCTTTCGAAAATTCGGAAGGACTGTCATTGGATTGTTTTAGAGGAAAGGTTATTGGTGCCCGTTCTTCGCGAACGTGATAAGAATCAAAATGGCTACCGTTACGTGACGTCTGGTTGTTTTGTTGATTAGCTACGTTGTTCATATCGTTAAGGGGAGGTCTACCTGTCTCGCTAATAACTGCTTGTCTTTCGTCAAACTCCACTTTGCAACCCTGTGAAGAATCGCTTTGCGTCGAAGATGACCGTTGGTATTCTTCCATAGTTTTCAGCCGCTTCCTCGGTCTTCCGCGTGGTCGTCTTGCCGAAGTTGTGGGTGTATCTGACTGCTCACTGGATGTGCGTGCAACATCTCTAGACTGGTTAATGGTTAAAAATGCAGGATTTATAGACTGTTCAGTGGATGCAAATGCAGTGGATTGCTCACTCACAAATTCAGGATCTCTCGTGGACAAAATGACGGACGCCTCGGGAGAAAGCGAATTCTTTTTATCCTGACTAAGCATTCTGGGAGGAACAAAAGCCACAGGGCGCGGCTTAGGTCTTTCAACTCTAGCCGAGTGTTTATAATTTTCTTCATCTCCGACCACATCGACAATAGGAGACGCATTACTATTTTGTTCCGTGTTCGAAATCTTCTCCAAAATAGATATCTGCTCCGCTAACGAGGACTGCTTATCAATCAGTGATCTGCGATGATTAAGTGCGGTCAATATGGCGCCGCATAGCTTCGTGGTCAATTCGCCTTTAGAGGAGCTCGCATTCTAAAGAAAAAGAAAGAGAATTGAAGTACGAAGTTCATCCTCCACACGTAATGCAATCCTCTCAAAAATATAAGAATAACATAAACATGCACTTCAAACAAACTGCTGACCTGTTCCAAAACGAGCTCGTCTTCTTCACTGTCAAACATAGGCTCCATACCATGCACGCGGTTTTTACCATCGCGAGCTGCACACTAAACAAAACAGTTACCATAACAACACAACAATGGACTTGTCCAGTTTTGTAGTTTAAGAGTTTAGGTAGCCTTTACATGGACCTGCACATCTGAGCATGCGCCATTTGCACATAAGAATAGCTATGTCCACATGCAAAATACTTTTACTTCGGGTAAATCGTTTGCATGAACATTTTGAGGAAGAAATAAAACCGAACTCCGAAATAACACCAACTCCGAAATAACACCAACACCGAAATAAGTTTCATTTCTTCCGAAACCATATAGCTAAAAGGTTTGATTAGAGACGGAAGTGATATTTTTATTTCTCTCCTGAGATGCAACATCATGTAAAAACTTATCATGAAATAAGGCTTTGATTTAATGTTTGCACTTTATTACACATTTGGCCATCACATTTTGTACGAACGATTCGCCAAATGTTTTCCCTTTCGAAGCGCAATTTCAAGAGAATAAGTAATTCCGAAACTTTAACAAAAACAACAACAAACCATCCTCACGTCATTCACCTCTCAGAGAGACCTAACCTTCACTACAGACAGAAAAAAACGTCTTACCAAGCTGCGATGTTTTTCTTCTAAGTTAAAAACTTCAATCTCCATGTTAATCACTTTGTTTTCCAACTCTTGTCGTCGTTCAGATAACGTCGTCGATTGCGATAATAATTCTAGCGGCGTTTTGACGGCGACGTCTAGTTCAACAAGTCGACTCGAGAAATTAGTTAGTCCGTCGCTTATTAAATTCTGCACGACACGCTCAGTTTCACTGATTTCTCGTTGAAGTAACTTTCTCTTCGCCTGTAAATATAAAGAGATTTCGATGAAAGCTTAACAAAGTCGCGAAGTCGAAAAATTCAGACTCGACTTTTTTTCCAACCTATTCAACGCATTGTCTTCTGGTCGATTCTTTATACTTACGGGTAAAAATAATGAACACTGGAACCCTGGAAATTTCTTGCCAATTTATATCTTTCATAAATATTCGATGAAGTCCTGCTTTTAATAAGACACCTCTTCATCTATAATTTTTCTTTTGTACTTATTTTTACCTTGTGCCAATTTAATTTTCTGCTTTTTTGGCCTATTTTTAACTTTTTTGTTTCTTGTCTGGACTTAAAATTATTTTCTTTTCGTTTAAATAAGTCACGCATTGATACCAGTATAGATATATTAATGTCAAACTGAAGCTGTTAAACCTGTATAAATATATTTCCAATAAATGGACATTAAAGGGTCCCATAGGTCGTAATCGCGTATTTGAGATTAGGTAAAAGTAATACAACACTTTAGAAGACACATAACATTTTGAGGCCTTTCCTGATTTTTTCTCTCTCTTTTTTTGAGCAATTTGACAGCTTTTCAGTTTTTTCAGACGATTGGCCAAACTACAGTGGAGCAGCGATTTTTAGTCTAAGCCAGTTTTCAATATAAACACATTTATAGTTTTACCGGGCCTAATCGGTTTTAGGTACTTTTATTACTTTGTACAACATAAGTGTTACCGTTTCACATTCAATCATGACTTTTAATCGATCAGCATACTGTTGAGTATTCATGCGTTGAATAAATTCCAAATATTTCTGCTTCATGTTACCTAAATTATAAAAATGACAGATGAATGAATGAGCAAATGACAGATGAATGAATGAGCAAATGGCAGATGAATGAATGAGCAAATGGCAGAGGAACGAACGAACGAACGAACGAACGAACGAACGAACGAACGAACGAACGAACGAACGAACGAACGAACGAACGAACGAACGAACGAACGAACGAACGAACGAACGAACGAACGAACGAACGAACGAACGAACGAACGAACGAACGAACGAACGAACGAACGAACGAACGAACGAACGAACGAACGAACGAACGAACGAACGAACGAACGAACGAACGAACGAACGAACGAACGAACGACGAACGAACGAACGAACGAACGAACGAACGAACGAACGAACGAACGAACGACGAACGAACGAACGAACGAACGAACGAACGAACGAACGAACGAACGAACGAACGAACGAACGAACGAACGAACGAACGAACGAACGAACGAACGAACGAACGAACGAACGAACGAACGAACGAACGAACGAACGAACGAACGAACGAACGAACGAACGAACGAACGAATGAATATTCGGACTAATATAGAGGAAGAAATAAAAATAAACAAACAAAAAGGATAAATAAAATAAACTAGATTTTACAAAATACATTTTATATTTTTAAAAAAGACAGTGAACACTCACCAAGAAATACGTCTAAATCTTTTTCAACTTTATGCATATCAAGACTGGGTTTCTAGAAAAACAATAAATATAACATTTCTTTGTTTCGCACAAATTGGTTTCATAACGACGAAACTTCACTAAACCGGTGTTTCTCAACTTTTACATATTAGAGAGCCAAATAATGACGACAAAAACACGTCTAACCCGTCGTATGTCGTTAGTTTTTGATAATTTCTTCCTGTCGTTGATTTCCAGTGATTTCTTCTTTGGTTGTGCTTCCTTTCGCTTTAGTTTTAACTGGCTCTCGAAATCACTGTCGTCAGTTTCTGTAGACGAATCCTGTGAACTCTCCCTCTCCTCCTCTTCTTCTTCTTCTTCTCCCTCCTCCTCAGCCTCTTGCGATGCACGCATTGCTTTCTTGTAAGCCTGCTTTCCATATTTGCGCAGTATTTTGTTTTTCTAAAAAGTCGAAAAAACAAACATGTTACTTTCTTATGATAGGTCTAATGGAGTGACAATGTTTCACTTGCTTCTACCATTTACTATTCGGGGCGTGGTCCCATACCCTTTTTAATATTAGTAATATTATAGACTACTAAGATTACTGCCTGGGTTTTACAGACAAACTTTAACATTTGATTAAGTGTGTAAAACCACAAATCTTTTCGAAATATCTAAATATATTTCTAACGAAGCTTTCGGCCGCACAACGGTTAAGACAACAACTTCGATATATATATACACAGATGGTCTTACTTTTGTCCGTAGAAACAGTACCAGGAAATGCTATCCGAAAATAGACACAAAAGCATTGATTCAATGTTTCTATTGAGGATAGTTTTATTCCTACGGATTAACAATCTCTCTTTCAGTTCTAAATCCAAATTAGTATCTGCGGTGGAGAGTGTACAAAAGTTATTGGAACTTGGTGCATGTTATTGCAGTATATGACATGTTCCAACGCAGAACTAGGATTCTGAGTCTTTACGGCTTTTAGAGTCAAAGGGGAAACATCCATATGTTCGCAAACTCTAACCTTTAATGTCGCATGGTTTTACCGTAATAGATGGTATTGCACTTAAATCTTTAAACGATTTTGAACGCAGGGCTTTTGAAGGGCGGTCCTTAAATTTGAAAAATTCGCTAATCCTGCAGCTGGATATGAAATTCGGTTTTAGTAGTTTCTTACAATGTGACAAGAAAGATAATTAAAATAAACTTTAATTTCAAATAAATAATCCTCAACTTACCAGTTCTAGTTTTCCTGACTTTTTTAACAAAGTTTGATTTTTAAATGTTTTCTTCTTTAGTCCTTTCTTAGAGTCGACAGTACCATCTACTTGTTCTTTTGCTTCTTTTTTACTCTGTTTGATCGTGTCAGTCAACAGCTATAAAAGACAAAAGGAAACCTTCACATTCCATCGAATAATGTTTATTGAAAAAATACAAAAGCATTTTTTCTGTCGTAATATAAAAATACTAGTCGTTAACCCGTAGAAAAATCTACGGGTCGCCCGTCCTTTATGTATCGAACTTCGTGCTTCCGTAACAGACAGACAAACAGACAGACGATGGCTATTATTATAGACTAGTCGGTAGCCCGTGGAAAAATCCAAGGGATTGTCCGTCCTTTATGTATCGTATTTCGTGTTTCCGTAACAGACAGACAAACAGACAGACGATGGCTATTATTATAGAGATTCTGTCCTCGGAGCCCCCTCCATCTCTGAGATGTACACTATACTTTGACATTCAACAGGAAATACAAAACAGAGCACATAAAAAACCACCAATAACATTACGCAAAATCTTTTTTCCACACATATAAGAATATTTCGTGTGAGAATGCTAGCGTTAAAATTTGTTAAAAAAAGAAAAACAAGAACAATTTTAGGGGGGGGGAGTTTTACAAAGAGCATCGTGGTTCAAACCTTAATGAAAAATAAGAACATTCAAAGGCTAAAATGGTTGTAAATTCTAGTTCTTACAAAAAACACGAGCATAAAAGCAGTAACAGAGAAGAGGTTTACCTGCCACTGGTGACGAGTTGTGGTGCCCAAGTAGAGGTCGTCTAGATTATCTTCTAACGTTTCAACATCCAACGTTGTTCCATTAGTATCCATACTGTAGTTACTTTCCGAATATAAAGACATCTCATCTTCATCAAGCTCTTGTCCTTCCTATGTAGAAATTTTTTTTGGAATGTTAACAACACGTGTATAAGGGTTTGGAGAATCATTATTATTTACCCAGGATAGCCTCTTCAGTTCCTATTGGTACTGCTATTAACGAGGGGTCTGCGAAAGGAGTCCTAGCGGATTTAAAGCTCCCATTTGAGCTGCGAAAATCGTGCAAGCACAGCAATCGCTTAACTAGTCAACCGCCTAAGATATCAATCCTATTCTCATCCTGAGCGCTAAGCAGAAAAGATAGATTCACACTTTTATAGTCTCTGGCGTGAGTCGGCTGGGGTTTAAACCCAAGACCTCCTGCACTGGAAGCGAACGCTCTACCACAAGGCTATCAGTAGGTTTCATCAAAATAGTTACAAAAACAAGCTAAATAGTTTTAAAACGGACTGATTTAAAATGTTTTTTAAGGGTCTTCATTCAAATGTCTCCCAGGACATGATATTGACATGTACACCAAATGTTAAGCTCAAAATAATTTACGGTATCTAATCAAATAAAAAATTTCACAATTATTATGAAAGCAAAAAATTATGCATTGAAGGGAATGAAACATTTTCTTCTGCTTTTCGCCTAGCCGATGTGAGCAACAATAAAGTAAGCTGTAAACAGAGATATAAATTGTATTGTGATGAAAACAAGGTCACGTGTAAATGGGATTTACACTGGGTCAATCCTATCATTAGAGATCACTCTTTTTGGTACCTATGAGGTTGTTCAAAAAATTAACAGTACCTTTCTTTTCTTGAGGATGGAAAAATATTTCTCCAGCTAAAAATAAAAGTTCTTAATGTGAAAAATAAAATAAAATAAAATATCCACAGCTAAAATTACAGAATTAACATCCACAAAGACGAGCATGTGTGATGAGCAAGTGTAAATAGTGTTGGAAAAATTCAGTTTATGCATGTGCAAATTACTAAGGACAATAAATGTCTTCCCCTCTTTTAAAAGCATTTCTCAGTAAAGGAATTTAAAACTGATATTAAGTGGTTCAGATTCGCTTAAGAAATAAAATTGCTTTATATAGGTTGCAGAAAGCATTTATTTTGCTTGTTTAGAAGACAGCTTCATTACTTCTTTTCCTTGCATGATTCTTGATACAAACTAAGTTTATTAACACTGCCCTTTTTAGTACCTTAGAAAAGATGAGGTAAACGACCTAAGCATTTTGCAAAAAGTAATACACTAATTTTTCGCTAAAATCATACATATCAACTTAACATTTTTTTATTGTACAAAGTTAGCATAAAGGATTGTCTCATTTGCTGAAACAAAACACATACCCTTGTCCTTACTGAAGGAAAAAACTTACCCTTGTCCGATCAACAATATGTAAATAATATGAGACATTGTTTCCAGTCCAAGACACAGATGCTTCTTCACTACGAGGTTTGATTTCGGTGACGCGCATCATAGCACCAAGCTCTGAAAACATTTAAGTAGAGATTAGCAAAGAGGTATTCTACTAACTAGTGAAATAGTAAAGAGGAAGTAGTCTCACACTGCTTACACAATGGTAACAAAACAAAAGGATTACCAGATAAATTCCTCTTGTTGAATTTAAAATGCATTGGACAGAATTCTCTTGATGATATGACTCTTGATCCTATGATGAAAAAATTAAATTAGTTCCAGAAGAGGGTAATAATACATCGAGCTTTAACTGTGTCGTGTTCTTACACTATGGTTGTTTGTCTGACCTGTGATGGTAACAAACAAGTGATGCTTCTGTTGTATTAACACATGCAGTCAGTCTGTATGTGCGTGTGCAAGAAAATTTGTGCTACAGACACATGAAATAGCAAATGGGACATATTTTATAGACTCTGTTACGACAGGCGAATGGCTATGGACTTTTCCTTGGTCTAACAACTAATCCAATTAAAACAATTCATTTTACACATCTCACATTATGAAAAAATCATTTTTTAATAAAAAACCCAAAACAAAGGTTTCCATACGAATTTACAATTTAAAAAGAAAACATCTCCAGTATCAACTATACCTTCTTTCATGGTTTGAAACCGTGACTTTAAGTGATGATTAACAACAGGACCAAAAGCAAAGTTGTTAACAAAAACAACTCTAAATAAACAAAAAGTATAATCAGGAATAAATACATTCCATCTGAAATTTGATGTACATCTCTCACTACATACTTACCCACATTCATTGATAGTATTTACCCATTTGTCTTCAAGAAAATCTCCTTTCTCAAGCTAAAACAAGAATAGAACGAATTCGGAAACTGCACTGATTCACTAAAAAAATATCTATATTAGAATAGCCAAGATTTTAGACTTAATGAATAAAAACAATGTCAAGAAGTTATATGCTAAGTTTCCAATACAAAGTTCCTTTTTTTACTCGCAGTTACAGGATGCTGTCCCCCTATTTTAGATCAGAGAGCATGACATTGCATCATGCACAATATCACACATAAAAACATTTCTGTTAACAAAATTGAAATTTTCCAACAACAGACTTTAATGAAAAAATAAAACACATTTTCAAAAGGAATATCTTTTCAGTTTACAAAATTTTTAGTACATAAATTTTTTTATGTACTGCCGATGGCATAAGCAAAAAAGCTAAAGCT
Organism: Hydractinia echinata; assembly: GCA_030067915.1. NCBI lineage: Eukaryota > Metazoa > Cnidaria > Hydrozoa > Anthoathecata > Hydractiniidae > Hydractinia > Hydractinia echinata. Next base: position 1,697,691 of record JASGCC010000054.1, on the reverse strand, counting down.
TTTACTTTTTTTAATGGGTGTTTTATATTTTTGTTATGAACTATGGCAAAGCAGAATTTAACTTTTGCAATAAAGTTTTGACAAGGTAAGGCAACATAAAAACACTGCAATAGAAAACTTCTTACTGTGAATTCAGTGTATGTCTTTCCATACCAATCCATCCATTTTCTAAATTCCTTCTCCATGAGCTTCGCATACATGGCTGGCGTTTCTGCCTTTTCTACCCCATAGCATTCTTTAAATTGGTTGGAAGCTGCAGCTTGGAGTACCACTTGGCCGACACCTCAATAAAAGAAAAAAAAAACAATAAAAAAAATTTGTGATGGCAAAAATTTGTACTATAGGGTTAGAAGTTCCTGAAAACACTTAATTTCACAATTTGCCTTTTTGCCCAAGCTGTTTCTCAAAAGAACAATGTTTATGTTGTGCTTATCTTATAGAAAAAAAACAGAAAACTTCAAACATGAATTTTTTTAATTCCCTGTGTACTTTCAGGGTTTGCTAGGCATGTAATTTAAAAATTTATAAAAAGTTGTGAAGTCCTAATTCAAATATTTAACTTTGCTTCTTTAGGGATGATCTACAAATTCTGTGCCAATTCGACTCGACGGAAATCGTCTCCGAAGTTTAATGAAATTTGTCTGTTTAATTTTATATGAGACGATATCATTTGCTTCAAATCGTTCTGATATCGTCTTATTTCGTCTCGCAATATTTTTTCAAATTCAAGCTAAATTAGAAAAAAATTTGTCTTAAGTAGCAACTTGAGACAAATTAAATCGTCCGAGAACAGTTAAATTTCGGTACGGGGAGACGGTTCAATTCGTGCCAATTCGCTTATATCGGGAGACAGAATTTGTAGATGATCCCTTACTTTGTTATTTTTTCCCCACACAAAAAGTGAAAACAAGTTTCATAATTAACAGAAAACAGTTTAATCACTGGAAGTATCACTGCAGGGCTGGTTATATCACTTATAAAGTTCAACCTAAACAAATAATGCATGTGTTTTTAGCAAAAATGGGTTCGGTTTTAATAGGTGTAAGCTTTCTCACAGTTTTCTTTCTAATTCAATCCCTGACTAATTTTTTAGCGTACATAAAAGTTGTTAAATAATTTCTTACCACTCCCAAGATCTATAAATGTTTCATTGTTCAAATTTTGAACTTCATCTAGTATACGAGCAACCATATCAAATGATGTTTCACCATATACCTAACAAAAACAAATTTTAATAACACAGGATTTGGGCAATTGTTACATTAGAACACACGATTTTAAAGGGATGATTTGAAATGGCGTGACAATCAGTAACAAAAAATCATTAGATTTTTAATATGCAGTAACAAAGCTTTATATCAAATTAAGATTTTTAACTACAGGTAATCCTTTTACTCTTTTCATTACTAGGTTACACCAGGTTATGGCCAAAATTAAAAAAACATTTGACTGGATTGGATTGGAAAACAAAACAAAACAAAACTTTATTTTGTAACACACTTGTACTAGGATGTCAACAAATGGAACATTTGGATTTTCAACTCCGGAACTGTAAAAATGCATTTTCTGTTTATTAGACTATTTATTGGACAAATATGATTTGATTTCTATGAATCTATTTTTTGCTTCTATAAAAAACTAAATACTTATTATTTCTTTACAAAAAAAAGACTCGGAGTAGCTTTATTTTTTACGTTTGTAGAGCTTTTCTTTTTTCAATATTTTTACTTTTTGTTTTTTTGACATTTTTTGAGTAAATCTTTTTGACTGGGAAATTGCATAATGCAAAGGTTTTGATCTAAACACCCTGTATTATATGTCTTCAAACTTGTGTGTTCTTAGATGGGACTAAAGTCTTATTTATTGCGAAGCAATTGAGCTTCGCGAGCGAAGCGAAATTGTGGAGCACGTTTGCTACACGCGAGGTATACCAAGAGAATTATTGAGATTCTCAAAATTTCGATAGAAAAAAAATCATATAAAATCAGGGTAAAGAAATAAGAATGATATTTTTACACGAAAAGGTAGGTTATTTTTTTGTCTACTAGAACAAATAAGTTTGGACTGAGCAGCTCTAATAAAAGTTAGCTAAAAATGCCAATAAATTGGCTTTGTACCCCCCCTGCCCCCGTCTTTCGTACCCCCCCCGTGATTTCCCGATTTTCCGTTTGCCGGGAGCGAAAGACTGAGAAGTACACTCAAGCAATCAGAAAACGGCTATCGGCTAATTTGAATTATTGGCATAGTTGGAAAGCTTGTACCTTTTCTTTGAATGCGCTTCATTAAAATCGCTTCATTAAAAAGAAGATTTTAAAGTACCAAATTATCAGCTTGAATTGGCATGTTTGTGGTATCCTTTCCATGCGAAGGTAGCTAATGATGATTTGAAAGTTATTTTTACGTTTTTCCTCTTGGTTTGATGTAGCTAGCTAGCTAACTAAATTACCTTTTAGTTCCTGAGGCCACCATTGAAAATATTTTTTGCTGTCATCCTTCAATCAAATCATTAGCTAGCTACCTCTAGCTACAGTCAGAAAAATAAATTTCAATCCACAAGTATTAACAAAACTCTTTCTTTTTAAATTTTGTTATAATATTTTTAAATATTTCCTAAAACTCAAGTTGCCTCTTTTTTTTTGTTGCATCGTGGAAATAAATTTAAGTCACCAATCGAAAACTAACGGGAAAATACACCTCTTCATTCTTTAAGGTATTTGCTCATTTGTGGTTAAAAACTTTTGTAATGTTGCTACTAGCGTCTTTTTACTGATATATACAGTACTGGAAAAAGGTTGTTTAACATCGCGCTTCGCGTATCGCGACGGTATTCTCGATCAAACAGTGGCTTTACCTGGAAGTTTTACTTTGTTTACCTACTTTTGCATGTTGTTAAATTCTTCAACACTCGAACATTTTTCAAGAAGTGAGCTATGTACGTACGAAGTGTGAAGTCACAAATTACCAACTGGACTTTTGTTTGATAATGGTGGCGACCCTTAATGTAATTATTGTTTTTGGGAGATTAAGTTTGGATTTAGGACTTCATCATTTTCTTTACACATCTAAAGGCAGTGATACACGATCCGATTAATCGAATTCGATTTGTCAAAATTATATATATTTAGCATTAAAATAAAATTGAAACTTCAACTAAAAATTTAAGAAAACGTTAGAAACGGAGTGTGTTATTTGTTACTAAACGTATTTTGGTTACAGCAAGAAGATTATTTTAATTTTCTTTGGATGTCTTCTGTTAATAAGCTCCACAGAGCGCTTCTTCCAACATCCATTCACTGATAAAAATCTCGTTAAATTCTTTTTTATCTTTTTTTGAAGACTTGATGTTTTTAAACGTCCTCTAGTAATGTTTATTTTTCATATAGAAACTCACATTTTTCTGAACGCACATTTGATGTACATATTTTAAGCATTTTGATTGGTTAAAAACCTCTTGATTAATCGAAAAAGTTGAACCGGTCCGAATTTTTTAAAAATCTAATTCGACAAGTCTGAACATGCCCAAAGCATATGATTTTTACATGATACACGATCCAATTTGTCGAATTCGACTAATCGAATTCGATTAATTGGATCGTGTATCACCGCCTTAACCCTATGTTTTTGCATTGTGTTTTTGGGAGATTAAGTTTGAACATATATATAAAAATATTTAAAAAGATAAAAAATATTTAGGGCTTCATCATTTTCTTTACAACCCTATGTTTTTGCATTGTGTTTCATGAGCTTACAATAATGTGGTATAGCTAAGTTATGATACATAAAAACTACTCTTGAATGACCCTTTAAGAATGTGAAACCACGTAATAGACCTTAATCAAATTTCGTGTTTTTCGTAACTTTTGTGTTCAGTATGGTAGATTAGTATGCGTGTCAACTGGCCAAAAAAGCCACAAGGGCAAGCTTGTGCAAATTTTTAAATACAATTTGTACTTTCCAAATGAAAAACAGTGCTTTCAATTCTGTTGTCTTGGCCACAAAAAGTAGTGATCTATATTTTATGTGGTTAGCCTCATTAATTCCAATAAATTTACCCTGTCAATTTTTTTCCAGGAGGGACAACATAGACGGTTCTAAAGTGTTAAAAAGCTTCCATTTGAGCTACGGAAACCTTTTAAATTTCTGTTCAATAAGCAACAACTGTTATGTGGGATTGAACCCATATGAATATGAAGTGAACGCTCTACCGACTGAACTACCAATCCCCAAAAGAAGACAACCCTCAAAGTAAACAGAGTTGCATGACTTTATTAATTATATCAAGCATATTGTATCTAGTAAACACTTTTTGAGCACTCTGTCCCAAAAAATGATATATATTTGTATATAGTTTAGAAATTTAGCTCTAAATATCGTCCCTTAAAGGCACTGGATTTTAATGTATTTAGGGACTTTACTATATATATAATATACTATACTATATAAAAATGTTTTCTGTTTCTTTTTAGATTGCGTACAATGAGAGCGACAGATGTTATCTTTCAATATGTGAGATAAAAGGAAGAAAGCGAAACCTCACACCGCGTTGTTATTGTTTTCCTTTTCAAAATTTGAAGCTGTTTTATAAATCTTGATAAAGTTAATAAATTGTTTTCGTTTCGGTAGATTGTTTGTTTTTGTTTATTGTTTCCCGTGAGTTTTCGAAACTCATTGCAGCAGATTCCGTGGCTTCAAGAAATCGGTTTTCATAACTAGTGCCGTTATTTTTACGTGAAAAAAACAACCCACAAGCTGCTTCGTTCGCCTTCTCATCTCCGAAATCGTTAACGCGAAAGTCTCTATTATTATCTGCGTTCCGGTTGAAAGAGTGTACCTTACGACGCGCATCCCCTTTAATTCGTGACATTTCCGCACAGTACGGATTGCACAACTCGATGTATTGCATTTCTTTCAGAATAAGGGTTTTAACTTTATAAAAGTATAACTTTGCATGGATTTTTGGCGCTAAAAGCTTCATCAATGTTGGATTTACGTTGGCCAACACTGACAATATTGTGATTATTATCAATATTTAATTTTATAATTCTGTGGAAAGAGGTTTTACGAAATTTCTCAGTAATCGTTTTTGTTTAGTTTCGCGCGATCTAAATTTCTCGTATCTTCTGAAAGAAATATTCCGCATATATATATTGTATTTTTGCCAAAAAATCACTACTTTTGCGCAACGAGTTGTTGTTGATCCGCGGTGAGTTTATTTTACAACCTCGTCCCCAGGGTTTTCTACGTCTATGATATTCAGTTTGGTGTATTCCCAGATATCAGCTGCAGTATTATATCAAAGAGAAACAAAAAGCACTACTATTGGCTGATTTCAATTTTGCTTGCAACGTGCGTAATGCTTCGCAACCTTTTTTTTAATTTTTAGGTTAGATGGAAATTTCGCAGTCTCCCAAAGTATCGCTTTGTCAATGCTGTTCCATGATTTCAAGAAATGGCCAAAAACTGTAGTTTTCAGAAAAACTAGAAACCTGGTTACAGTGATGTTTACGTACATTTACAACTAACTACCTACTTCAGGTGAAAAAGGTTCATAGATGTTTAGCTTTTCTGGCTCTTTTATAGCATGGCTGTAACACAGATTTATGATGTGACGAAGAAGATCTTTACTAGGAGGTTTAAACATTTTAGGAGGGGGTGCACGACCTTTCCACTAAAAACAAAACAAGAAAGTTATTGAAAAACAAGACAATGTTGATGTTTGTATATACTTATGCATTCCCACATGTTTAGAAAGAACGTGTAATAGTTGTTGACAAAATTACTTACCAATGATAATATATTTCTTATTGCTTTGTTGTATCTTTGGCAAAGTTGGCTCATGCTATCATAGCTGTAAATGAAAAAATTAAATTTGTACTTGAGCAGACACATCTTTGAACACATATGAATATTTTACATAGCACATGGTAGTTGGCCAATCACGGTGTCTGAGAAATTAATTGGTAATCAAATCCAGGGTCATTCAGGGTCATTTGCTGAGTAATATTGTGACTTTTCAGGGTTTATGTTCAACTTTTCAGGGTCTTAAAATAAAATTTTTTACTCATGCTAAATGCTTCAACATAAAAGACTATAAGGAAACAGCCATCTTAACTAAAGCAATTTATCCATATGAAATGGTGCTTTGTACACCTTAGTGCCATTCAAATTTAGGATTTTTAAGGTTGTCAGGGTCTGCTAGACACCTAATATAATATTTAGCAGGATAGAGTAGAAGTCCCCACTAAGAGAAAAACTTGAAACATTACAGAACAAACTCTTATACATATAGAAGTCTATTCCTATGATTTAGTTCATTCAAAAGTTAATTCTGTAACAAAATATTCTTACTCTTTAGGGTCATAATCCTTCAGCATGGTGTTCTCTACAGCGTACTTGAGTTCAGAGAAATCTTCACACACCAATCTAAAAAGAATTATCGATTGAAGCTGAAAGTTATAACTCATCCTGTGTGAAATCTGGATATCAAAGAAGGTGAAAGTATAATCTGAAGAAAATTCCTTGTTTAGCAAATCACAGAAGGCACAGATCTAGCCTTTCCTATGCAGCAGAACACAAAAATTGTATGATCAGGTCATGTACCTACGGATTAACTTTTTCAATTTTTCTCTAATACGAGATATTATGAATTAGATAAATTTTTAAAGATATTGAAAAACAAATTGCAAACAAAATATATTATAATCTGAATTACGTTACTTTTTTTATGCTTGACCTACATAGGTCCTGTGTTTTCTTTGCATGTGAAGTTTTAAAAGGAAATAAAGCATGCATTTATCATATTACTTGACCACCAAAAAGCACATTCAGTGAATTTTTTATCACTAAAAACGACTTAGCCAATGCCCTCTGCTCGTAAACATAACACATAAGAAAGTTGGTTTTACACTTTACTTGCCAGTATGACTTCATTTTAGGTCTCTGCTTTAATTAGTCATGTGTAGAATTGATTTACCTTACTTTCAAACATAACATTAATTTTTTAGACCAAACAAAACCATCAGACCAAAATTTTTGTACCATAGAATTTAAAGCCCTAGACATTCAAAGACAAACTCCTAAAGTTGCAATGTAATGCATTTCTTATTCCTGGAAATTGTCAGTGACTAAAAAACTTGCTTAATCACCAGTAATTGCATAAATGTGATTTCTCAATATCACTAGTGTAAGTATTAATAAAAAAGAATAAAATCAATATATGTATACCTTATTGTATCGACAATTTCAGTGGCTTCATCGTGTTTTTTCTAAAATATTAAAATATTTTCCTGTAGAAGGTACTACTGGTAAAGGAGGATTCTCTCTAAAAACATTGAACAATACAACTATGGGTAATCATCCACAAATATTTTGAAGAAGTTAAAGCAACAATCTAGCCAGAGCTTTTTTTTTATAATTCTGTCAATTCTGTCAATTCTTTTGTACTAACCTTTGTGCAGCGAAAAATTTTTAAGATATAATTATAAGAAGTGCACATACCGTGCACATACCGTCCACAAATAACATGAAAAGAGTAAATTTCTAGGTTTGAGACACCATTATGCATTTCTTAACTATAAAGTTATATTTTTGCATGATTTTGAAAAGTTATATTTCTGCCCCAATTTCAGAAACCATGTTACAAGAGAAATAGATCCAAATTTAGAAACTCAGTTTTAAAAGTAAAGTACATGGGGGAAAATACTAAAAAGCATATTTATTTATTTTGCATTTTGTCAGGCATCTATTTTTTCTAATGACTCAGGGTTCAGATTAGAAATGTAATTCACAAAAATTTCCACTCTGTGATGATGTAAACAACCTGTAGTTGTGATCTGGGAACACTGCAGGCTGCTTAACCTTGATAACTTGTTTGTATAGTAGCTACTTTTTTCTGACGTGATTTTTTCGTGACCCGGCCTGGCTGTAAATAATATGTGATAGCACTTGCACGTCCCCACACACGTCACTATTTATTTAGGCGTGTAATGAGCACATGCTATGTCTTCTAATCAGTGTACAAGGTAAATTTAGAAATTTACACTGCATTACAATTATTCATTATTGAGTAGGGAAAATAATTTACTAACCTCTTGGTAAAGAAAATAGTGCCCACAGGAATAAATGCGTATGTTAATACGAGATCACGTAACATTTCTTCCGTTACGCAATTTAATTTTTTTTTCCTTAACTTTTTTCCTTACATTGATCATAATGAAATAATTTGCTTTTGGTAATAGAGCAGTATAGCAGGTATCATTTCTTGGCGTTATTAATATGTATTTCACAACCTAGTGCCCAGGATTTAATTATTAATTGCTGTTGAAAATATTGAAAAAAGGTTAAAATTAAACCCTAAGTCACAATAAATTAAAACACTTTCTCAAAAGTAGTTTTGAATGCTTGTCTTGCTTTCTTCGTTAGGTGTCGCACTTTCGTTATCATATCACCAAATAAATTATAAGCAATAAAGGTGTAGATAACTTTAACCAGATCTTTAGGCTTGTTAGAAGATCGCATCTAACGTAAGTCCATTCACGTGAAAAATTGTTATAGGGGAATTTTTAAACGGGGATATCCGTGAGCAACACTACTGTTTTTGGAACACATTATAACTTTAACTTTAATTTACTACGTGTTTGGTAATCGCAAAAGGGGCCTAATAATGGCACCATATATCTGACATTCAACCCTAAATGGGTAGCGATTTCAATTACTTTGTGTAGCTAGCTAGCTAGCTAGCTACACTTTTAGATTTCCACCATGCTCTTCCATCTCCACCTTGCATGCAATTCACAAATTCACTGATTATACAGAGCCGAATCATCTTGTTTCTGATTTCTTACATGATCCCAGGTTTAGCAGTTTTTCCTGATTAAAGAAATCGAATTTTCTGCAGTAGCTGAAGATCATGTTTCCAGCATCCTTTCCTTTTTGTGTTGGTAAGTTTTAAGGGCTATAGCTAGCTAGACAGGGTTTGTTTTATAAAGTAACGTAGAGGGAAAATATTTTAATGGAAAAAAACATTAAGGACCCCTTTTTAGATAGATAGATGTGCATATTTTACATGGCTAGCCTCACAAATATCGAGGGATATACCCTGTCTATTATTTCCAGGAGGGGCCATGGCTTAGATGGAGAGTCCTAGAGAATTTAATGCTCATTTTGAGCTACACGACCCAATTAGGGCCCGCGCTCTACTAGACAACCATCTCCTAAATTTCCCTCACATGGCTTGGGTTAACCCGGGGCTATGGTAACATTCACTCGCCCATGTTGAATCGCCGTCAAGAGGAATCGAACCCCGGTCTCCTGCAGAGTACGAGAGCTATAACCACTAATCTACGGCGCCACGAAAATTTTTGATACACACCCAAGACACAAATCATAAATAATAATAATAATAATAATAAATATTTAAAGTGGCTAGCCCAGAAAATCACAAAAACCTATAGTTAGTAGATTGTTTCCACTGGGGGCCACTAAAGACCATATGCTAGTATTATGCCACTATATTATTCCAATGATGAGTTGGAAGTTCTGCACTTTGATGAATTTATTTCTTACCGTTATAACAAGAGGCCACTTGTAAAAGATTGGATCTCCATAAGCAGGGCTTTGAAGTTTTAGTAATCTAGGTTCAGCCATAATAAATAAAAACTATCTACAATTGTTTTTCCTTTTCACTGTTTACTGTTTACATTTCAATTTGTGTTTGTATTGTTTCCGCCACCGCATCTTCCTCCCGCCATGTTCTAAGTAAGTTTCACACCAAGCTGTCAAAAAAACTAAATTCCGCATTCCGATCATAACAGCGGGAACGACTTCAGCTGATTAAAAGTTTTTTGTTATCATTTCCCCAGGATATTATAACATAATGATCAGCAATCAGCAATGGTTGTTTTAAAGATAGGAAAATGTACACTTAAATTTTTTTCTTAGAAATGATTTTAGACAGGGCGCAAAAACCAACCTCGTCCCCAGGGCATCTTGTATCTTTTCTGACCCCGGGACGGCGATATGTTCGCATCGCCGTCCCCGGGGTCAGAAAAGATACAAGATGCCCTGGGGACGAGGTTGCGCAAAAACCATTCATGTTTATAGAAGTTTTTCATTTACACATTCACATTCACATTTTAATATTCAGTACTTATATCCATACTTTAACCATGTAATTTTAATTTTGTAAAATATATATAAATGTGTTCATTACAAACCATTTTTGACAAACATTTTGAGAAAGGTAGTTCCTTGGTCCGGCCATTAAGCTAATTAAAAGTTGTTACCATTTCCCCATAGGATATTGTAGCACAATGCCCATCAATCAGCAATGTTGTTACAAAAGATAGGAAAATGTACACTTAAATTTTTTTTCTTAGAGAAGTGATTTTAGAGAGAGTGCAAAAAAGTTTTTTACTTATAAATGCTCGATTTCAAAACTTACAATACCTTAGAAAAAACAATGTATTCTTTAACATTCAATATCTACTCATAAGTTTAACCCTGCAGCTTTTGCTTGTTAGAAAATATCTAAATGTTAATCACGAACAATTTTTGACAAACAATTTTTGACATTCTCGTCCCCTGGGCTCTTTGAGATTAAAACGGTTTATCTTAAAGAGTTCTAGGATCAAGAATGACATTTTGAGTCATTGGCCAGAAGGTAAAAATATACTATTGTATTCGTTCCATTTGAGATGTGTTTATTACATCCGAGTCACTGCCCGTATAGCTTTGGGAATTTAAAGAGTCGTGTTGACGTCAGCTTAGGACACTCTTGACGAGTGAACTTGAGCCAGTTTAAAAAGTGAGTGTTCTTAAGATAGACGTGAGGATATCTTTGAAATTTATTCACTCCACAAACGTTCACACAGTGTAGATAACAACGTACCTAGTCAATATTTTGCATAATACAAATAACACGGTTTTTTATAAGAAACTGACTAGCTGCCTTCCAAAAAATTAAGGAACTTTTACTAGTTGTAAAAATGTTTTAAGTGAGAAACTTTTTTTCACACATACCTTCCATCAATTAATGGCATTCGAAGGCCATTCAGGTATTATTACCTGGTATAACAAGATTGGACGAATATTGAGTAGGTTACCCTACCAAATTAAAATTGACGATTTCAGCGGAACAAAAATCGTTTTAGATAATAAACACAGGTACCAACCTCGAACCCAGGTCCTGTAGCGTTTTTTATATGAAGATGAAACGCGTATCAAAAAACACTACAGGCCCTGGGTTCGAGGTTGCACAGGTACACCTTTTTGTTTCTGTCTTATAAGAATCAAAGAAATGGCTGTAAACTGAATCTTAATACTTGCAGATTAAATGCCTCAATTCCCTTTAATTCGCGCGCCCTAAATTTTGCGCAACCGTGTTAATATCATATTTGCGCGAAATTGAGTTTTCGCTGGGAACGAGATTACTATATATCATACGGATAAAACATTATTTCTTTTTCAAAATTTTCGATGATTCCATATTTCTTTAGATTTAGAATTATTTAATAAACATTTATTATTATTATATGAAGGGCAACCTCTATCCCAAGGCCTGTAGAGTTTTTTATTATGAAGATCATCTTTATAACAAAATACGTTAGTTTCAACTAGTCCTCAGCCTGTGGAGAAATCCGCGGGAATTCGCCCGCAGTTATTCGCCGCCAACATGTGGAGGCAGGCAGGCAGACAATAATCAATTTCTTGAAAGAGGTCATTTTTAGCTGGTTAACGTGTGCAGCTCAAGTCTCGCACGTTGCTGCTAATCTTCCATTTTCGAAAAAAAACACAATATTACTACGATAGTTCAGATGCCACCGTAGTAACAAAATTATCATTATCCCGACGCCACATATTCCCCGGCACTTAATGACCCAACCCCCCCCCCCCCCCCCCCACCGTTAGTTTACGACGTTTAAGAACAAGCCGGATCAGAACTTTTGCGCTATGAATTATTAGTTTAACGAAAAATAATTATTAAGTTTTTTCCATCAAGATAGTTTAATCACTTGTTTTGAAGTATATGCTCGCAAATAAGTTACACTGGAGACTCTCTTCAAAGTCAAATGTGTCATTATCCCAAAAGAAAGCATTCTCGACCCCAGAGCTCTTTGAGATAAACTTTTAATCTCAAAGAGCTCTGGGGACGAGAATGTAAAGAAAGTTCTACTCACAAAAATATTTTAAATCTCACTGCGCGGTAAATCTATTTTTGGAGTACTTTATCCTCAAATTTTGTTTTAATAATTTCTATTTACACCCATAGTAACAAAATACAAGGTAAAATTTTCAGAAATAATTAAATCACATGAATGTTTTCCTCAAACAACTGTATTGTTCTAAATTCCTAAAATTCTACTAGGAAATTCTCTTACAGCTATAATTTATATAAAGTTACTTACTAGAAGAATTCGTACATCCATGCTAGAAGCAAGATAAGACCGTAGCTATGATTACACATTTACAAGGGTCGTCGACCACGAGTGCTGTGCGCACTACATACAGGCAAAGTTTTATAGTATAACGGCCAGCCTGGATTTGTAAACATTTCTTAAAAACATAGTCGAGTTCCATTTAACCCACAGACAAACACTGATTGGCTATAACTACCTATGTTATCACATTCGAATGAAAACAATAATGGTAGAACGTTGAGGCGATCGCTTCATGTTTTCCAATCCAATGCAACATCAACCAGAATTAGAAGAATAGAATAGCACAACGCGGTTATCTTACGAATTCGCCATGACTGCGAATGAAGGGTGCGAAATAATGGTTTTTCGGCCATCGTTCGAAGAATTCAAAAACTTCTCCCAATATATAAGTTACATGGAATCGAAAGGAGCACATAAGGCTGGAGTTGCCAAGGTTAGTAGAGCTTTTTCACGCTCGTTAAGAAAGTAACATATTTCTATAAAATAACCGTTCAGCCAAGAAGGAATAAGTAGCCAATAATTAATTTCCATTCAGTCAGATCTCCACATAACATATAGCTGTAGGTTGTGTTGTCCAGGTTATTGGGCAAGAAATTTTAAAGGCTTCTGTCAGTCAGGGGAAACTGCTAAATGCAGGATCCCACAGTCATGTAATATATACCGAAATTGACAGAAGAAATCAGAAACTGGGTCTTCAGTTGCCGCTTCACGTTGTTGGACAATGTGTTTGATTTTGTTCTGTATAATTGCAGAACAACTTTATCTATACCAAATTTTAACATTTGCCATACCACTTCCTCACCAAGAAATTTATTTTCTGATTTATTTGATCCAAAAGATAATGTATTTGAGAAGATCATTTCAGTTAATTCTTAAAATATTGAAACATTGAAAAGTAGCAAAAATTCAAAATCTTTCACCTACGGGCGCCATTTCCATAAATATAGACCGTGAATGCAGGATCTTGTGTTTAGCGGTTTTCCCTAATTTAAATACTCTTGAACCACCTTTGTGGTCCCTTCTGGAAACAATTGAGAGCACATAAAATATAAATCACTGATTGACTATATATTAAACAGTGGCAAAATTACTGGTAGCATCTACTCAAGTTGCCATAAGAAACATCCATTTGATGTTTATGAAAAAAAAAGATAATCTACAATAAAATTTAAAAGAATTCTTTGGTTCCTTCTTTGTTTGCAAATTTTATCTGCATTCTAAATTTTTGTTGTTTTTTGAAGACCACTTTAACAGCGCACATACCTAGAAACAGGGCAATAAATAGATTTAAGTGATGCAGATACTGTTTTGTGCCATAACAGGGGCATAGCCAAAATAATAAAGTCAAAATAGATTTTTTCTTGAATTTTCGGAATCAATTTCAGGAAATACTTTAATTGTTATTATTTGTGCCTCATGCTCCCATAAGCATATGCAGATAATAAGATTAAAAATAGAATAAAGCATTCAGGTTTTTCAAAAGTAGTTGTGAAACCTGTGAAATGAACTTTCCGAGTTGTGAAAATAATAAAAATTAGAAACAAACCTTTAAAACTTTTCGATCGATAGTATAGTTGAACTGAAGGGCTAAGAAGTTGTTTGATTTGTTGTTGTTTTCACAACATTTAAGATTACAATGTAACGTTCACGATAGATTGTGATGTTCTCAATGCTCCAAAATTTTGTGATTGCATGACACGCAGTCCACAATGTTAGGTGTCCTGATTCCACTACTGTATCCCTTTTCTAAAAAGTCAATATTTTCCTGCTTCACTTCCCATTTCCCACTACTGCACTTTTAGTTGATTTGTATGCCAAAAACATCCATAAAATAAATCAGGTGTGTGATCATATAACTCAAGTATATTTCTAATAAATATTTCTAGCTAATAATTCTAAAAATAATTTAATTTATTGTTAACAAATAAAGTTTGAATATTTTTTCAGCTATTGGAGACAAGGAAGTTAAGACTGAGAGAGTCGCTGGCTCAGACGCTCTGTTCTTATATTTAGGGTTCACAAGTGTAAACGTCTCCCACTTGTGTCCAGCATAAAAAAATAATGACACAGAAGTAGAAAAAAATGCAAAAACACGCCACAGCGCACCTTAAAATTTCTTGGTGTGCGATGTTTGCATGATTGCACAGCATTATTTTTCTTCCTGGTGAGGCCTGTAAGTGTAGAAAAGCCCTAGAGATAAGGTGAAGTGCTAGGTTGTTTTTTGGCCTAGAAACGAATATAATTTTGGTGACTCTGTGGTAAAAATGAAACTGACAGACTAATTTTTACTAAGACTCTGCGATGTGAACATAACACATATTTTTTAATAGTGGCCAAATGTACTGATTTAAGCTGCTTTTGTAGATAAAGTTTTTAAAATTCTTACAAGACACGTACAATCCACATATTGGTCATAATCTTATTTTTGTTCTGATACATATATAGTTGCTGATGTTGTTATATTTATGTCTAGGTTATACCTCCAAAGGAATGGTGTCCTGTCAGAAGGTACAATATGAAGCGAATTGGTGAAATTAATATTGAAACGCCTGTTTCACAAACAGTCACTGGACAACAAGGTATTTTTGAGATTTAACCTTGAAGCAATTTTCCTCTTTAAAAAATGCTTGTTGAATGTGTTCCTCTCTGTCAGGTATTGACTTTAAAAATTAGTTACAAATTGTGTGTGTGTCATTCAGCACATATATCCTATATCACATATCTAAATATTTAATTTCTGCAAAGGACTAATTGAAGAATTAAAAATCCCACGTCTAGACACCATAAAAGCAATTTTGGGTGTGCAATGTGCTGCACTCATAGCCTTTTCTTAATTGACAAGAATTCTGTTAACATACACACTTGATATATATATATATATATAAATAGATGTCTTGTTGTATATTGACATTTGTAATTGAAAAAAAGGCAGCAAATTGTTTTTGTAGTGTCAAATTAGTCTGTCCACTTTGGCAAGTTTGATATTGGTTTTACGTGTACAATTGAGACATGAAAACAGCATGCCCAATTCTGTTTTAGGCGTGTATGGAGTGTGTGTATCGTGTATCGAGTGTGATTTCACATGCTAGAATGACAAGACTGAGATTATGTGTGCAATAAGATATCGACTGCATTGTTGTTGTGTGTATATTGATGTTTTAATCCATGGGCCATTTATTGTTCTGTTGCCCTCATGTGTACACATTTTTCTTATAGGTTTATTTCAATTATTTAATGTGCAGAAGAAACCAATGAAAGTTAAAGACTTTAAAGAATTAGCGGAAGGTCCTAGGTATTATTTGACAATTTTTTTTAAATACAATTTAAATAACAAGTTTTCAACAACAAAGGTGATAAAATAATTCTGTTATTAACCCTAATTAAAAATGTTATGTAAAACATATTGCAATTATAAAGTGTCATAATTTTTTTGGATCACTGCTAATTATAGTTCACACAAAAGGTTTGTTTCTGTGATCCATGATGGATGTGTAATTGTACTGTTACTATAATGATCTTTAATTTATTATTGTGCAAGGTACTTTTGATTAGGAAATAAACCAGCTGATAACAATATGATTGTGTATTTTTTTGACCGCAAAATAAACTTGATAACCTGGAGCACTGATTTAGCTTTTGTTTTCAAACTTATTTGTTGCTAAAAGACTACTATTATTCTATATAGTATTTTTACACATGGTCTGGTTTGTCAGGATTTAATTTTGAATGGACTCTTAATTTATCCCACCAACTGGACAGATTTCATATCAAAACTGGAAAACCAGAAGATTGAAATAAAATATAAAATCTGAAAAAACATGAGAAAAAGTCAGATTTAATAAGGTCAAAATTTTGTCTATTTTGAGGTTTGTCCCTTTTTTTGGAAGGCACATCACCTGTATCAACAATAATAGAAGCTAAATTTAAATATCAAAACAAATGTTTTGTGTAAAACTAAATAAATTTTTGAATCAAACCAAAGCATCAAACTGTTGTTTTATAATCATTAAAATGTCTGAAGCATGAGATTCCCCGTGCCGTCTGTTTGATTTGAAAGAATAAACCATTTTGACGCCAAGCAATTGCAAATTGGTGTACATAATAGACACTTCTTAAATTTATCTTATTCATTCCTTTGATGTGCCACAGCTTTTTTGAAAATATTTGACAGAAAATGGATAAAATATTTTAAATCCCTCTCCAGAAATTTAACAAAGTGTAAAATTTTCAAAATCATACTGCAAATAAATAACCTGCTACAATTATGCTATATTTGCTCTTTGTTTGAAAGCAAGGCTCGTAAAAAAATGTTATCACATATGCTAATTTAACTAATAAAGATAGTAGAAGAAAATTATAATGGAAATTTTTTAAAAAACATAAAATTCAGGATGTGTCTATTGCTCACATTACATACTAGTATTAAAATCAGAAGCCTTAGAGAATATAAAATACTGACCCTACACAAACAAGTACTTTATCAAGTTTCCTATATTTTTTAGAATCCCATTGCTCTGTCTTTGCTGGTAATTGTTCCTTTTTATCACAAAGCACTTTGTATTTTTAAGTGAAATGCTGCTAACTTTTACCTTATTTGTCTATCTATAATCTCACATTTGCTCAATTACATTTGCTACATTTACATAAAAATAGAATGCCAGCTCTTAACCTCCAATATCACTACAGTTCTTATCTACCCAATACTTGGAAATATGACAAGAAATCGTTTTCCTAGCAATCTCTTTCCTGCAAACTCCACAGTGCCACTTTCCACCTTTAAAGCTATACTTTAACATCATTTCACTTTGAACATGTACAGAAAATTTATACAATATTTACTTGAATAAATACATTTGTGGCACCTTATTAAGGATACTCATTGAAGGGAGGTCTCCATTCAAGAGTCTACTCAGAATATACTCAGAATATACTACATAATAATAATGTTGTAGATGTAGATACCTTTATCAGAAATAAAATTGCAAATATTTCAATATAAAATTTTACTCTGTTTAAAAAAATAAAAATAAACTGTTTAATTAGTTAAACAGTTATAAGTTAATTTAAAGTGGTGTTAAAGCTCCATTGCATGGTGTTAAAATTGTGCATGGTTACACACAATTTACCCTTTTTTTAAAAATCAAACATCACTTATTCCAGAAAAACATTTATTAAATACTGTGAATACTTGTAAATACTGTATTTTTTGGTCTTCATTAAAACGTTTGAAAAGAACGCTTGAAGATCATTCACCAAAAGTAGTGTTCTATTTTAATACAGAGTTCGTATTAACATCTTTATGTAAAAATAGAAATAATAAAATTAGTTTTGCTGCATCAAAACGTGATCAAATTGAGCTTAAACAAGACTGTATTTTGTCATAAAATCATCAAAACACAACCAGATGAAACTGAAACAACGCTTTTCTTAATTTTCACAGATCACTTTTAATATATATTTTTGTTAAAATTATATAAGTGATTAAAAACCTTGTGTATGTTTTTAGGTACAAACCTCCTGATGGTGATTCAGACAAGATTGAACGCAAATTCTGGAAAAACATTACATTTAACCCAGCAATATATGGTGCAGATATCCCTGGAAGTATATACGATAAAGGAGTGAAATATTGGAACATTAATCATTTAAACACTATACTGGATACATTGAATACAGACAGTAAAGTTAAAATTCTTGGCGTAAACACAGCATACTTATATTTCGGCATGTGGAAAACCACATTTCCTTGGCATACGGAAGATATGGATTTGTATAGTATAAATTATTTGCACTTTGGTGCTCCCAAATCTTGGTAAGTCAATGGCCATGAAACACATTTAACTTTCAGTCAGTATAGTAATTAGGTCAGGCATAAAGTTGCTTTTTTGAGTCATAATTTGCAGAATGACAACCTGAGCTGCCAGAACAACATAAGTATAATCGTATTTCTTTGCTTTGAGATTTTTTTACTTCTTCTGTTGAAAGTTTTTTTTAAACACCATATGAATGCGTTGTAAAAGCGAGAGTCTTTAATTAAACTTTGTACCAACTTTTATTTTTATAATAATATAATGTCAATACTTTCAGTCAGTATAGTAAATTCAGTCAGTAATTTCTGTCTATAAAACAACTAGTTACAAAGTAAAACATCTAGTTACAAAGTAAAACATCTAGTTACAAAGGTTTATTTTGATTTGTGTCAACTTTATTATTTTCTCCTTTTTTATTAAACTGGAAAAATATTGTTTGCATACATTTCCGTTACCGTATCTAAAGTTTTTAATTTTTTACATAAAAAAGGACGAAATATTTAGTTTAACCACTGGCAACAAAAATAGCGTTTTTCACAATTTAATTTACCCACAAGTGATATGAAACTTTTAAATGATCCAGTTGAAGCTGGTTGTAAATATTAATTGTTTTCATGGTTATAGACTTTTTGCGTGCGGTATAGCCATGCTGTTGATAAACAATATGTTTATTTCGTTGAGTAAATTCCGGAGGTGTTTTTACACTTGTGGAAGGCACAATTACCAGCCGGTCAACTTGATTGTTTGTTTTTGTATATGTCAAATTTCAAATTTTGGCAGTAGGTCACTGTTGACTGGCTGTTATTTTAAGAGATTGTTTAACTGATGTCTTGTTAACCATCTGAATTATGCAAATTCTAAATGCATACAATATCCATCTTATGTTGTTTTCTTCAACTTTAGTCAATAAAATATAGATAAAACATATTGTCATTCATCATTTTCAAAAAAAATAGGCAATAATTTATAGTTTAACCATCTTGTTTTCATTAATTTAACAGGTATGCTGTGCCACCTGAGCATGGAAAGCGATTAGAAACTTTAGCAAAAGGTTAGAAGATTATACTGAGATTATTCCTCAAGCTAATAAACAAAGAGATTAAATTGACTAAAATATAACACATTATGTATTTAGGCTTCTTTTCTGGCAGTTTTCAAGACTGTTCGGAATTCATGCGGCATAAAATGACGATGATTTCACCACATGTGCTGCGCAAGTTTTCCATACCTGTAAATAAAGTAAGTTAGATGCATAAATAAATAAATTTGCAGTTCACTTGAAAACCTTGAATATCCATCATTCTTTAGAGAAAAACGTTGAAAACCCTGAAAAAATTTCCCAAAACCTTTCTGTCTAGCAATTATGAGTATTTTTTTTTTTAATTTACCATGACTGTAATGATGGATTTTTCTTGCGTCTGTGTGCTTAAGGAATTCGAAATATGGCACAAATTATAGCAAAAAACCTATCAGCCAAAAATGAAGACGAAAATTTCGGTTACTCTAAAAGTGTTCAGAATTTTTTTGGATACTTTGTCAATCAAAAATGTAGAATTTTAAAAAACATAAATTTGATAATATTTTCTTCTCTAGATCACACAATATGAAGGTGAATTTATGATTACCTTTCCATTTGGGTATCATTCTGGTTACAATCATGGCTTTAATTGTGCTGAATCCACAAATTTTGCATCACATCGCTGGATTGAATTTGGAAAGAAAGCAAAGCATGTATGTATTTTATTTATGTTTTTCTTTCATTGTTTGTGTGTTTAATAACTTAATGTTTTGTTTTTACTTTATGACATGAGAATTGGATTTTCAAACTTTATGCAGAACTTTATTTCGTAGAAAATTAGTAATAATTTAGTTTTTAAACTGTTTAAAATATCTTCAATACTGTTTTGTATAAAATGTTTTTAAGCTGTTAATTCTTTTGTTTTAATCTACTTCAGTGTGAATGCATTGGTGATTCAGTAAAGATTGATATGGACATATTCATACAGAAATACCAAGTAAATGCATTCTTGTTCTTGTTCTATAATTACTTAAAGGGTCTCTAAAATACAATTACACCATGTCAGAACACATGTTACATATAGATCTCTGTCACAGGTCTTAGAGTTAGTTCCATCTTGCGTCATGGCTCACAGAACTCCTTCATTTGTGCTCAAAACAAGTCAGTTCCCTATGAGAAAATGAACAATGATGTGGAGAAGCGTACAGTACAGTCTTACAGTTTGCATATTTTTAACTCCATTTGCATTATTTAGCCAGATGAATGGAAAATATTGCAACAAGAAAGAAGGCAAGAAAAACAAGTTGACTCACATAATAAAAGAAAAACGGCTCGTGCAAACTATTCTTCAGACTCAAAGGATACAGAAGAAAGTGAAGTAGAGTCTTCTGAAGTTGACAGCGACGATACTGAAGATGAGAGTGATGACGATGACGTTGATGTTGAAAATGAGGTTGAAATCAAAGATGAGAGTGATCAAGGTAAATTTCCAATTCCTAACAAAACTAGCGCTTTTTATTTAACATGCACAGGTATATCTGGTGCAATGCTATCCGAAATCCCTGTGTTTTTACTTTATTTTTAGTTGCTACCTTTATAAGTAGCGATATTATCAGAGGTTTTTTGTTATATAGCAGTGCCAAAGAAAAAGTGCAGGGGCAATGGGCAACGCAAACCCTTCTATATGGTATTGAAAACTGCAAACTACTTTTTTAGCAATTGTTTACCCTAAATTTGTAAAAAAATGTTGACAGAAAGCTTACTCTCTATTTTCAAGAGCAGTACAGAATTCAAGTCATTGTGATTTTTTGGGTATCTGCGTTTGTAAGTCTGGCATATTATACTATCTCACCCAAATCACGCTGGATACAGTGTCCTGACTGAAAACAAAGATTTGTAACTTTAGAGTCTATAGACCGAAATATAATAAATAAGAGAAACACATAATTCTATTCAAAACCCTGCTTCTTCCTAACCTGAACAAGACCCTTCAAACATTATCTCTGTCCAATGCCATGGCTTACTTCTGTGAAATGTGCAGCTATCTGCAGCCACTTGAGTAAACATGCAACAAGATACAGCTCTGTTTAAAATAATCTTTTAGGAGTTCTTATGTTTTATAAAATCTGCAATTTCTCCTTTATTGCTTAGTCTGTTGTGAGATGACATAATTTATTTAAGGTTAAGTAAGTTGTTTAATAGTAGTTAATAACTCTGTTTTCCAATGTAGAATCGACAGAGGAAGAAGTGGATGATACAAACAATGAAGCAAGTAATGGTGTGAAAGAAACAACAAAGAAATCAACTATTCCAAAGAAAAGGTGGGTTAACTTTCACTAATTTTTATTGAATTGGAGAATTATAAAACTTTGTCTTGATGTAACTTTGGTAGCCTTAGATAGACCCAAAATGTGATTTCAAACTACAATTTGTATAATGTCTGAAAATTAGTACTTAACAAATTTAGTTGTGTTCAACGATGTGTAATTTATGCAATGCTTATAATGATGATTTTTTTTGGTATATTCATAACCTTCAAATACCTAAATAAGAAATCTTCCTTTAATTTTTTCCTGCAATCTAATATATATATTTTTAAGTAAAGCTATGTAATGCTCTCTTTACAGCATTGAAAAATATTATTATAAACATACAAGTCAGACAAATAAATTTCATTCCCCTTTTTTTTATTCTCAGGATAAAGTTATGTTTGCTTGAACCACCAGATTGGGGTTGATGGTGTAAAGATAAATTAATAAATCACTTAAAAAATAAAATAAAACTGTAAATTTTATAAACTAGTATATGTAGTATTTTTAGTAAATTTTTTTGTAAAAAAATAAATAGAGCAATATATTTATTTGAGGTTTTGTTACTTCCTTAGCTATTTAAACCAACTTGTTTAAGTTAAAAAAATAGATAGTCTATAATAAAAGCCACCATCTGTCTCCGCGTGATTTTATGGTTATGCTATGAACATATAAAAATGTAAAAATATCAAATCCAATACACCTAGGTAAAATTTTTTGCAGAACGTATCTCTGCGATTGTGAGGCCTAAATAAATTCTTTTTGCAGAACATTTTTGCAATTTAAAGAAATCGGTTAATGATTTGGAGGCCTTTTTAAATAAAAAAAAATGCAGTTTAAATATTTTCCAAAGAAGACTGATGACGGAAAAGTGTTTTATAATTTTTTTTACAGCAACGTATATATCAAAACCAAAAAATGAAATATATTCTTTGAAAAGCATTGTCTTCAACAATCGTTTTATGAATTTTGCGATATGCTCTAAAGAGTACAATTTTCTGGAACCTAATTTTGCGAAGGATTAAAAATCACAACATTTCTATACATATTATTCATGATAAGTTTAGTATTATGTGAGGCACAAATTTTCTTAGACAAATTTGCAAAGCTTTGGAATTTTACCTTTGTGAATGAGGAAAAATAATGCAATATGAAATGTGCAAGTTTTCATATAATAATGGTATATAAAAAAAGTCCCAGGCATTTACTTTTTGTGGTTTGGAATCATATATTTTTAACGAATAGTTACAATAAAGTCATTTTAACAACTCAAATACACTCGTAACGTATCAGGCCCAAACTTGAATAGATATTAGCAGGACATAATTTGATTACCAAAACTGGTTAGCCCAAATTTTTTCTTCTCAAATTTTTTTTAATTTCATAATTTTTTGTTACTGTTCGTTTTCAATGTCTAAATTTTTTCATAAACGCATATAATAAATTGTTGCAATCTCCATAACAGAAACAGAATGATTGTAAAGTCATTTAAAAAATGACTTGCTGTCGAAAAATCCCTTGACATATTATTAAGGCTAGGAAATTTACATCACAGCTCCTTGTCTTCATCGTGCTTGTGTTAGCAAAGTATTCAACAAAGGCCATGATGCAGCATAGTTTATATACAGAATGGTCTTTACTGAACGTGTATGAACTGATTTGCTATCTTAAAAAAACAATTATATACATATTTTATTTGTATATTTGTTATACTTGGTCAAAGGGGCTTCGTATTACACATTGATTTAATCAGATAACTAACAAGACAAATAGATAGACAATAGCTATAATCGCACAAGCTTTGGTTGGTTGGCAACATAATGAATAATTAAATTTTCCTGCATGTGTATTTTAAATATGCTTAGGACATGACACGGTTATGTAAGTTTAAATCCAGCTTTTTTTTAAAAAAATATTTTTGCCAAATTTTTTGGTTCTTACATTAACAAATTTGAAGACTTGTGCTAAACTTTTGCAAAATAGTTATGGAATTTTCCCAAAGAATGAAAATACAAGAAACTCGCAAAAGCTTATACTCTTGAAGGAAGTACCAAATTTAAAATTTTATTTTACAGAAAATAAAACAACCAAGCGTAGAGCTCATTCCTTACTCTGGTGTCACATCGCAAAATTAACTTTCCAGTACTAAAAGATGTGCTTTCCAGGCTTATGTCCATACCGCAGACAAGTAAATTTGGGAGTGAAAAAGAAAGTGAGATCTCATGTGCTATAAGCTGGCTAGCTAGTGAAAAATGCTCAAAATAGATAATAACAAGTGAATTTTTTTAAAAAACAAGAGAGCAAAATTGTTCTTTCTAGATATACATCCCTTAATATCTAGTTTAAATTCAGTCACAGCGTAAATTAAAGGCTTTTAAAGAAGAGCATACTGTAATACTCCATGTTTCCACCACCATGTTTGATTAGTTAAAATACTAAATACAATACCAGACAGGTCCAGAGCTACTTTCGAGGTTTATCTCAAAGAGCTGTGGGGAGGAGAAGGGCTTTAGAAAGATACTTAATAGTAATGTTTTAAATGAAAATTGCGAAACATGTATCTGTGTATTTCTTTTGTGCTGTTGTTCTGATATTATTTTTATATGAAATGTTGAAAATGATTTTAACCAGGATTATTTGGGGATTTGTGGCTGCTACTGCTTTTAAGAAAAAGTTTATGCTTGAATGTACTGTTAATATTTTCGTTTTGCTTGTCACTTCGCAATTTTTTTCTGTTAATTTTAAAAAAATAGTTAAAGAAGTTTAGAAGGGTAAAATTGGATTTTGTATAGAATTATTAAAATCTTCCAAATTTTCCATGATTGACAAAAAAAAGAAGTAAGAATTTCTAATGTTTCTAAACGTTACTAAAAAAACAGATAGCGTTTGGTGTGGATATCCTTCATTGTTGTTGTACTTTTTTACTGGTGGGTAGATGTAATTCAACAAACCTTTGCAGGTTAAAATTAATTTATATATTTTAAAATTCATAATTTCTTACACGCAAGTATATATGAAACCTATCAACTAAGAAGATCCAAACTTAAAGCCAGGAATAATCACTGCTGTCAGGAAATAATATCCATCTCCTATAAAAGTGATGCATTTTTTGCGTCATTAAATTTTAATATTACCAGTCATGCTAAAATTTTAAAAATATTCTAATATTTCTTTGAATTTCTCCTCAAAAAGCATCAAATCTCTCTCTTTAATTTAGATAATTTAATCTGAATTAGCAAAAATGTACAGCAGCAACATTTTACTGTCGTGAAGGTCGTTTCAATGGCAAAAAAATCATGATGCCCATGGTTTTTAGAAATATTGTTTTTCTTCAAGTTCCTCAATATTCTCACTTTTGTCCAATTAAAATCAAAAACCTTGTTGTTTTATCAGATCAATTCAAAATAAATTAAATTTATTGAAGAGTGGTCGATTGGTCACAAAGTTGCTACATCAATAGTGGTGCATATAGACAACTTAAATAATTTTTGTTTAACTTCCCTGTCTATCGGCATATGCATGATATGTATCTTAATGAAGTCTTGTTTTTTTTAAAAATATAGCTAGCAATAGATTAGTAAGTTTTGTGCAGTCTAAAAACCACTACAGCAAAATTTTGCTGTTGTCACGGTTAGCCTTGATGCCATTCATGTCGTGGATTCAGAGGGCTGTAAACGTTCAGTTTTACTTATATTTTTCAGCAGCAAAAAAATTAGCAATGCTAAGCGCAGGAGTTTGAGACAGAGAAAGCTTCAAAGATCTAAACGACATCCTATCCACAGAAAACGTAAAACATCAGTTGAAGAGACGATTGAAGAAGAGGAAGAAGAGGAGAGTGAACGCAAAACCAACACACAACATAACAAGGGTATTCTGCTTTATTATTTTTTCAAGAAATTTCTTATCTCCTAAATTCTTATTCAGCATTTATTATCTTGGAAATAGTTCCAACCACAGTTGCTCATCTTTCGTGCAAATTAGGCGTGGTCTTTGAAATTGTCTCTTTCAAAAAGTGATTGTTTTTGTGTAACTAACTACCTGTGTAAAGCTGCAAAAACCTTTTGGAGTATTCATGTACTTTTGGTAGGGAAAAGAAATAAAGCAGACATTTTTCATTTTAGGATCATCACCACTTGCATTTGTTCTTGATGATGTTTGGTCACACACAGATCCTGCTAAGAGCAAGGAGAACTTACTCAACAAAATATTATCAGAAACAGAAACCAAATGTTCAATATGTGTTTACTTTAGTCAATCTGATGTGAGTAATTTAGAATCAAGGTTAATTTCTTTCGACTGGTAGTGATATTTGATATTTGTGAAAGAGGTAGTTGGTTTAAACCCTGAGTTTAACTTTGTTGTCAAAAATTTTGCAGAAAGAAAATTTTGTGATTTTGTGTTTTTTTTTCTTTCTAAAAACCATGAAATAACGGGTTTTTTGTGAACCAGGAAATTTAATTCGGCGAAATTCTAATCTTTTTTAACTTCATATCAAAATTTTGTCATGAAATATCCACCGTTTAAAATACCTGTTAATGATAAATATTGATATCTTTTTTGATCATCTTTTTTTCTAAAACCACGAAATTTTGTGTCCACAGTAAAGTAACAATAACAATTAATGCTTCTGTTTCTCAAATAAGACTTTCTTATGACCAACCAGACCGCAGATTGAAGAGAATGTTCGATATATATTTTGATATGAGATTGCCAGTTTTTGTAGCTGCTGAAAAGTTAAAAGGTCCTTTTTCTGACAGGTTAAACTATAGTCTTATGACCACAAATGAACTCGCTTATTGATAGATTCTTAGAATGAAAACTACCCTCAAATTATCTAGTCAATTACCCTTTACCTTTGTATTATATATATCACGTGTATCAATTCAAATCAACAATCGAAATGATTTAACAATATAGATACATTTTAAATGCACAAGGCTTGAATAATCCTGGCGAGATGTTTTTACTTTAAATGTTTGGTTTCGTACAGGCTGAATACCTTCATACTGGTACAACTGTGAAACCTGAACAAAATAAAAGGCGATCTCTCAGTGCACTGAAAGTTGGGAAGCGTCTTGTGACTGAACTGTGTTTTGCAGATGATCACTCTGAAGAAACTGCTATGGAAACAGCGTTTAATTTGATGTTTGGTGAGGAGAAGGAAGAAGAGTTGCATTTGTTGATTTGTGCATCGTGTCATCTAGCAGTTCATAGCAGTATGTAGATTTCACTTAAGTTGCTCTTATTGTTTATGTTGTTCTTACAGCTGCTATTTTTTGTTGTTGTTTTGTTTCTGTCGACGTTGTTGTTGTTGTTTTGTTTCTGTCGACGTTGTTGTTTCTGTTTTGTTTCTGTCGACGTTGTTGTTGTTGTTTTGTTTCTGTTGACGTTGTTGTTTTGTTTCTGTCGACGTTGTTGTTGTTGTTTTGTTTCTGTCGACGTTGTTGTTTTGTTTCTGTCGACGTTGTTGTTGTTGTTTTGTTTCTGTCGACGTTGTTGTTGTTGTTTTGTTTCTGTCGACGTTGTTGTTGTTGTTTTGTTTCTGTCGACGTTGTTGTTGTTGTTTTGTTTCTGTCGACGTTGTTGTTGTTGTTGTTTTGTTTCTGTCGACGTTGTTGTTGTTGTTTTGTTTCTGTCGACGTTGTTGTTGTTGTTTTGTTTCTGTCGACGTTGTTGTTGTTGTTTTGTTTCTGTTGACGTTGTTGTTTTGTTTCTGTCGACGTTGTTGTTGTTGTTTTGTTTCTGTCGACGTTGTTGTTGTTGTTGTTTTGTTTCTGTTGACGTTGTTGTTTTGTTTCTGTCGACGTTGTTGTTGTTGTTTTGTTTCTGTCGACGTTATTGTTGTTGTTTAGTTACTGTCGACGTTGTTGTTGTTGTTTTGTTTCTGTTGACGTTGTTGTTTTGTTTCTGTCGACGTTGTTGTTGTTGTTTTGTTTCTGTCGACGTTGTTGTTGTTGTTTTGTTTCTGTTGACGTTGTTGTTTTGTTTCTGTCGACGTTGTTGTTGTTGTTGTTTTGTTTCTGTCGACGTTGTTGTTGTTGTTTTGTTTCTGTCGACGTTGTTGTTGTTGTTTTGTTTCTGTCGACGTTGTTGTTGTTGTTTTGTTTCTGTCGACGTTGTTGTTGTTGTTTTGTTTCTGTCGACGTTGTTGTTGTTGTTTTGTTTCTGTTGACGTTGTTGTTTCTGTTTTGTTTCTGTCGACGTTGTTGTTTTGTTTCTGTTGACGTTGTTGTTTTGTTTCTGTCGACGTTGTTGTTGTTGTTTTGTTTCTGTCGACGTTGTTGTTGTTGTTTTGTTTCTGTCGACGTTGTTGTTGTTGTTTTGTTTCTGTCGACGTTGTTGTTGTTGTTTTGTTTCTGTCGACGTTGTTGTTGTTGTTGTTTTGTTTCTGTTGACGTTGTTGTTTTGTTTCTGTCGACGTTGTTGTTGTTGTTTTGTTTCTGTCGACGTTATTGTTGTTGTTTAGTTACTGTCGACGTTGTTGTTGTTGTTTTGTTTCTGTTGACGTTGTTGTTTTGTTTCTGTCGACGTTGTTGTTTTTGTTTTGTTTCTGTCGACGTTGTTGTTGTTGTTGTTTTGTTTCTGTTGACGTTGTTGTTGTTGTTTTGTTTCTGTCGACGTTGTTGTTGTTGTTTTGTTTCTGTCGACGTTATTGTTGTTGTTTAGTTACTGTCGACGTTGTTGTTGTTGTTTTGTTTCTGTTGACGTTGTTGTTGTTGTTTTATTTCTGTCGACGTTGTTGTTTTGTTTCTGTCGACGTTGTTGTTGTTGTTTTGTTTCTGTCGACGTTATTGTTGTTGTTTAGTTACTGTCGACGTTGTTGTTGTTGTTTTGTTTCTGTTGACGTTGTTGTTGTTGTTTTGTTTCTGTCGACGTTATTGTTGTTGTTTAGTTACTGTCGACGTTGTTTTTGTCGTTGCCGTTAATACTGTTGCTGCCGACGTCGTTGTTGTCGTTGTCGTGGTGATTGCCGCAGTTGTTGTTGTTGATATATTTTCTTTATTAATTATTTTTTCTTCTTACAGCTTGCTATGGTGTGCCAGTGCATGAGCGTTCAACAAAATGGTTTTGTGACAAGTGTCAACATCTGAAGCAGCAAAAACCTTCCATGGTAAAAACTAACACAGAATTACTGAAAACTGAAGAAGCCAACACTGACTCGATAAAGACAATTGAAAGCGAAACAGAAGAGGAAGAGATAATAGACACAGAGGAGGAGAGTGTAGATATAGAACTTGAGAATGCTTCAGTAAACGATATAAAATGCTGTTTATGTTGCATCCGTGGTGGAGCGTTAAAGCAGACTACAGAAGGGACTTGGTGTCACGTGGTATGTGCGATCGCACTTCCAGAAGTTACTTTTGAAAACAAGAAGCTGAGAGGACCTATCAATGCAACTAAACTGAATCCAGCGAGAAAAAAATTAGTGAGTGTTTTCTGTGTGCTCTGTTTTCATGTCCTGGTATTCTTTTTTGCATGTAAAGGTTAAATATTTCTTTTTGGTTTTACACTGATTATTGTACAGAATTAAAATTTAAAAAAGTACAGTAAAAAGTAAACGAAGTATGGTGTCAGGATAAATTCTACAATGGCACTTTTCGGCCATCTTACAAAGTTGTCAAAAAGCATCAACTCGCGAACTTTTTCGGATGCGTTGGTTAAGTAAACTAGTCACACTTTCGAACACATTTGCTATACAGAATAATCTACGTTAAAGCCCCGAAATTTGCTATTCCTAAGTCCTAAGTTCGCTGTAAACATTGGAAAGCGAACATTGACAAGTTCAAATTGCCTGAATCTAGTATAGAAACAGCTTATATGACTACTTATGGGGACAAACTTCGAAATTTGCCATCTTTTCTTATATATTTTGTGTCCTCTATATTTGGAAAACCGAGTGTAACATTTCCAAATATTTTTGAGGTAATCCCTTTAGGCTCTAACAACTGAGTGGCAAGCTAAACGATCGTAGATGCTAGGTGAAGCAAGGTCCTTTTTAGTCCATTTCTATTGTTAGTACTTTTTAAATAAACAGATCCTTATTTTGTTTTTAGAATTGTGTATATTGTAGCGAAAATGTGAAGTTTAACCAAGACAGAGGTGCGTGTGTCCAGTGCAAGTGTGGCAAATGCGCTTCGCCCTTTCACGTGACGTGCGCTTTTCATCATGGTATTCCACTGTATTTTGGAGACTGGCCTGTTTTGATAGAGACGCTTTGTCCGAAACACATTAAACGAAAAACGCAGCAGGTTAGGATATTTTGTAGTAGAGTAAAAAATTTTCCCAACCGTTTAAATTATATACAAAACAGTATTGCTTCTTCCTTCTCTTATTGAGTTTTTATTTTGTACAGAATGAAAAAAGGGTGCTACCTGAGGTTGCTACGAACGATGTTGTTTTAGCGAAGCACAAAAATGGAAGGTATTCCGATGTTTTATTTTTTGTCTGCCATTTTGGTTGCCTTATATGAATATTTAGAAGTAGCAGTGTTGTTACTTCTGCGAGTTAACTTCTGCGAGTTAACTTCGCCTGATATAGTTTTTTTTTACAAGTTGGACTCATCTGAAAGATTTGCATGAGAAATGCTAAATGATATATTTACTTTTTGTTAAAACTTCATGTAACTCCAGATATAGCTTTTTAAATATTTATTTTTCTTGTCGCTCGACCGCCATCTTGGTTATCTTCGACCTTCTTCTTCGTTCTTGCGCACATTGCGTTTTTGTGTTCACATTATAAAAATATGCCGCAAGAGTGAAGCAAGAGCAACGCAACGACGCAAGATATCAAAACAATGCATAATAAACGGATGATACTATGTAATTTTATAAAAAAAAAAGATATCAAAACATTTTGATATTCTTGCGTCGTTGCGTCGCTCTTGCGTCACTTACTTCATTTATGTTCACACGGTGCGCAAGATTGACGCAGATGCAACGTAGACGCAGCGCAGACGCAAGTAAGTGTGAATCAGGCTTTAGACGGCTAGAATATCATGTTGAATTATTTTTTTTAAACAAAAACAAATCATTCGTACAGAGATCGATGTGGAAAGTACATTGGATTTTTTTAACTTTGTTGCCACAGTATATTAGTTGTTTTTGGCTATGAAAGTCATTAATAATAGCGAGTGAAAGTCATTAATTTGTGAGCGCTACTGAAATACTACGTAATAGGGTCACGTGCCACTAAAAAGGACTGGAGCTAGTCTGAAATTTTTAACGAACAAGAAGATCGAAGCGGCCATCAAGGCGGCAAGAAAAACAAATATTTAAAAAACGATATCTGGGGTTACATGAACTTTTAACAAAAAGTGAATATGCCATTGGGAATAACTTATGAAAATCTTTCAGGTAAGTCCAACTTGTAAAAGTGCCTCGGGATCCCTTTAACTTCGCCTGATATAGCTGATATAACCTGATATAGCTGTTGCGACCGTGTTTCAGGTGAAAATGATATTTTAGTTTAATTTAGATCAGGAGAAAAAGAGTAGCTCTTTTCTTTGTAGTGCTCCAGCCACTCTGTTTTTCTTAATTCTCCTCGATTTCGAAAAGTCTCCTCAAAACTTCTCAAATCTCCTCAAAATTTCTCAAATCTCCTCTAAAATTTTAACAACTTTCTCCTCAAATCTCCTCGATTTTAGTTCTGTGGAAACATGAAAATCTCCTGAAATATTCTCAATGTCTGTGGTAACATATGAGAATCTTCTCATATCTCCTCAATTTTTTTATAAAAATAACATTTTCTTAATAAGGCTGAAAATTCGCATCAAGAGTCCTCAATTCTCATCAAATTTGACTCTATAAAAACAGTGGCAACACTGATTGTGAATCATTGCGCAGTGGTTACAGCCTTGAGGGGTTTCAATGCTTTAAAAAAAATTTCCTTTTTCTTGTCTGCCTATCTTTTTGTTTGTTTGCTCAATTTTTCTTTTATTATTACGGATTTTCTTTCTTTCTCTGTAATTTTATATATTTGTTCACTTTTAGATATTACAAGGGCCGTGTGTTGGAGGTCACGCAAACATTGTTTTATAAAGTAGTATTCGAAGATAAATCGTTTTGTTTCGATCTACCGCCAGATGATATCCAGGTTAATGATTTTTTTAAATATTTTTGGTAGCTGTTAAAAAAGCGTATTCTAAACGGCTACTGAACCCTGCAGAAGATTATGTTGATAATAAACATTAAAAACGTATTTTTTCTCTATTAAATTAAAAGTTAAAGCTTTGGTCAATTTTTTAAGTCTATATTAAGCCAGGTAAAAAGACGGGTATTGACTGTTTTGATGTTGTTCTTTGAATTACAAAGCCCTTGGTCAAAAGAACAGGTCTCACAGGTTACGTCTGTACTGTCAACATCACACATTGTATTTAGAATAAACGAAAAAAGCATTTTCTTGAAGGCAGAAATTAATGCGCACATAAATAGTGCGATATAAATTTTGTGCGTCGAAGATATCCCGTAACATTTGTGATCTGACGCGACATATTGCCAAAATAGCGCATGGTAGAGACGAGTTTGCCGAACTTTCACATGCCTCCATAATGGGGGATATTAGCGGTAGGACAGAGGGTCAACAAGAACTTGGTGGCCAAGCAGCGATGCAACATTTGTGTAATAGAAGTCAGGAAATTTTTTTAATATATATTTATTTGCAGTCATAAGGAAGAAAAGAAGTTTTTCTCTTTTTTTATCAATATTTTCAGTAATCGTTACTTTATTTGTAACCGTTACCCTAACGTTACCGTATCGTTACCCTAACGTTACCGTATCGTTACCCTAACGACAAAATAGAGCGACGAAAAATCGTCCACCGTTAGGTGAAATTGAGGTGAACAAAGTTCCGTTCCTCTCAAACAACAAAAGTTCGTCGCCTGCTTTATGTCGCGAGAATTAATATCGTATTTATAATATTAAATACAATAAAAAAAAATGAATGAATGAATAAATGAATAAATATCTAGTGTTGTTGTTTTGTTATATAAAGAAACAAATTTTTGAATCGTAATAATTATTCAACTAAACCGGCCATCACTGATAAACTTCTGTTTAGGGGATAGATGCTCGTACAAATGTTGTACGCAATGGTGAACTTGTTCAAATACTTTGGCCTGACTCCATAACCTACCGTGCTGAAGTAACAGGACATTGGTACGAAGCTATATGTCAGGTACGTGGCTGAAAATCTGTTTAGTTTAGATAAATTATGCTAATTTATGATAATTTTGGTAATTTAAGACTTCATGCATGTGAATTGCGAATGATATTTTAAGCTGAATTTCCACTACAAAGAATAAAAGCTACTTTATTTTATTGAGTTTTCTATTAATATTTCTTTCTAACCAGGTTTCAGAAATCACAATTTTCAATGAAATGGAAATGCAGTTTTAGCCATGTAAATTGTGATAATTTATTCATGTGAATTGCGATATTTAGTGCATGTAAATAAATATATGCATGTTGCGGCAAAGATGGAACTGTACTTTCTCTTTATATGGACATTTGTTTATTCTAGGTACGATTTGAAGACAGTTCGATACTAAATGTCAAACGTTCAGATTTGTATTTGCAGGATGAAGAAATACCGAAAAAAATCAAAACTAAATTGGTAAGAGTAGTTTGTAAGGTGGATTCCAAATAAGAAATACAACGCAATCTATTTTCGTTTCAATAAGTGGTTTCAAAAATAATTTTTCTTCTGTTAAGTACGAAATAGCTGAATTTGATGGTGTGTCGAAGGTCAAATATGTCCAATTATGTTAACGGATTTTCTTGGTTATTCTGTAGATGCTGGCTGGCGGAACCAGCGGCGCAACCAGTTAAAAATAATATTGTTTATTTTCCATCAATATGTTTCACTTCTTTTGTTCGTGTGAAGACCAACATTATCGGCAATGTGTGAACAATGAGTCTCAACCAACAGCCCTGCATTTATTAAGAAATAATACACTCGCGCAATTGCTAAGCCCAGAAAGAACTTGCAGAGTGTCTTCTAGAAACAACCAGTAAACATAATTTGTATATCACAAGGCTCCAAATTCCTAGATGTTGAAGCATGCATCGTATTTGTATTATTCTGTTTTTCTTCTAGTCGTATGCATCCGAAACAGCGAACAAATTGTACTTACCCGATAGTTTACGAAATCGCCCGAAACGACCTCGTGTTGGTACACGCAAATGTGCGAGTGCACACAAAAAATTGTAACGTTAATTATGCATAGTATATTCCGTTTTATCTTTGAACGGTAATTTATCGTTAATTTATCGGTAATGGAACGATAAAGCTTTGTTCAACCATGTGGTTCCTAAACGTTTAAGTAACTCTGACACGAATTAGTTAATAGCTTTGTTGTGTTTTTTTTTGCGAGTAAAACTCCCATCAAGGCCTGCACTGTTTCAACACTTGCTACCTCAAATCAGTGTTGATGTGAAAAAAGTTAGTCTGAAACTGTATACATAAATAAAACTTTGACCATGAAAGCGTCAAAATTTGAAATAGAACTCCGATAGTGGTCAGCAAAAGAAACAACGACGTTAGCCGAGGGCTGCAATGGCCAGAGTCAACAAAGTACATTTATTGTTAGCAACGGTATTTTTAAAATTTTTACTAGTATTCCTCGATATTACTAGCTTCCGAAAAATAGTCGCACCATTTAAGAAACTTATAGCGTTTACTATAATCCCTGAGCGTATTTTAAGCACTCTGTGGTAACGACAGCTGTTCCTTAGTGGCAAAAAAATACACGTTTCTGCTAATTGCTTGTCTTGTGTGATCAAAACCAGATTTCAATTCAAATTAGAGTTAGCACCATATTATAAAGAGACTTTCAGTTTTTGCAAATTTTAAGCGATATGTTGGGACATTCGCGTTTGACATTACGTTGACTGTATCACATTGAATTTAGTTTATGCAAACGTTAAAATCAGTTTGACGTGTTCAAACTAACATCAGTTTGACATGTTCAAATTACATTGTTACAGTGTATGTTTATTGTTTTTAAATTTGTTGATGTTGTAAATAAATGCTGTTTATTTATTGAAAAAATAAATTTTCCTGACATGAATTTTCCATTTTTTTTATGAGATTTTTATCGTTCATCCCACGAAGTAGCGTGGCCACTACTCCTGAAAAATCCTTAAAATGCAAAACTTCTGCAACCTCGTCCCCAGGACTTGTTAGGCTAACGTACGTGTCCTGGGGACCAAGTATAAACTTCTGAAGAGTTGCAAAAACGAAGAAACTCATGGTTAATAATTTTCCTAAATCCGATTTTGTTTACGTCCGGGTTTCTTTAGCCTTGAAGTAATGGGAACTGTTTACTTTTATGTCTCAATAAAATTTTATGTGGGAAAAAAATCAGAAAACTCATCGAATTTACTCGCGCGACATTCCCTGTGAATTTGAAACTTCCGTTACACCTCAATGAGTTTTAAAAGAGAGAGATCTTTTTTTAAACATCCTTGCTCAAGCGTAATACAATGCTTTTTTTTAAAAAAAAAGCTACAAGTTATAAAAATTCTGTCAAACTTATTCCCAGCATATCTTCCGTTATAAACATCCACACTCTTAACAGGACAGAAAAAGTCTGATATAAGCGTAATGGAAAGAAGTCCAGGTTGGAAATAATTGATTACTTCACTTTGGATATTTAGGCAACAGCTAAGCAACAAACAATCTTAAGAAATATAAGCCACAGCGAGGCTCGTCTGAAAATTAGCGTTGCTTATAAAAAAAGCGTGTATGTTTTAGACTGCCAAGTCACGCGCTTCCAACTATACCCTCGTTCTTTTATGAAAAAGGTAAAAAATCCTTGGTAACGACGGTGTTTTAACTTCCTGTAGATAATTCGAATTTATGAATTCATTATCTGTTTGGTTTTGGAGCCCCAGAAACGAGTTTAAAAAGGAAAATGTTCTTCTCAAAAAATATGATTTAGTGGAGAAAATTGGACTTTAAACCCCCGTTTTCAAAAGCGAAATCAACAGAGTTCTAAAATGCGAATTTTGTCAAGTTATTAAAATTATGTACCCCATTACAGTTTGCGAATATACTCGCTACACAAAAATCAGAAAATTTCTCAGAGTAAATAAATAAAAAAGGGAATTTTATGTCACACAAAGAAATAGATGGTACGCTGACGCATAAAACGTGTTTTTTCCACCCGCAAAAAATTAGTTTCGTTAGGATAGTTTCAGTATATATGTATCTTATATGTGGTCGTGGCTGATTAAAATGAAGCATTGTACAATTTCGTAGACTGGTACTTGAAGAAACACGGGAAGAAAGGTGTTAACAACACTAATAAAGTGATGCGAACTGATACAATCCGAGCAAAAAAAAACCTAATGAACCTTGGTGTCCCTGAGAATATATTTTACTGGTATTTTCAGTCTATACTCCCAAAATAAGCTAATTGACCAAGGGTTACCTAGTTAGTGGGCTTTCAGAAACCCGACTGAATTGAAGGGGGGATAAACCCGACTGAATTGAAGGGGAGATTGAGATTCTTCAAATAGCACAGTTGACTTATTAGGAGAACAAAAAGTAATAGTCGCAATTTTCGAGGCATTGCCTGCCTGGCCAAAAGAAATTAAAATTTGTTTTACTCTTATAAACAATTGAAGATGAAGTTCTGCTATAGTTAAAATATATTTGTCCAAATACATGTTTCTTATTCTTCTATATGTTTAGATGGTATGTACGCATTGGCTTACAAATTAATATATCTAATATATCATAAAAATGTTGTTATATACAATATACTTAAATTTGTTTTCATGTAAAAAATATTTTATAAATGTATAAAAAATGTTTTAAAAATGTTGAAACTGTTTTTTTAATTTAGCTACAAAAACCGAAAAAAAAGATTTTAGCAATATTAAAGTTAAAGCTCATTGTGTTGGTCAACATTTTCTTCGTCATATTCAAGTTCGTAAAATAGTTGTCCACCTTTTAATTCCTCAAATGCTAATAATTTTTTTATATCATTTTGAAATGTTAATGGTGATGTAGAGGGAGACGCATATCGAACCACATTACCATGTTGATTCAAAAGATATTTACAAAAGTTCCAGCTCGGTTCTGTTCCCATGGTTTCTTGTTTTAACCATTTGTATATTGGATGAGCATGTTCTCCAACTGTTTTTACTTTGCTGAACATTGGGAAATTAACATGATAGTTTTGCTCTGCAAATTTTATTATATATTTATTCTTCTTTGGTTCCTGTTTCCCAAACTGGTTACAAGGAAAAGCAAGCACGTTAAATTCAGAGTGATCATATGTTTTCTGCAAATCAACCAACTCTCGATAATGATCATCTGTAAATCCACATTCGCTTGCTACATTTACAATCAGCAACACCTAAAAAGAAAATTATCAAAAACATGAAATAATAATAAAATGATACTCCACATTGCAAAGGAAACATAAAAAAACATCCCGCGTTACACATGGAATCATGTGCAGAATCCATTGCATTACTTTCTATGATATAGCTAGCTAGCTATGTTTATTCGTTTTTTACCTACCTTGCCTATAAATTTCTTCATGCTGACTTCCTCTCCTGTTGATATATCAAATGCATTGAAGTCATAGAAAGGTGATGCTGAACATTTTAAAAAAAGTAAAATACCAGAAAATACGCGTAAGATTTTATGGGAACCCATTTCTTCTCACACCTTACACCAGGGTAAAAAAGCTAACCGGTTCAAGTAACAAAAAAGTTACTATGTTTTAATCTGTTCTGCGAATTACCGATAACGAGCCAATTGCATTCACGTATATGTTTTTTTGTTTTTGAATTAACCGCTGCCCCGTGACATCGAGACAATTACAAAATGGCAACAAATATGACATGTTGCCGTGAATGTTTACGTTTTTGGATTTTTTTTACTTTTGTCTTTTTTTAGGCTATATTTTTACGATTTATTATCAGAGAATTTATCCCAACCAATACAATATAAATTAGAAATGGATTACGATAAAGAAGTTGAAAGATATGTTGGATTTCAGGGTGCTCGAGATTGTTCAAATATGAGGTTGTTTTCTTCAGTAACTCCTGGTAGATTAAAAGCAAGTCAGAAATGTGCTTTAAAGCGACCATCCTCAGCATGTGCTGTCAGTAGTCCCGAAAGAAATTATCTGTTAAAATCGGATACAGTTGGGTGTCATACTCCATGTTCAAAATCAAAGAGAAGAACTCCTATATCGTCAACAAGAAAAAATAAAAGAACACCTATATCGAAAATACACACTCCTAAAACACCAAAAACAAGTGATAGGTTTATTCCTCCTAGGGAATCAATGAACTTTGCAGCCAGTCATTACAAAATTTTACATGGCTTTGTTAACAACGAGAATGATGCATCCATCCATGATGTATCCAAACAAAAATTTGAGAAGGGTATGCAGGAAAATTTGACAAAAATATTGGGAGACTCAAATACATGTATATTGACATATCAATCAAGACTTGGAACACCTTTAAAAGGTATATACACCTTGGAAATATTGAGTTGTAGTGTTTATGAAATCAAGGGGTCTAATGTTGAATTTTTCGAAAGTCAGAGATAACTACAAATTATTCTAAGATAGTCTAATGGGCTACAATAGTCTATTTAGAAGATTTATCTTTCCCAATTAGCTTGTTAACATGGTTTTCACTACCTGTTGCTATTCTGTTGTATAGTCACAACAGTTTTTTAGCTAAAAACATTGAACCTATTTTAAATGAACCAAAGTGATTTTTATTCTCGGATCCGGGTTAGCATTATCAAATTTTGAAAAAGAAAACAAGGAACTTTTGAGAAAAATGAGTGGCGTATTTGGATTTATCAGCAAAAATTATATAACATATGAAATTTAGAATATCAAAAGATTATTAGAACAGGATTTATTGTAATTTAAAGTTTTCAAATTTTATAAGAGTTTGACCATAATATCTAACTGCAGTGAAAAATTTTTACTGCAGTTAATTTGTGTGGTCATTTCTTCATAAAACATCAGAAGTTTGGCTACTAATAGAGGCAGTTGTACTTAGTGTATAAACTTGAAAATTTGCATGTTTCCATAAATTTTGGTGCTGAATTTAAATATGTTGGTCATTTTTGTTAAAACTGATCAGAAAATTTTAAGCATGTTAATCCGGATCCAAGAATTTGTGCTATCAGAAAATATTGTGTTTAGTTTGCAAAATTTACGTTTCTACAAAATCAGAATTTTTTTGTGGGGAAAAACTTTACAAAATTTTTCATCTATTTCTGATTAGTTTTTTCATCTTTTCAGGATTGACCTTACCTTTCGCTAGAATAAACTTTTGTGAATTTTCCGAAAAAGCACGCTACTATATATACTCTGTTTGTACATTTCTTTTTCTCTGTAAAATGAGCTTTTTGAAGAAGAGTGATCACCCTCTTCTCTGTGTTATAATCCCAAATTTAAATTAAATTTAATTGCTGTGATCTGATGGGTTGATTTCGATCCTCTAATTATCTCCTCAACTAATAGTAGCCTAAGATGATTACAATCATTGGCTGTCGATTAAAGCTGTAGCTGTTGAAACGTAGCCTAGAATAAACTGGCTTGTTAATGACATGATAATATCTATATTATTCATTAACAATGACTGAACAGATAAGTGGCAATATTTAAAAAAATAAAAATCTAAGTTATTAAAGGAATTAATTCATTTATTTTTACCAATCTCAGGCCCAGGGCTTGTTACATTTAAGCTATTTAACAATTGGTTTTTCGCTGAGAATTTTTAATATATAGTTATGTTTTGTTTGCTGCAATAGGAGGCATTTTAACTACTAGAAAAGCACTTTTTCACTTCATTATGTTTCCATCTGCTTTTCTATACAAAAAAAGCCCTTTAGCATGTGCTGCTTTCACACATGTTACAAAATTCCTGCAAAACTGCAGACACTCTTTTCCACAAATTGTTGCCAACAGATTGCTGTTACAGTTGATTATTATCCTTACTAATAAAATGGTAGTTATGGTATAAAATTAAACCAGCATAAAGTTTGATGATAGATCAAAATGTTTTCAACATTAATTTATCTTTTAGGTAATTGTTCTCCAGTTAAAGGTCCAGTTTCAGATGTATCATCCTGTAAAAAATTAACCCGTAAAATCCCAGTTGTTCCAGAAAGAGTTTTAGATGCACCAAATTATGTAGATGATTATTGTAAGTTTTTTGCTTGTTCGTTTATTTATTTATTTTTTTACCAAAAGTTACTTTTTTTTACTGTGAAATGCGGAGACTCCAAGAGAAGAAATTTTTGTGAGAAGATATTTCCAGAAAAATTTTTTTTGCCACTTAGTTAAGTTCAGAAAATCACTTATTGCAATTTTAGGTTTCTGGGTTTCAAATATTAGGATATTTTCAGGGTGATGAGATTAAGAATGTATATTATGTATATTTTTGCAAATATTTCTTCCCCTAAGAATATGGTCACCCCTTTAATCCATATTTTCTTCAAAGAAGTTTTCATTCAAAAATCTTTCTGTAAAATATTTGTTAAAAATGTTTTAAAAACAAAAATTACAAAAATAAATCAGGAAGTATGATCAAACAAGGAAAACATTAATTCTTCACACATTTGTTTACACATTTAAAATTTTTGTTCACACATTTCTTATTCCGAATTTAAAAAGAAACTTTAACTTTTGAAACAAATTTATTATACACAATTAGTTAATTATTTAAAAGTTTTTAACAGCAGCTAGATTTAACTTTGAAAAGATTGCATGTACATACAAAACGACCTGATGTACTTTTTGTTGAAAAGTCAGGTAAAAAAATATATTTTTCTCAATTTCAAAATTTTTCCAATCCATAATATTTAGGGTTGGCAATATTTTGTTAGGGTCACCTGTCTACTGCATGTTCTTACACAGAGTATTCAATAATGGATATTGCATGTATGTTCCCATGCTAAAACAGCAGCTCCTGTGGTGTACAGGGGTTAAGGCATTTTGTTAATGCTTTTTTTAACTAAGACAAGCGTCACAAAAGTAAAAACATATGGAGCTGGTCATGTGATTTATCGTTCAGCTGATGCTGAAAGTTTAAGGTTGGGGCATTTTTAGAAGTGGTATATTGTACATCGCTAAAATACTACCTGACAGTGAGCAGGATTTGATCCCTGGTTGTCTAAACTAACTCACTATATGCTATGCGTGGCAAAATGTTAATGACACACACATATAACTCGTCTAAATGAGGCATGTAGATTAAGTTTTATCATTGCACATCTATGTGTTCATTCTCTACTTAGTTTGTTACACCAATTATACTGGACCATAAAAAATCTTTACCTAAAGATAGTAATGTTTTTGCACATTTTTTTATAGATTTGAACCTTTTACATTGGAGTTCCAGCGTTGATCTATTAGCTGTAGCATTAGACAATTCTGTGTATGTTTGGACTCCCAGCACAGGAGATATCAACCATTTGTGTGAGCTTCCTGAACCAGAGAGTTATGTTACATCAGTACAATGGGCGGAGGAAGGTTGTCACTTAGCCATAGGCACAGTCAATGGTACAGTACAGGTAAAAATATAGATAAGTTTTACAAATATTATTATCTGTGATAACATTGTACTAAAACTCAGAGAATACAAGCAAGATTCTTGGGAGGAAGTGTATTTTCCAGAAGTCTAGAGTATTGTAATTTTGAACAAATTACTGGGACTGAGCATTAAAACACAGTCTGACTAAATCAAATTGTTTTATTCCAATTATGGTAGAGGAGTCATTTGTTTCGTTTGTGAGCCTTTATGCTCAATATGCTGAATTATGTGCCTTGTAAGGTTTCTCATTACCATCATGTTTTAATTCTATAGCTCTGGGATGTGGAACACAAAAAGAGATTACGTCAGATGTCAGGTCATGCTGCAAGAGTGTCTTGTTTGTCATGGAATGCTCATATTCTAAGCAGGTGTGTGTTGCAGTGTTCGTCTATTGTGTTTTCATTGGGTTAGTATAAATATCTTAAGTTTTGAATTTACTTTGGTGTATATATATAGCGGAAGCAGAAGTGGTGAGATTCATAATCATGATGTGCGCATCGCTGAGCACCATATTGGCTCATACTTGTCTCACTCTCAAGAAGTTTGTGGTTTGTCGTGGTCACCCAGTGGGCGGTATCTGGCAAGTGGTTCAAACAACAACAAACTTATGATTTGGGATCACAACGATGTAAATCAATCTTTGCAATCTCCCTTTGCTCCAGTCCATTGTTTCACTAAGCACAGAGCTGCTGTGAAGGTTTGTGCTATTTAAAATTTTACCAATCCTTAAAAAATATAGACATGGTAGGTAACCATAATCCCAGATGTATTTCTACAGCCTTCCAAAATCAATTTATTCCACGTGAAATGCCATGTGCCTGTTTCACGTTAGCATATTTGTGTTTGATGTTGGCTTTTGCAAGTTCAAGTTACATCTAGCTTAAATAAAAACCATGTCGGCAAAGACTTACCAACGTGATTTAAGCATTTTTGGTGACACGTCTGCATTCACCTCCATAATTGCTGAGTGCAGTCGTGAATTATATAACATTAAAATGATTATCAGTCCAACAAGCAAAGCCAACAACAGAATAGTGATATACTTTTGAAAAATGACAGCTTTTTTTCTCATTCTGCTTTCATTGCCTAGTTGGTCAATTCATATTTTAAATGGCACAATTTTATTTTAAGCATTTATATTTTTAAGTTGAAAAAGTTAAGATGATCTATGCTTCTCTTAGTTGAAGGTTTGTCTGAAAGAGCAGTAAACAATTATCACTCGAATATTCTCTAAAATCTTCTCAAAATAAGCATAACGCTAAGGATACCTTGAAGACCAGAAATTCAGCTCATCAAAATTGGATACTGAATACCAACATTTTTAGAGATAAAATCTATCAATATCAGAGGCAGAGGAAAAAACGCAATAAGTTGTATATGTATATATATATGTATATATATATATTATATATATATATATATTATATATATATGTATATATATACATACGCAATAAGTTGTATATGTCAGGAATGGTAAAATATGTACAGTATATATAGATAAAACATGTTGAAGAACAATATGTAGCTTGGAACAAAAAATAAACAATGAAAGCAAAATCTGAACAAGAAAGTCTGTTAAAAGCAAATGTTTCAAATGATTTTAGAGAGAACAGAGCTGTTAATGATATCAAAAATATTTTTTCTCTGTCATCATCTTCCAATTTGTCATTACCATAATGTTCAGCTTTATCTGTAATTACTTCAATAATGTCACTGGCTTCTTGGACTTCAGCTGGAGTGTTATTACTTGCTGGGGACTGTTCTGCAGGATCTAATAAAAGTAGAATTGGTACTGAGTAGCCAGGAATTCCTTCTGGTTTTATGAGGTTGTCCCTTGTGACATCAGCTGTCATTAAACAACCAGATTTCTGCCAACAACTCATTTTCAAAAAAACATTCGAATTCTCTGCATTCGATTTGATTGAAACCACTACAAATTAATCAAGGCTGACATGCCTCCTTAAAACATAACCTATGCATTGGAATAAGCATAATTTCATGCTCAAAATGAAAAATTCTGAAGCATACTAAGCCTTAAGTGGAAATTTA
This sequence comes from Hydractinia echinata, assembly GCA_030067915.1. NCBI lineage: Eukaryota > Metazoa > Cnidaria > Hydrozoa > Anthoathecata > Hydractiniidae > Hydractinia > Hydractinia echinata. The sequence continues at coordinate 1,654,483 of JASGCC010000054.1, read as the reverse complement.
CGGTATGCTTATAAACAAATGAGTGTATACTTGTAACAAGTGGTGCACTGTTTTCTAAAGGGATAAGGGTGTAAGTCTAATGATTCGAGTATAAAAACAAAGTAATCTCAAATTGACGTTGGCTGAAGGCAGGGTTTAGTCGACACCTAGAAAATAGTTTTTCGTGAAAAGTGCAGGATAATTTTATCAGAACGTTCTGAAGTGTGAGACTTTAATATCCTGACTTTCATCTCTATGTCTCTGACGTCATTTCATAGCTTAGTATTTGTTTTTGGGCAAATTTTTGTTTACCTTTTCATTTTACTTTAGGCACTAGCTTGGTGTCCATGGCAAAATCACGTTCTTGCCAGTGGAGGAGGCTCCGCAGACAAAACCATCTGTTTCTGGAATATCAATTCGGGCCAATGTTTGAATACTATAGATACAGGATCACAGGTGTGTAAAACAGAATTTTCTACACTGTTGCTGTCTGTCCTATTGATTTAAATTTTTGTCTTCCTTTTCTAGCGTAAAATTTTCTTTTGTTATATAAAACTTAATTGATATGGTTCTGAACAGATCCTATTTTGTGCCTGTGCTTTTAGATGTTTTAAAGTATTCCACGATTTGTCATGTGTTGTCACTGGCGTATAGAAAACCTTGTTATGTCTCTTGTTTACCTTCTGTTATGTCTCTATATTAATAATACTTGTTGTCTATCTGTCTCACGGACCGATTTTGTGTTAAGAATGCACAAAATATTTTTGGCTGAAATAGAAAATGCGATATCTTTTCGTGGATTTTCCACGGACTAACGACTAGTAACATAATTCAATATGTTTTAGGTATCGTCGTTGCTATGGAGTGATGCCCACAAAGAACTTATCAGCGGTCACGGTTACCCTGACAACCAGCTGTCGATATGGCAGTACCCGTCAATGACGAAAAAAGCTGATTTACTTGGACATACGAGTCGCGTGCTACAAATGACAATGTCACCGGACAAAAGCCGCGTCATGTCGTCGGCGGGTGACGAAACTCTCAGGTTGTGGCATTGTTTTGAGTTAACAAAAGAGAAAAAAATGAGAAAGAAGAGAAACGATGTTAGGGGTCTGTTATCGTTGACGAGTATCAGGTGATAACAGAACACGAAATAGTTTAGTTTTTTAAAAGAGTGAGTCTATTTTTTTGCTATACAACTCAGAAAGAGTACATTTCTTGATGGGACGAAATTTTTGTTCCATCATAGGGAGCAATTTTCGCTGCATTATTGCAAGAATTTTTCTTGTTAATAGGGAAAAAATAGTCTTGATTTAGTTTCCACAAAAATAAACAACATAGGGGATGCAAAATTAAATATACAAGAGTTCTTATTCTTTTTAAGTCCCCCCCCCCCCACCCTCCCCCTCCCTTAATACCTATTTTTAGATTGCAGATGTTTTGGGGGTTGGCGCGGGTAAATAACTTCTCTTTAATTGTGAAAAAGTATAGCATTCGTTATTTTATTTTAACTCTATTATAAATGGCAAAATCTGCTCTGAAGTGCTGATTTGATGGCAAACTTTTTTTCTTTTCAAAGCAATGGAATCAGTTAGACCTCCTTTACGCTTTCTTTAAAAAATAGAGGTTTTATTTTCCATGTGAAAATACATATATTTATACAAACACATTCTCACAGGTATAAAACAGAAAGGCAGTTTTATGATAAATCTTTTAATTTTTTAGTCCGTTTTCTTATCTTTTATGTATTGTGACGTCATATCTTGCATATATTTTACATACTAGGAATCTATATTTTTTACATTTATCGCTTCAGTAAATTTTAAGTTGAGCGTCTACAATTCCGGACATATTTTTTGCAAAATGCCGTTTTTTGGCTATTTCTTGAAAAAGTGGTTACAAGTTTTGAAACCTCGCCCGCCTTTTGCAGTAAATTTTATCCGGAATTGTAGGCCACGGTTTTGATTAATAGTCGTGGTTGCACGTGCAATGTCATAGCTTTGTTCTTAAAAAATCGTTTCAAACATTGGCTGATTTTCTAAACAAGTCTTATCTTGTTTAATGAGATTTTCCAAAAACGGTTTTTACATGCTGTGACCATGACCATTTGTTTTAAAAGTATCTGGTGTAAACATACCTTTATCCGGTACGAAGCATGCGATAATATATGCAACGACAATTAGGCAAACTTTTTCTGCAGGCATGAAGGGGATTAAAATTATTTTTACTTTTTTTTTTTTTTACTTTTCACTTTGTCAACATTTTCAATCTGCCAATGTGTTTTCTATCATTTTTCTTCTCGGTCTCGGTAAGTAATCAACCTTGTTCTCAGACTTTTTGTGAAAGAATAAAAGAAGATTGGAACTAGGTTGTTTTTATAAGGTTTTACGGACTGTATTTACTTGTAAAGGCACTGCGAATTTGTTGTTATTCAAATTTGTTTATAATTTCACCTTGTATATAACTGTATATTTTGATTCTCTCAAATAGAGAACAACAAAAAAGCAAATGTTTTCCTTGTTAAAAATCCCAACCTCGGAAATTGTCCGTTAACGCGTGTTTAAATTCAGTTTGTTTGTTTATTTGTTTATTTTTGGTCTGGTGCACTAACATAATTTGCTATGTCAGCGGATTATGGTCAATCAGTGGTCTTAACGGCAAGAGCTAGGCAAGTCATATTGGCTTGTTTGAAACACAAGTTTGCAATTTCTAACTTATAAAGTTTAAAGTCCAGGGTAACCACTTTGTCAGGAATATCAGGAAGTTTGAAAATATAAGCAAAATTTCAAGAAAATTTGATCTTCTTATGAATTGTCAGGAAAATGTCATGATTTTTAGACCTTTCACAACTCCCTGTAATGCATATTTTTTTCAATGTCAGTTTATATTTTCAGCTTGTATTTGTTTCATCCTTTGTTTCTTCATGTCTATTGTATTTTTTCTTCTTCCTTTAGCAGTCAGCTAGTTCATCAGCTGTAACTATGTTATTATATATATAGTAGAAAACATCAATCCGTCTGGATATGCGAAGTGAAATTCACTTCGGCTAACAATCTAACGCCGGCTTGAGTTTCACTTCGGGTGCGTGTAACCGACCCCTTAAAGATGTAAAACAGAGGCTCTAGTTAAAAACATCCAGGCTAAACTCAAAAAGTATGTTTCTTTTTATGCAAAAACCGTGTGTTGCAGAGTGGGCTCTGCTAAGACGCCATCTGTTTTTCATTCAAAAAGCTCAGGAGATTTCACGAAAATTTAAGTCCTTGTTCGCAAAAATTTTTTGTCGCGCGCGGCAAAAGGCAGAAAAGACAAAGTTTATTCATTTACTTTCGACAGAAACTAGAAGACAGACATGCTCTGTACTGTTCAATACAATGTTTCGTCGCCAACAGACTGTCGGATAAATTTCGACCTGTTATTTCCAAGTGTTGTACTATGTCGCAGCAAAGTCCACCATCTTTTTTTCCAACTTTGTTGATGCAATTGTCCAGAGTCTCCACGCACTAAAAAAAATTGCAAATACCTTCCAAATTTTGCCGCCAAAAATGGCAGTGTCGTGCCCGGCATATTTACAAATCCAACTAATGGGATTAACATTGAAAGAAGTTTGTTTTAATTTTATGCTGAGAAGGTTGGTGAAATCTTTAATCCTGCTAACTTTTAAAAAAAAAAGATTTCCCTGCCAACAACCTCGCTACCAGGCCTTTAGAAAAGCGTAAAAGTGCTGATGGGGCATATACTTATGATAGGCAACACATAACAACCAATTTCAAAACACAGTTCTTTTGTAGAAAGGTAACCTCGTCCCCAGAACATTTTTGGTTTTTAACATTGGGACGTTAGGTTACAGGCAACATAAAAAGTGGTGGAGACGAAGTTGATGGAAAAGGTCTTGGGGTCGATGTTTCAGAAAACTAAAGATCAAGGATTTTGAAAATTTGGATGACGTCATCAATGATTAATCATATGCAAAAAAAACTTTTTTCAGGACTTTCTTAACCCGTTGTCACTGTTGTATAGAGGGTGAAACCAACGAAAAGTTAAGCGAAGAAAATTCATCCTTATTTCTTATGTTTTTTAGGCTTTTAGGACATAAAATGTGTGCTTGTACATTGTATTGTATTGTACATATCCACAATCACCCACATAAATATTGAGACTTTTCGATTTTTGACAAAAAAAAATTCACAAACTCGCACCACAAGTCTTCTCAAACTCGACGTACTGCCGGAACTTCAGCTTTAGCTTCGACTTAAGAATCTTAGGAAATTCTGAATTCAACTAGTGAAACCGAAAAGTTCACTAGAACGAAGCCTTACAGTGCTGCTATAGGCTAATTATAGCTTTTTACATGTTTAAACCGTCTCAGTTGGAAAAATGGACATTTGCGTCAACGGCCATTTCTGGTGTTTTGATAGAATTTCTAGTTTGTCTCAAAGATTATGTGGATGGTTGCATCATGCCAAAAAACGCTGTCAGAGTAAAACTCAAGAATTCCCCATATCCTTAGCTAAATACGTGCTGTATCTTTTTTGAGATGAGCACAAATCAAACATTCAGGGGGCTATCTCAAACAGTGCTATAAGGAAAAACATAGCCAGGAAAAGCCCCTCTCGCTGAAGCATAACGACAAAAAAGCGTTTCCTAGCTAGGTAAGCAAAACTTACAGTGTCGCCAGCAACTGTTGAGATGTACGCGAAAACCACAAGCAGATATAAAGCCTTCTTCATCACGTTTCTGTCTCTGCAAGACAACCGCGAAGCTTATCATTACGTGTTGATGTATATTAATTCAAATTTCACAATAACACAAAAATCTTAATTTATATTCTGACAAGCAAGTGGTAACAGTTACTTTGCTTCAAAAAACTAAAATTTAAACTGGATGTGATAAACACATTTGAATTAAGTTTTTTAAATTATTTTTTGTCTGGTTACACAAATAAATCACAGAGACTCGTTTTGCTTTGTTTTTTTTTCGACTTATTTTTTAACTCCAGGTCGTATTCTTTGATTTGGACACGGAACTGGAAAGCACTGGGGTCGAGGTTTAATTCTTATTACGGGAACAATGTTGGCGCGAAAAAAAAAAACTTTTTTCAAATTTATTTACTTATTTATTTGTTTATTTATCGTCATCTCCACCTTCACACGACCTGTACTGCTTTAGACACAGATAGTGTTTCATTGTTACTGAGTCTTCTCTTTTGTCATCGACATCCAAGTTGAGTTTGTCGACCGAGTTTATGTCCAAGCCAGCTTTTTCAAGACACGTCTTTAGCTCATCCACACACTAAAAATACCAAAAAAATTGAACAGCTACGATGGTCAAAATATGTTAGCACAAGACAGCTAACTTCGAAGTTTGCTGCCACAGGTAATTACATTGGCTATTTCTATATTAAATTCACGGTTTTTGAACTTTTAAATGAACTTTTAAAAGTTCAAAATGTGCTAATTGTTGCTGACGTCAGCATGGCCATTTTTCACAAATTTCAGGACCTTCGTGGGCACCGACGTGAATTATTTTGGTGTGCGGGCGTGCTAGAGAATGTGACTACAACTTTTTAACGCTGTCTGCCTGGCCTACGTGTGTGCAAAGGTAGCGACTTTGTAGCCTGCCGGCTGCAGCGAATTGACCGTTTGACACCTTTGTCCATATTCGAAAACTGAGGAAAAAACTGCCTTTGTTAAAGAACCAAGCGATGTAGCAGAGGGTGGGTGGGAAAGTGACCCCCCCCCTCCCCTTCTTACCTAAAACAAGTTGGCTTCATGCGGTAAAAGATCTCGTTTTCAGGATATACAAATGATTTATAGAAAGATCTGTAAAAGCTGTGAAGTGTTCGGTAAAATATAGAACATTCCTCAAATTTGTACCGACACTTAAATAAAAACAAGGTTTTTAGTTTGGTTCCCAGGACCCTTTATGCCTGTAATGGATCTAATTGATTCTTAAGGTTTAAAGCCAGTTTAACGTTTTTATGAAAGTGCACATAGCTGCTTTAAATAGGTTTCATCCATTTTATCCATGTGCCGAAATCCGGAAGGACGAGATATCGTCCATATCGTTACCGTGAAGAACGCTGTGCATGGATGGGCGAAGACTTTTTTCAAAAAAGCTACGAGCCGTGAAAGAACGTCTATAATGATTAACTTACGTTTAAGTTTTGGTCTCAAAACTCGTGCATACGCAGGATAATTTTAAAATATCAAATCTCCATCAACATTTACTGGAACATTTTGAATGTGCAGATATTAGAATATTAAAGGCCAATATCTCCATAAAAATGATGAATGTGCAAATATCAAAGACCAATATCCCCATCAACATTTATTCAAACATTCAAACGACTTGTTGGTATGAATATAAATACGGCTATTTCAAATGTTCAATGTTTATCTCACTCTCGTTACAACATTACTTTAGCGGCTAAAGGTAGAATAATTCTAAAAGAAACATACCTTCATATCGAACGCTATGACCGTGGACAAGAAAACCACAAGAAGAAACACACCCTTCATCTTAACATCCATTTCACAATCTACGTGGTATTAGATATCTGTTCTGAAGAAGAAGCAGGAGATATAAACGTAGTTTAGATCACCGTTGTATTAGCCGTTTAAATAAAAAAACACGATATTTCGCATCTACGCACGAAAATTGAAAAATAGCAACCACTTCCTCATTCCTTTTTTATTATGTAAGATTTTCAGTGATCGTTTTTGTGGATAAAAGATGAATAAAAATAGACAAAACAGTGATTAGTGATATTCGAGGCCCAACCATCTCGTCCCCATTGCCTTTTCGTATCTATTGTTCGTCGTATATTTAGTTGTCTTGATATTCCCTGAAATGTCCTGTGTACAAGGTTGTTATATAGAGGTAAACAACGAAATTGAATTTTTTTTTCATGTTCATTGCTTTGACAACGTGTTCAAGATTATTGGGAAAGCCAGGTCAAATCCCTTATTTTAGAGACAAATCAACTTAGTGTCTAGTCTTCTTAGCTCATTTCAAAATAAAGAAGTAGTGTGCGAGGTGAATTATGTCCAACTTCGAACCCAGGACCTGAAGCTACAGGCCCTGAGTTCAAAGTTGTAATTGAGTATGTATCACAAGCATGTCACCATGGGAATAAACACAAAGATGGTATACTTTTATTCTAAAACCGACATGTTACTTGTTCGAATCAAAGTGATTTCATTGAATGAACGGCCGATATGAATTATGACCTTATGACGTACAAGGAAAAGTCAACTTTTGATAAATTTCATCATCTTTGATCAGGCGTGGGATATTTATAAAAAATAGTGGTTTGCTCGTAAAAACATCCACGGAAATATGTGTACATATTTCCCAGACCAGTATTTCGTACATCCTTGTTTGCCTGTCTAGCATAAATAATAAAATTATTCATCGAAACGAGTATATAAGAGATATACAATTACAATTCAGTATTTATGTTAGTAATATTATATCCTTAATCAAGTCGTTGCATCAATTTTTTTATCCAAACACTCTTTGTTCAACAGCTTCCTATCATGATATCAGAGACTGGAATTCATCAGAGTTAATAAGAAGAGGTTTTGAAGATTTCCCAAAGGAGTGTGAAAAAGTTTTTTAAGGAAAAAGGAAGGAAAATTTTGTCCAAGGGTCCGATATCTTTTGGTCGTTGTTTTGATTTCTACCGTAATCGTTTAGCGCCGCAAGCCTAATGCCCTGAGCGGCGGTGTTTCTCGGGTGGTGGTGGTTGTTGCTGGAGTCACCATCAACACATAATTATATACCTATTACACATTCTTTGCGAGTTTCTTCCCATATATCGCATTTAGGTTGAGAACCCTGTCTTGTTTTGTTTTGTTATGTTGTCAGAGATACAAAGCGGTAGTGTATAACAAAGTTTTGCTTATTATGGAGCCATTTGGCCGAGCAGTAGCAGAAGTCAAAAAACAGGTTTTGTATTTACGGGTTAATTCCAGTAAAGTGATTTTGAAAATTGATTAAAAACTGTGTTTAGTCGCAGTAAGAAAGTTAGTCACTTCTCACCTACGATAAAGTTATTGCGCAATCGTCCTCGTTACTAGGGTTTGTTGTCAAAGCCGTTAGCACATGTCAAAAAGGCAAGAATCCCTGGGGACGAGGTTGTTGCGCAATGCGTTAAAAGGTAAATAACTACCTAAATTTACACAACATTATGTCTTTAAGAAATCAAACGAAAAATTTAAATAACACTTTCTACGCGACCACGACCTCTTTTCAAAGATCTGGAATTGTTCTTCTGAAATGTTATCGACCATCCTGTGAAGCCGTGTGCTGCAGGTTTTACGTTTAACCACGTGCAAATAAATTTTAGTTGTATGTATTTTTCAACCTTGATCCCAAGGGCTGTAACGTTTTTTGATATGAAGATGAAACGCCTTCATCGTAATATCAAAAAACGCTACAGGCCTTGGGATCGAGTTTCAGTATTTTTAATTACTTATTCATTACTTGGTTCGCATATAGATCAAAAATATATCTCAGCATTTCTTTTTTTTATTAATTTTAATAGAATAATGCTAACGTCAACCTTGCAAAATATCTCAGCAAAGTCTAGTTACACTGTATCAACATTATAGCCATTCGGGAGAAGCTAAAGAGTCAACCTCGTCCAAAAGGCTTGTCTACGCTTATGATATTCTGACGGGACGGATCCGTCAAAATATCATAAGCGTAGAAAAGCCCTAGGATCGAGGTTGGCTAAAGATTATCAATCTAGTGTGCTACTAGGTGGCTAAGATAGAAGTAACCTAAAACCAGGTTGTTTTGAATTAAAAATATTGTGTTTATCCACGTAATTGACGAGTCTCGAAAATTTTGTTTCACAGTTTGCAAGTGTGGAACGAATACCACCTTTGTGTTGGGGAGAAATTATTGCACTTTTAAGGATAGCGGGAATGTCGCTAGTTTCAATGCATTTTTTTCAAAAGATGGTAAGTGCGACTGATAAAGAGTGTTTATAGTGAAGTACAGTTGAACTCATGTAAATCGACCTCCCATAAATCGACAAATCATGTAAATCGACCAAATTCTTCGGTCCCTTCAGAATGAAACCCTTACAACAAAACTCCTTTAATTCGACAACTCATGTAATTCGACCAAATCGTGAGACCCCCTGAAGAGTCGAATTACATGAGTTCAACTGTAATAAAATAGAAGGAAATCGTCATGGCCACAAGCATACTTTGGAAAAAATTTCACTGAGAGTTTTTACAAGACTTCAGCATTAAAATTCACGTTTTCAATAGTAGGGGGTGATCGGGTTGACTTGGTTTCTCAAGGACATAGCAAGGCTTACTGAAAAGAGTATTGGTTAGAAAGTATATTTGCCATAACTTTTGGATCATAGATGCATTGATTACAACTTGTTTTGAAAGTATTGACGGAATTTGTGCCAATTCAACTGGAACGCAGCTATTGATGGATTAATAGTAAAATTTCACATATTTTATCAAGAACTTGAAAAAGAAATAAGACAGAATGACTCCCGGATAGCTATTTTTCGATGTGAAGCCAAATTTGAGCAAACGGTTGATCCTGGTCGTCCAGTGTGTGACATGCGAGGAGAAACCTTTATGAGCTAAGGTTGTACTTGGAAAGACATCATAATATCTTTGTTAGTGAGAGTTGACTTTGGTTTAAATGGTATACTTGGTTTTTCTATAATAAATGATAGTGAATTGGACAATATAATATCGTCATATCGTGAAACTCATGGTTTAGCAATCGGAAGGTCAATAATTACTGGCCATTTACGTTCTCTTGAAATTCTTGTGCAGCAGCAACATGTGACTGCTTAACTCCAATGAGTTGATCCCATTGAAAATAGAATGCGCTGGTCTCTTGCCATAACATGAAGGAAGTATAGTGTTTCAGCTCCAAATAGTCTGTGATATTTTGACGGCTATCATAGTTTGGTAAATTGGGCTTTTGCCACACACGGTGGATTGACGAATTTTCTACATTTTAACTAATTAACAAGGGTAGAAGTCCTTCTGCACCGTTTTTTTAAGGCAAGAAATATATCAGCATAAAATTGTCTTTTCCCTGTATCCATTCCTGGTTTTCATATGTTACCCCAAGGAGGTTTAAAAACCTCCTTGGTTAAACAATGTGAATAGCAATTATCAAAGTCATGACGCCTGTAATATGCCAGAGCATCATTTAAAAGCTGTTCTAACGCTTTGGACAAAAATTTAAAATATCATTTTGCAATATATTTAATGATTCATCAAGGCTGCTGCAATGATTATCATTTGTAGAAGGAAAGTCATTAATATTATAAAGGATTACTTTTTTCTTTGGACTCGGCAGCTTCTGAAGAAACTCTTAGAGTAACTGGGTATTATTCTATCAGCAACATTTTCCCAAAAAAGCCGAGAAATCTGCATTTTCTAGGATTTAAAAGCAGCATAATAGGTTCTGAAGTGAAACTTTTTCCTAGCAACATCCTTAGCAACAGTACTTTTATCTTTTCCTTTGCCCCAAATTTCTCCCCCCAAAAAGTGTTTTAATCCTTTTTTCTATATGTTCGCCCTGGGTTTCCTGTTTGAAACATTGGTTACTGCACTATTTTTTCATGGGTGAAAATAATCAATAATGGTCAAACCAAAACATGAAACAACTTTGAAAAAAATACATATAATATATGTGAATTTCACTTTCAGCAGTCCTTATTTATATATATTTATATATATATATATTGAGAAATAAATATAAATAAGTATAAATTGAGAAACAAATAAACAAAACCAAGACCCGCAGCTTAAAGTCTGAATGAGCCTGAAGTATCAATTTTGTGCCCGAGTGTGTCTGCTGAATAGACACTCCTGAAGTCTGAACAAACACTCTGAAGTCTGAATTTGTGTAAATTCTCAAGCCTGAATAAGTACTCAAGCCTGAATAAATACTATAAAGTCTGAATTGGAAGACTGCATATATGTATAGCCAAATAATGAATTTTATAAATTTGTGGCTTTAAAAAAAGCTGTTTTTTAGCGACAGAATACAGCATAAGCTTGAAGGATAAGGTGTTTTCTCCTTGTAAACAAACAAAACCTTTTTTTAGTTCGGGAACACGCAACGATCCTTAGTCTTCCAAACCATTAACTGTTTTAGTATGAGGTAATATTGCTTGAAACTGATCCATATTGCACTCAAGTGCAGCCAAAAATAACAAAAATGTATAAATTTGTTAAGTAATTTGTGCGCATGTTGCGCTATCATTTTAAGCCGCCACGGTTAATTGTGAACATGCGATATGGAAAAGAGCTTCTGCATCAAAAAAGCTGAAAGAAATATACCAGGAAGAAAATAAATGCGTGAAAGCACGGTGTTGTGCAGCCAGGAGATCCAGCATTATTTTCCTTACCACCTGTAAATTGAACTGAATTTTGATGTTCTCAGAGAAAGTTTAGTTAATTAGGCTATGTGTAGTGGTAAAAGACTTGCTTTTTAGCTGTGTTAAAGAGTTGAGCTATGAGTTGAGATGTTCTTTTATATTTTTAACCTACTTAACAAACATCATGAAAACGTCCAAATTAGCAATAATATAATTAAAACCCCTCTTAACTACTAGCTAGCTATAGCCAACTCGGCAGCTAGCTTGCTAGTTAGCTAGCTGTTCTTCATCAGTTTTAGTTTTATACACTTGCACTAAGGTATATACCTGAACATGCAGGTACAACAACAACAGAGGTATATACCTGAAAATTTTTAGCACTGGAAATCTCTTTTTCTAGAAAATTTTGTTTAAAGGAGACATTTTCTTGTTTCTCCAGTAGCTAGCTAGCTAGCATTGTAGCTAGCCAATAGCAGTTAAAGTAATATGCATTTCTCGTTTCTTTCACAATAGTCCAGGCCTGTCAAATCTCTGATTTAACACTTACCTATAGACCTTTTTGAATGTTTACATTTTCCGCAGTAAGCCCTTTCGGCTTTAACAATTGCGTGGCAGGCAAAAAGATGCGGGCGCTAGGTGAAGGTGAGGTCCTTTTTAGTCTGTTTCTTCGCATGAAGGTATCATTACGACTTTATATGAATATATGTCAATCAAAAGTTATCCATCTACACTTGATAATAGTTTAAAGACTCAAAAATGTTTCCGTAGAAAGAAATGGGCTGAAAAAGACCTTTCTTCAGCCAGTTACCACATCTTTCTGCCTGCCACGCCGTAGTTAAGCCAGAAGTAAACATTAAAAAAGGTCTATATACCTAGACAGTCAGGGGTTAGGTACAGATATGAAAACAGTTTCCATATATGGAATTCAGAACCCAGATTTTGTTTTATTTCTGTAAAACAGAAATTGTTTCTGACTTCGGAAACTGTTTCTGTGTTTGGTAAAATAGCTTTAAGATGGTGGTAAATTTAACAAGAACTTCAGTAGTGAAAGAACCCCTGAAGTATGCTCTGGTCTCATATAATATTTTTATGTTTATTAGTAGGGCTTTCTAAATATTAAAATGCCCAAACCCAAGGTCGCTTGCAGAAGATGGAAAAACTGAAATCGGTTTTTGTATTTGGAAACTATTTTCGATTTTTTCACAAAAAAAGTTTCTGAACATGGAAACTGTTTCTCAACATGACAACTGTTTCCATATCTGTACCTTATCCTGAACTGCTAGAGTGGGATTCTTAGAATTATATAGATTGCCTAAAAATGTTTGTAGTGTCTATACAGTACCCAGCGCATTTTATTCCAAGCCTAAATTAAAAGGTTGAATTAAGACAAAGTTAAATTCGACACTGCAGTAAAAAGTGTGACTGTTTACACAATTTGTCACTTCGGATTGAATGTAACTTCGGTTAAAAAAAGATCTTAAGGGCCAAATCTTTCGTGTTTGTGATTTTCAGGCACCGATCAAAAATTGCATTTTATTCTGAGATGAAATGAAAATCTTGCACTGGTTTGAGGTCTTTGGAAAACAACTTCATGGTACTAAAATCAAGTTTTGTGGTTAAGCTCTTTGAAGAAATCTTTGCTAAAATAAACTTTGGATTCGAAAGGTTTTGTATATTTGGAGGGATTAAACTTTTGTGATTTGCATTTATTTTAAATTAAAAAACTATATACCTTTCTTTTCTGAAGAAAAAAATCACTTTTTTCTTTAAGTTGAATATGTAGCAGGAATAAACCTTTGCGATTAATTTCAGCACGTTTTAAAAAATAAACTTATGCAGGAAATCAAGGTTAGGTTAATCTTCATCTTGGACATGCATTTTAGAAATTGAAAAGAGAAAGGCAAAGTAGATGGTTTTGGGTGACGTGTTATTATAGTTATTGAAAAGTCACACAATTGCATAACGCAGAAGTGGTCTAAAAATGGTGTTGCTTAGATTCAACAAAATTTTAAAAAAATTAACAAATAGAAAAATTGGTTAAATGCTGAATTTGTGTCACTTAAATCAAAATATTCAGGGTAGTATAATAACAATGTATTGTTTTGATTCACTGTCATTTTTTTCACTGACAAATTCACATCTTTCAAACAGTAAAACTGGATTGATATTCCAAAAAATGCATTAAACTCATGTCCTGTTTTTCCAAAAGTAAATCCAAAAATGAAAATTTTTGTGATGTTTATTTGTTACCAGGAATTTTATTTGCGATTCTGCAGGGCATGTTGGGTGCATTTTATTTGTGTGCCACAGTATTATCTGACTATTTTAAAAACTGCTGGGCGTGTAGTTTTCGTATTATTAGCCTCTGGCAATTTTTCCACTACTATTTTGAAGACTACCAGACATATATAGGTTTTTATCATATTTGTCCGAATGTTGGGTATTCTTGGATTCGGGTTATCATTATTAAATATTAAAAGAGAGAACAAAAAAATTTAGGAAAACTGAGTGGCATATTTGGATTTATCAGCAAAAATAGGAAATGTTGAATACCATATGATTATTAGATAGAACAGGATTTATTATAATTTAAAGTTCTTAAAAGATTTTGACCTTAATATTCAAGTGCAGTGAAACATTTTTACTGCAGTTGATTTGTGTGGTCATTTCTTCATAAAACATCAAATGTTTGGCTGCTAATAGAGGCAGTTGTACTTAGTGTATAAAACTTGAAAATTTGAATGTTTCCATAAATGTTGATGCTCACGTGAAACAAAAAATGACTTTTTCATCGCCTAGTCATTGTAAACGATATAGTTTAAGAAGATTTTTTTAATGATGCTATTATATTGGTTCAAACATTTTCTAAATTTGAAAGGGTTAATTCTTTGAAGTCTACTCACCAATTAGAACAATTTGGATTCCCTGCCAGTAAAGGGGTATTTCAAGAACAGGCACCAAGACAAAAGTAAAGAATCGAAAGTGGTGGTCAACCTCCATTGAAAAAATACCATTAAGTGTTTTTATTAGCTGTCACAATTACGAAATGTCTATATATTTAAAACTTGTTAAGTTAAAATTTAATTGTAAATGCAGTAAAACACTCAATTTGTATATTTTGTGTGTTCTTATTTATACAAGTGTAATATAAAGAGGTTTTCCTTTAATCTAAGGTTTGTGTTTAGACAAAAAAACATGGCTAGTACACATGCTGAAGGAACTTCTCATTTCTCACAAGAGGAAATCGAAGAAAAGTTTGTGAAATTCCTTAGCCAAGAGCTAGAAAATAACTCTTCTAACTGGGAAGAATTTTATAAAGTTCTGGAAGAAGCATGCAACCAAGAAAAAGAGAAAGAAAAGCAAACGCCAAAGTGTGACTGCAAAAAGAATAACAGTAAGTTGGATATAAATAAAAAGTTTGCTAAAAAAGGTGTCTACTCTGTCAGGATCATCAAAAAAGTTTGTAAATGTTAGGATTTTTTTTTAAAAATATTGTCAAATGTCAGAAAAAAGGAGCAATGTTAAATTTTGGCCTATTTTCCTTTTTTTATGTCATGTCATAAAGAAATTGCTAAGTGAACTTCTAAGGTGCATGTCAGTTTTGATTACAGGAGTAATTAAGATACAGTCCTGAAGATTTTTAGGTCAACTTATAATAACAGTCATTTAACATCTTGGAATATAATTTCCATTTTATTTAGGAGAATTGAAGCTTTTCTACCCTTCTATATTATGATAAACAAAAAGCCCGACGATTTAAACAATCGATTCACGTAGAATTTATTCTTAAAAATATATCAAATTTTCTCATCCTGGAGATCTGCAGAAAATATCTTTTTTTTTATTAGATCATAGTAGGCAACTATCCATGTTAAACTATATGTTCACTTCACAGGTGTTAGACTCACATTATAATGTTGTTTGCAGGAATTTAGGGACGTCAAATCCAAACAATGTCCTAGTTTTATTTTCGTCATTGTTTATTATCAGAAAAGTGAGGTTATGAAATCAAATGTTTTAAAAAAAAAATAATTTCTGCATTAAAACAACACAATGCAAACATTACTGATGATAACAATTTTGGGGTATACACAAAAAAAGAATAAAAAACTAACTGAGTTGCTAATTTTAATTTTAAATTAGAAGAACATTTTTGAAAATATGCTTTTTAATTCATCTCAAAAACCTAAAAACACTTTTTATTATTATTATTTTTTATATTATTTCTATATAATAATAAATATTATATATATTATTTCTTAAAAAAAGAAATAATGGCTTTTATTTAAAAAAAGACTTAAAGGATGTCAAAAAGGTAACGATATACTAACTTATAATATATAGCCCAGAAGACTCTGCAGAAGAAAAATTAAAGCTTGATATTGCCTTAATTGCCGTTTCACTGAAAACCAATACACTCCTCCGTAAATGGACAAGTGTAAAAACTAAATTTGAGTGTGTTGATTTTGTATCAGATTAAAGATCAGCAGAAACGGATACATTTTCTTATTCATCTGCATCAATGTACCTTTTTTTTATGTGTTTATAAAATTAAATACAAAACACATACCCCAGTACATTTCCTGCAAACCACTGAATGGACTAAAAAGGCTTCTCTATGGGCTTTATACATCATGGTATAACATTTAACCTCATAGCAACCAAAATGTAAACAAACAACTTCACCAGAGAATTGGTAACATAGCTACATACAGTCTCAAAAATCGAAAACCAGAAAAACAGCAAGGAATGTTGATAATTTTAGCTCGGTCTATACTTTCGACCTGGGGTAATAATTCTTAGTATAGATAGACAAAACAGTTTATATTGTATTAAAATGATCTAGGGATTACTATCCTTTAATTTTTGTACAACTTGTCTCTCATTTTGTTTTATCTATTTTTAATAGTGAAACAAGAGCGTACTGCCAACCACACATTTCAGAGTCATTCAGCATTCAAAATCAATACAGAACGTACGAAACAACAGTATAAAGAAAGAGACAATTCTAATGCTTTCAGTGAAAAATACCGTACTAGTGCATTTACACAAAATGATGAAAATAATCATAATGCACATGGCTTTAACTTCTCAAGAGGTTCAACACAACAAAATAACTTTCATTCAAATCAAGATGAATCTGCAGAAATGAAAAACTCCTATAAAAGCATGCCCCAAGAAAATACAAAAAGGACGAACAACCTGCCAGATGAAAAGCCATGCAAAAAAAATAAGCAGCGTAAGAAACAAGCCCGCAATCCAAAACTAAAAAAAGATGCTGGCAGTAATGACGTATTTAATAATATTCCTAATGGTATTAATGATACCTTTAGCAAGACTGCTCGACAAGCTGATCCTGACATGAATTTCCGATACGACAATGATAATTTCTACACGGAAAAGTTTAAAATTTGCTTTGAAAAATCCATTGAAGTTGGGAAAAGAGCTGTATTTTTTGTTGTCTGCTTAATAATTATGTTTCTATGGATAGTAGTAAAGTTTTTGTTCCACACTGGTATGTTTTTAATCAAGATGTTGTTATGGGTATTTCTTTTGATTATTGCAAGGTAAGTTTTGGTATTTCTGTTCATTATCTTTTCGTTTTTTTATGCAAAATTTGAGCTGTCATGCTAATTATACCTGTTTCTATATAAGCATTGGCCAAACATTGAATTGATAAAAACTAAGCATATTTTAACTACCACATTGAGTAATCAATTGACCAACAACAAAAAATATGTATTGGGAAATTTGAGAAGGAAAAGGAAAGAAAGTGATAAAATTATTAAAAGTAGCATAAAAGTGAAATATGCATATAGTTTTAGTCACAAATATATATTTACAGTTTTATACTATGAACATTAGGGTTAGAACATCAGCAGTACCTCATCATACTCTAAGAAGGATTAGCGGAAGAACATGTTCAAAAATACAATGCTGAATTGTAACATTTCCACTATCAATTTACAATAGAAGTGAAAATATTTGGAAATATTTGGTTTACACTCTGATGTGATATTAGTATATATACTAATTGTTTAAACCCATGGAAAAATCCACTTAATTACCTATATCATACCATTACGTAAACTTATTTTATCTTCTCTTGTGATTTTTAACTCAATATCATTGACACTTTTAGCTTGATTTTCTTCTCCATTTTCTTCTCCATCAGACTCGCTGTCGTAATTATCAATCAGGGAATCACCACAACGAAGCCCTGGGTGATATCCTGTGTCGTCATCGTCACTATCACATGTCAATCTAAAAGTTATAATTTAAAAAAATGTGTTCTAAAAAATTTGAGGAAAGTGTTGATTGAGCGAAAAAGATACATTGAGGTAAATGTATAACTAGAACTTCATAAGAAAGGTTGGCAGAAAGACCACTGCTGTAGAGAGGTTTCCTGTGGTACTGTAGAGAGGTTTCCTGTGGTGCTGTAGAGAGGTTTCCTGTGGTACTGTAGAAAGGTTTTCTGTGGTACTGTAGAGAGGTTTCCTGTGGTACTGTAGAGAGGTTTCCTGTGGTACTGTAGAAAGGTTTTCTGTTTTTATTAATTCATTAAGCAATTCATCCGAAACAAGATTTTATTACCTGTTGTTAGGGGTTTTTTTTATTAATTTTGGAAAAAAAGAAAATCGAATTGCAGCATCTCGTCACTTAAATTTTTTTCCCAACATTTTTTGTGGTTCTTATTATAACAATCTTAATTGATCATGACTTTGCCTGTAGGTTAATTTATAACAAAACAATTACATTTCCGTTAGTTTTAAAACCTGTCATGGTAAATTTGAACTAGAATACAATAGCTAAAATTCCTAGAAACTGCTCTATTTTATTGCATAATTTGTTCCAGCCAATAAGACTATTTCAATATCCATTTCCATTCTGCAAAACGAGGTTAGTTTCGGCATAATTTTAATTTGTCAGCGAAGTGATGCACAAAGAGTTTGTTTCCTTTATTATTTCTCAAATTAACTTGTCAAGTGGGTGAAATATTAATCTTTGGTAAAAAAAACTAGACAATGGCAGCATGTATAAGCCCTATATATTTACTCACAAAATTTGATTGCAAACTGACGTGCAGATCTGAAGTTATGGGGTCGTCAGAAAAAAATTAAGAGGCCTGGGACGAGCAAACGAGTGTCATTTTGGCAAAAAAAAATTATGGTAATCAATTCACCTTTACAATGTCTCTGCATTAATAAATTTTGAATGCACATCCTATAACAGGTCTAAAATTACTGATGAAAAAAAATGTCAAAATTTGGTATTACTTAAATAAGACATCATAATTTATGCAGCATAATTTAATCTGAAATTCTTTCAATGTGAATATCTCAAGAACGGAAAGAGCTTTTTAAAAAATTTAAAAAGACTTGTTAACCAATTCTTTAAGGTCTATCATAAAAGTCCAATATCATTTTATACCTTGGGTTCCCTTTAAAGTAACCAGTGTTGTTGACATAACATATATACTTTATTCGTTGCTATTGGATGTTGTTTATTCATGGTTATTGTTATCTTTTATTTTTAAAACATCTGTAAATGACATTATAACTTGGCCAGCTATCTTGAGCATGTTGGGTTGGTGTGATATTAGGATGAAAATTGGTCCTCATCATGTTTTATATATATTATAAAAAACGTAGTAAAGTAAGAGCAATGCGGTCATTCACACTGAAATCATATGCTTCTTTGCTTATAAGTATACCCTCAAATCTAAATTTTTAACTTTGGTCCGGCTAATTATGTATTTTAATCAAATAATAATAAATAGGCATTTTTTGAAAACATAGTAGATAAATAAACTGGTTATGATTTGTTTTAATTGTTCACATGTTGTTTTAATGCAATAACATGTTGGGCCAGTTAAGCTGGACAACAATCCATAACATGGAATATATGTTTAATCTCAATCTATTTACCACAATAACTCAACCTATCATGAGTATAGATGACCTTAGGACTTTGTTTTTACAAGATATATTACATGTTATGCCTTCCATAAGAGAATTCCTCCAGCTAAAGAAATTTTTAAATATAGATATGTAGCCTTACAAATATTAAATGATTTTGTTTTATTTTTCTGAGAATAATTGTTTACCACTGCCGTCATCAAAATAATTGATAGGGGTCTAAAAAACATTTTCGTCAGAACGGCAGCAATTTCAATTTATAAAATTGTCTTCTGAAAAAAGGTTTAGCCAGCTAGTAGATGTGCATATTTTACATGGCTAGCCTCACAAATATCGAGGGATATACCCTGTCTATTATTTCCAGGAGGGGCCATGGCTTAGATGGAGAGTCCTAGAGTATTTAATGCTCATTTTGAGCTACGCAGACCTAATTAGAGCCCGCGCTCTACTAGACAACTCCCGGCAACATCCAACGGCCCACACAGTGTGCCATCTTCCCAATTTCCCTCACATGGCTTGGGTTAACCCGGGGCTATGGTAACATTCACTCGCCCATGTTGAATCGCTGTCAAGAGGAATCGAACCCCAGTCTCCCGCACAGAGTACGAGAGCTATAACCACTAATCTACGGCGCCACAAGTGCCAGAACAATACCAATAAACAATTTGTCATTACTAAGCATACTGTGTTAAGTCAAAAATTTGCTTATTATAAATGTGTACTAAACAGGAAGATAAAAGAATGTTAGCAGAGGAGTGTGACAATACAATGCATAACTGGGCAGCACATTCCTGTGTGCATATAGCTAGCTATAATATCTTGCTAGAATGAAACTGACTAACTTTTTAAGAAAATTAATAATTATAACCTAACTTAATGAGCCACTAAGTTTCAGTATACATATTAGATTCGGTATACATATTAGATTTTACAGTAGAAAATGTAAACATTTTGGAGGAATAGAAAGAGATCTCTTTTTATTCCAATTGGCTACTTAGCAAACATAAAAGTTGCCATAAATACACTTTTTGTTACACTACCACTACTAATAGCCTATAACGATTCTTCCAATGTGCCAATTGAAAATTATAAAACAAACATTGTTGATACCTATGGTCAAAAAAGCAAGTTAACAACTTGGCATCCTGAACTTTATCTAAACTAAACTCGTTTTCATGCAATGTTTTGATTTTCCGCTACCACAGCTGATCATGAAAAGGCAACATTGAAAAAGGCTTATTAAAAATGCAAATAAAATTTTCAAAAATACAGAATATAGTTTTTAGGGGATATTTTACACTTTTAAGGAAAATTGTAGAAAATTAATCAATTTTGCGTGGTACAGGAAAACACACACAATTGAAACTTCTCAAACAAAATCGACTTCACTCATACACTAATTTACGAACAAAGCAATTACACCTCCTGTGGTTTCAAAACCTGTCAAGCTAAATTAAAATTAGAGTACAATACAGTTTCCAGCTAATCAAATCGCTTAATTTTATTCCATGATTTTTCTAGGCAACTATGTGTAAACAAAATTTTTATACAACACAGAATATAGGTTTAAGATGATGTTTTGTAGACACTGTTGTAGAAAGTTTTAGGCAATATAGGTGCTTTAGCCTGTCACAGACACAGTGAGTCAGAGTTAGAGTGTTAGTATATTAGACTTGTTGTAAAAACCCATGAAGAATCCACTGACAAAAACTTTTTTAAATTTATTGTGCCTTTTTTCACAAAACGGTTTGTTGTGAATTTCATTAAAAACATTTTAAATGAATAGACAACAACAATAACAGTGTTTAATTGCCTGTGACTTGTCCGTACATAACGTTTTAACAAAGCAATTTAATTCCCTGCGGTTCTTAACCCATCACAGTAAATTTGACTGGCATGCAATAAAATTCTCAGCTAATAAAATTGCCTCGTGTTTTTAGCCAATTAAAAAAGTAAAAAAGTAAACAAAAGTTTTATAAAACACAATATAGTTTTAGGGTATGTTTTTAGAAGCTGTTGTAGAAAATTTAATCGCTTTTGCCTGTCACAGACACAGTTAGAGTATTAGTATATAAGACTAGTTGTTTAAACCCACGAAAGAATCCACTGACGAAAACTTTTTAATTGTTGTTAATTCCAATAAAAAGGCAGCAAATAAATGTTTTAAACGAAATAGACAATCGAAATAACAATTTTAATTGCCATTAATTTATAAAAAAGCAATTACACTCCCTGGTATTAAAACTGGTAAATTTAAATTGGTATACAATAAATTTCCAACCAATGAAATTGCTTCATTTTATCACATGATTTGTTCTGGCCAATTAAAAATGTAAACAAAACTTTTATAAAATACAGAATAAAGCTTTTAGGGAATGTTTTATAGATGCTGTTGTAGAAAATTGTAAAAAATATACACACAAAAACACAAACTGTTAAGTATTATATTATTAGATTAATACCACGCATAATCTAAATCTATTATATATACTTTCACTTGGGTTATTATGTACAAGATCAAGGCTAACAGTGACACTTAAAAAATCTTTACAAACTGAATGTATCTTCCCAGAAATTTTCTGTTATATATAATATATAAATATAATGGTACTTTACAATATTACCATGTCCAGCCTTTCCATAAGTATAGCAATGTATCTTCGAAACCGGCTAGTCTAGTCACAACTTGTTTATGTCCCTTTTATAGCTTTTTTGCTTCCTTCTTTTTTATTTTTGTATATTTTTGAAGTTTAGTTTAGAGATGTTTTAACTACCTAGCTATAGGGGCCAAGAGGTACTTTCGTTTCATGATCTCCACATACCCTAGTTAACATACTACATTACTTGTGGTTTTTAGCAACCTTCATTAGGATTAAAAGTGATAATGCCTAGCTGGTTTGCTAGCAAGCTGTATTACAAATTTGGCATATCAATTTAAAAATGTGGATAAACAGATTTATCAATGGAAACATATTGTGCCAAATATGTCCAGCTTGACAGCCTGTATTTTTATTTTAAACAAAGAAATTTTGTGTGATAATAAATATTACTGAGAAATACTAATATTAATAAGGTTTTAGCTATAACAAGCTAAATATTGTTTCCCCCGTTTTGAAATTGTAATTTAAAACCTGATTGGTTTATAAATTTCCATTGCCCTGGTAGTATTCAGTGCATTCTTGTTTGGCTGTTAGCATGAAGTAATAAAATTACTATGCAGGGGATCTAAAATGAAGCTGCAATGCGGCCATGTTGAACACGGACGACAGGTATTAGTAATTGCATTCACATGTTGCATTTTTGTTTTGTTTTTTAGATGTATTTATTATGCTGTTGTATTCAATGCGAAATATCAGATCACATCCAAAATTCGTTCGTTTTTCTTTACCATTTTCGAAATCTTCCATCTTGTGACAGGATTCAACGTAACTAATTTCTTCCAAAGAAGATCTTCAAAACTGGAAAGTGATAACGAAGACGAGGCAATTGATTTTCCTACTTCTTCAAGCGAGGCTGTCAGACACCTGCTTCAGCAGAGAGAAAACAAACCGTACAGGTGATTTAAAAATCAGTGTTTTTGTTTTGTTGGTAAGGCTGTAATTTTTCCTGGAAACAAGATTTTATATGTATTTTGCAACTTCCTAGTCTTCTTTTTACCAAAACTAAAAACAAGGTTTACACAGTGTTTCCAAAATCTAAAATGATAAGAGGTTTACCTTTTAATGAGGTTAGGCTGCGACAAGGAAAGGAAGTGACTGGCAGCTTTCGATAAGTTTTAATATTAGGAATCCTCAATCTTTTTTTATCGCCAATTACAAACTTTTTGATATTGAGATTTTTAGAATATGTGTTAAACTTAAGGTTGGTTTCCATTGAAGTCAGTAATTTTTGTGCATCAGTTCTTGTGCAACTGTTGTGGAGATAGAAAGAATGTCTACAACTTTTGTTGTGCAACATCTCTTATGTTGGTTTGTTGTACAACATGTGTTTTCAATAAAGTCGTAACGGCGACTGTTGTGCAACTGTTGTATGTGTTGTTAACGGAAACCAACCTTTTAGCTTCATTTATATTAGTGCCTCTTCTAAACACTTCATTTTAATAATTGCTGCTTTATGAGTGTAAAATGTAGTGTTCAAAGGGATTTCCATTCAATGTGCCAGTCTGCATTTGTAAATTATGGTTAATACCTTTTATCAATTTTTTCCACTAGTACAGTGAGTGCTTATTCGAAACGGGTGGAGGTGGGTGGGTGACATTTAAAGGTCAGTGTGAGGGAAAGTTTATTCTAGGAGAAGATTATTCAACGAGGAGGAAGGTTAATTTTTCTTATTTAAATATTTGTGTTATGACAAATGTAAATAAAGAATCGCCTTTGATCCGAAATGCTACATATTACTAAAGTATTACTCATATTTTTAGAACACTTTGTCTGACAAGAAATGCATCTAATGCAGACATCAAGTCAAATTACAGAAAGTTGGCTTTGCTCGTTCATCCAGACAAATGCGAAGACACAAAGTCAGACGATGCATTTAAAGGTGATCATTAAGAATGATATCGAAGTCTTAATCGTGCAAATTCAATTCGTATGCATGATTTTAGGTCAGGGTGGCCACACCTTCTATAATCTCTTAAAAAATGTGGACCCTCCTGAAATCTCATAAATAACCTGCGTGCTGGTTTTTATATATTTTTAGTATTTTCTCCTTAGTTTTGAAACTTCCTAAATTCTTCTAAAATCTCCTAAAATCATTTTAAATCAGCGGCCACCCTGTAGGTGCTTTCAAAGTCCTTTCTAAAAAAACTGGTTGGTTGAGAAACTTGTTATATGACCGACGATTGCTAATCGGACTATAGCTTAGTGGGACAAGTAAATTTAACATAATGTCTTTTTTTCTTATCTGGATCTGGTGGCACTAGTGGTCTTTTAAAAGTGACTTTAAAAACTTCTTTGTACAGGGGGAGTACATGAATTTAGTTTTTTTTCATATATTCTGGTCTGAGAAATATCACAAGGCCCTTGTTAGCCTGAAAACCATCATTCCAAATATTTAAATTTTTGCCTTTCATACCTGAACTTAGTTGCAAAATTCATCAATTTTTTTTTCGAGGGGGCTAACCTAAGGGGCGTTTATTCGGAGCATTGCGGTATCTTAAATACAAGTTAGCATTTTGAGACTACACAGAAACACTGACATTTTTATTTACAAAGTGACTTTCTCATGTTGTCAGCTTTTTCGTTTCTTGAATGTAAATCCAGCAAAATAATTTTTTTCGAAGCGTAACATTTTTGTAAGTGGCAAAAAGTTTGAAAACCTTCTCCACAGAAAAAAAATATTTTAGAGAAAACAACACTGCTATTTCGAAGATCATCAGTTAGAAAACGACCTTGAAATTCTTTAGGAGTAAACAACAGTGGTTAGTTACATGTCGGCATTGATTCTACGATTGATAACTCATTAGTAAAAAGAATAACTAAAGGGTGTTCCTTTTAAAAAAACATTAACTGAGTTTAGAATTTTTCGTGTGTTTTAACTTAACGAATTGGACGTCAAAGTTTTGTTAGGTCCTGATTAAGTTAGTTCTCATTGGTTAGTGTTTGAGCCTTATTCGAGAGAAGACAGTGAATTTGAAACTAATTTTTTGAAACAACAGTAGGAATTTAAAAGCGTTAAATTTTAGTTTTAGACGCAGCTTTTAAAAAGATTTCTGATACAGAAAAACGCGAAGAAACAGCTGCGGAGGAGGAACAACGAAAGCAATGGGAGGCATTTAGTAAACAATATTCGGACGATTTCAAAAAAATGTTCGATGAGATGATAAACACCTTACCCTGTTCAAATTGTGATGGAAGACACCCGAAAACCTTGATGAAGGACAGAAATTTCCTATCAGCACGGTATTGTGGGAAATGCAATACGAACCATGCAGCGAATGATGGAGATTTGTGGGCGGAAACGAACATGCTGGGTTTGAACTGGACCTGTTATGCTTGTCTGGATGGTGAAGTAAGTTGAAACTTTACTAATAAAGTTTAACTAAATATCTGACATGGATCTCTCTGAATTTCGTTTTAACATACCAGGGGCGTGGTTCAAATAAACGATAAATATTTTGTCATTATTTACTTTATAAAAACTATGTATCAGTTATAATATTAAATTTCAGACAGAAAAGTCAGAATGAATCAAAGGAATGCTGTTCTAAGTAGATCTGATAACATAATTTAAATAAAAAATTGAAAACTGCGTTCCTTAACCCTCGTTACTGCTGACTCCCCTATTTTAATCCCCAGAATGAAAATCAACTTAAATTTGTTAACAGACAGGTTATTGATTTGGAACCATTACCCTGATATTCTCATGAAACATATTCAAAAGTGCATATTTAAATCCAAGATTTGTAGTCCTTTCCTTTTTATCTTTTAGATATACGAATTAACTGAATGGGCGAGATGTCAAAATTTGCACACTGTCATACCTACGAACTCTCATCGAGTTCCATGTCGACTCGGTGGTATACCTCGAACTCGACGTCACAGACCTCATGAACAACAAGAATAGTAAGTTTTTGTCAACATTGGTTTCTACAGATGAGTAACTATATTGGACTTCGTAATTGTTAAACAGCTTTATCACCAGTCACCAATCATCATCAATAAATAAATTTTAAAAGAGCATCTTTGATCATCTTTAAAAATATCATTTTGCTACAATATAGAGCAGTGTTCAAGTCAAGATAGACAAGTGTTTAAGTCAAGATAGGGCAGTGTTCAAGTCAAGATAGAGCAGTTTTTAAGTCAAGATAGAGCAGTGTTCAAGTCAAGATAGAGCAGTGTTCAAGTCAAGATAGAGCAGTGTTCAAATCAAGATAGGGCAGTGTTCAAGTCAAGATAGAGCAGTGTTCAAGTCAAGATAGAGCAGTGTTCAAATCAAGATAGAGCAGTGTTCAAATCAAGATAGAGCAGTGTTCAAGTCAAGATAGAGCAGTGTTCAAGTCAAGATAGAGCAGTGTTCAAGTCAAGATAGAGCAGTGTTCAAATCAAGATAGGGCAGTGTTCAAGTCAAGATAGAGCAGTGTTCAAGTGAAGATAGACCAGTGTTCAAGTGAAGATAGACCAGTGTTCAAATCAAGATAGACCAGTGTTTAAGTCAAAATAGACCAGTGTTCAAGTCAAAATAGACCAGTGTTCAAATCAAGATAGAGCAGTGTTCAAGTCAATACAAACCAGTGT
Organism: Hydractinia echinata; assembly: GCA_030067915.1. Classification (NCBI taxonomy): domain Eukaryota; kingdom Metazoa; phylum Cnidaria; class Hydrozoa; order Anthoathecata; family Hydractiniidae; genus Hydractinia; species Hydractinia echinata. The sequence goes on along the minus strand of JASGCC010000054.1, from coordinate 1,627,973 downwards.
TCAAGTCCAGATAGACCAGTGTTCAAATCAAGATAGACCAGTGTTTAAGTCAAAATAGACCAGTATATTTCAAAAACTTTTTTTTGGTCCTGCCTGGTACAGGTGAAGTCCTATTAAATGACCTGTGTTTGTCCGTCCGTCCGTGGACGAAGGTGGAGAACAATAAACCTTCAAATATGGCGAAGTCAGTTTTCTGAGAAAAAATCCTATTGACTTAGTAAAAACGGTCCTAAAATTTAATTTTTAGGGCATTTCTCAGGATTGGATCATTAGTTTTTTCTGATGTTTTGCACAAAGATGACAACAATTGACCCTCCGTTTTTTGAGCATTTGTTTTTTCAGCTCAATAATGGCGGACAAAATGAGTCAAAGCGGTTCAAAAATACGGATTAAACCGTGTGGATTTTATTTTTTTCCCAGAAATATTATTAATAAGTCATAAAACATGGAAAGGCTGGAATCAATAGAACTCCAAAATTAAAATTAATTGAGACCCAGTGCAGATATAGTTCAAGTATACGATCAAAGCATCTTTGCAAATATTTTGAGGAAACACATTTTGTTGGAGGGGCAACAATGGTGTGCCGGAAGAAAAAAACACAGTCTACGTTCGACGCCGAGTCTTTCCACCCACCCTCCTCCGCCTAGCCCTTTTCTTGACTAAGAACAAAAATGGAAATTGCTACCGAAAACTTATTTTTTTAGTTCTGAATCAACATATCAGAAAAAAAAGAAAGGACGCAAAGGTCGCAAGAGAAGATGAAGACGCAGTGGAGAAGTGTTTTGTTTGTTTTCTATACACAGCGGAGAAGTGTTTTGCTTGCTTTGTAATTCGCGAGTACTTGTGAATTTTTTTATTTATGCACACGTAAACAATTTTGATAGATACAATGAACTTTCTCTTATTCGAACTGACACTCAATTCAAGGTCTCGATTATTCAACCCAAATTATCGAAGTTTTCATTTCTTAGAGCTGTTTTTCTTTCTAGTAAAGTTACGAATAAACGAAAGTTCACTGGATGTATTTTTTAGATTCGAATTAATTTAAAGCCGAGTGGGTCGATCATTCTTGAGTCCTGTTTAAGACTTGCATCATTTTTTTGAAGTTTCGCAACTTATTCTCTCACGACGGCGATGTAAGTTGTGAATATTTTCTTTCGCTATTTTTTTCTATTTTTTCGTAAAAAATAGAAAATTAAATTTGTATTTTTTCCATGTGATTTAATTAGTTTTGTATTTCTGCAATAAAATAAATATTTATGATACAATTTGTTGTCCGATTTCAAAGCCATCTCAGGTAGCTCCGTCGCTATGCTTTGTCGCTCGTATGAAGACGCTCTCGCCATAAGCTTGTGTGAAGAAGCACAGTGGAGGAGAGAGTTTTCTGCCTCTGAGATACATTTTGACGCACTCCATTCAAACAGCGTGTAAATCAGATATGTTAAATTTTTATTCATTTGTATTTTCATGGGGCCCAAATTGATAGAGATTCCAGGACAAAAAGGCTACGCAAAATTTCCAGGAATTCCAAATTAATTTGCTACTTGGGGTAAAACTTTTCAAACAATTTTATATTCCGTATGCAGAGTATCTAGCAGTCACTTTAAAACCCTAACTTTGAACAAATGGCCCTAAGAACCTTGATATTTAGATTAAATTTTTAAAAATCTTAAAAATTTTGTAAAGACAAGTTTGCCAAAACTACTTTTTTTTAGGTGCACAAAAAACTCATTTTTAAGAGTAAAAATCTTCATTTAAGGCCTTGAAAATTCAAACAAAACCCTAAAAAGTCACGATATTACTCAGTAAATGACCCTGAATGACCCTAAACTGGATGCAATAAATTCGCTAGACACCCTGGTAAGATTTATAAAAAGATGTGTATTTTTTATTTGCAAATATTTAGCGCAGTCCGCTGGATTTGTGACACACCGTATACCTGTACTAAAAGCCCCAACCTAATTGCCCAACATGGTCTGCCTGCAATTAAGCATTCAACCTTGGCATTCAATGCTGTCCACACAATAGTATCGGTATTCTGTGTATTCAACATGGTTGCTCGGGGTTGGGGCCGTCCATTTTGTTTTTATTTCGATGAGAAAACCTCCCTGATTTCACAGATGTGCAGGTATGTCCGAAATATAGCGATACAAGGTGGGAAATTTTGATGTCCGATGTACTTTTAACGTTGGCGATGAAAATATTATTCGTCAACTACCACAAATGTTTCTTTCAGTAAAGAAGTTTCCAGGACATCTTCAAATTGTGTTCCATGATTTTCCAAGACGGTGGTCACAGTGTATAGATAACCAGAGTACTGGAAACAAGGTTGCGAATGCAACGATACAACAAACAAAAAAAAATTTAAATTCCAAAGTCTTTGTGTTTAGAGAATAAAAATGAAAGTTATTTGAAACTCGCAGACAACTGTCTCGTCAATGTCATCTGACACTAGCAGTCATGTGGAAGTTAAAAATAACTCTCTGACGGAAATTAAAATCCTTCAAAGATGACCAACTTAATGTTCAGGTCTTTACGAAAAAAAGTGACATTCTGCAAAGTGAAAATATGGTGTAACATAATGTAAGAATAGATTTACGTTACACCCTAATCAAATTTAGTTGTCTGTGCCAACACATTACAATTATAAACCTAGAACCCAGGTTCTGGCGAGTAAGACTTTCAAACAGCGATAGAAACACCTTTTTTCAATTTTCAACACGATGTTCGGACAACTCATAGTAACAAAACAACAATCACATGAGAATTCATAAGGGCCCATCTCCACTGGGCAAAATTTCTTCAAGTATTCTGATAGGTTTAAACTGATATATTAGTGTTTGGTGAGTGTTCGTTGATTTGATTGTTTTTGATTCAGGTATTTGCAGTTTTGTTTCATTAAAGCTTTTTCAGTGAGAGTTTGACCATAAAAAGTCCGTGTCTCAACCAAAAAAGTACCACGTGACTTCCGAACCTGGATGATGGACGTCAACTTGTTGATAAAACGACGTCGTCATGTTGAGAAAAAAACAGTCGTGTAAATCGTCCTTTTAGACAGAGGTCACTTTTTACTTTGAAAAACAACAACAACTATTTGTTTCAGAGAACTTTTAGTAAAAATTTGTATAACAAAGTTAAAAAATATATTTAAAATACTATATTCCATAATTTAAGATTTCAACAACTTCGCGCACATTCAACTGATGACAATATATAAAAGAGGAATGGGTTCGAAGTTGGTATTTTCGTACTTCGCATTAATATATACACACAACAGCAACCTTACATCCAATCTCTTTAAACTTATGACAAAACTAGGTATAGGAGCTGCAAATAAAATTAAGTTTTCGTTTTTAATCAATTAAAATACAATATCACAAACTAATAAACCTCATTCACAGTTCATCGCAAACATATATTTTGCTATAAATGAAGAGGTCTGGGAATAAGATTCTAAAATTAATTTATTAGATCAAAACACAAAATTTCCTTAGCCCGATCAACAGGCCTTTAAGGGTTTTGTCTTGATCAACAAACTTTCAAGGGTTTTGTCTCGATCAACAGGCTTTCAAGAAACTTGTTTCGATAGCTACAATATTTTGGCTTTGAACCTTCAATGGACTCCCAGAAAAGAGACGTGATTGGTCAAAAGAATAATATCAAGCCAGATGTGAAAAGGTTTAAGTAATTTAGTTAGATTTATATATAGCTCTACAAAAATATCAGGAAAATATAATACAGGAAAAATTAGAGAAGATAGCCACCTCAAGCCGAGACTCCTTTTAGAGTTATCTGGTGAGCGCTCGGGTCGAGGTTGCTAAAAACATTTGACTTGTCATATGACTAACCAAAATGTTTATCATGAAGTTAAAAAAATTCTCCAGTAATATGAAGAAAACACAACATGAAACAGAAGTTGTGAAATATATATAGATGTTTATAAATGCATGTGCAATGAAACGGAAACAGGGAGCCTGTATTACGCATGCGCGATATATTTTTCCACAGAGGAACGTAATGTTTCTTGCTTCGTGCTTACGAATACACAAAGATTATATTTTCCCACCCAATAACGCCATATATTTCAACTAAACGCCCAAGCTGAATTTTGTGTCACTTGCTTAAAACATTCACGAGGTTGAACACTTGTTTGAACGATTACAGTATAGTTGCTGGAGACACACAGCTACTACAGAAAAAGGATTTTTATTACTGTATAGATGAGAATGCACAGTTGGCACAGAATACGATTATTAAAAAACAAAACAGGAGATATAATATGCACTAATGTACCTCTCGAAGTGAAGATTTGCTTCCTGAATAAGCTACCAATTTTATCTCAAAAAAAAACAAAACAAAAAAACAAACAAATATGTAAATTTAAATATTGAAAACAACAAAAATATTTAAAAAACCTCTTTAAGAGGTATAAAACAAAATGTTTATTGACAGGGAGGTCCTTAGGACCCAAATTAATTCATCCATACGACATCGCATCAGGTTTCATCTTCAGCGCTATCCACTTCTTGAAGAGGCTTGAAGACGTTTCCAGGACTTGACTCTGTAGAAAGTGGACTGGAAATAGATAAAATAAATAAATAAATAAAGCTGGCTTGTGCTTTTCAATCACGATTTACTTCCTTCTCAGGTGCACGATTATTTTCATCAGTAATTTAGGATTTTAGTCAGATCTATTGCTTATTTTTTTTTAGTCAATATCTAGATCTGAAAGTTACTTCATGCTTGCTTAATTTTATTCAACGAATTTTTCTTTTACAAAAAACTCAAGGCTGTCTACTTTCTTTGGATGTTGACACAGCAGAGAATGTTTACAAAGCTGAAAGTTTCTTGAAACGCTAAGAATTGCTCAATGTGTTGATGCACCGGCGCCAGTATAATAACACTACACTATTTTTATTGGAAGACACCATTATACCGTGTTGTTGTTATGGTAACAACAACACGGCACGGGACTGCATAAACTATCTCGCATGTCAAAGTCAATTACACATTATCACTAAAAAAATACTAAAAAACCTTTGTATTTCGCATCAATAAATCATTTTGCGTTCAGTGGCATAATTCGTCAGCCGTCGCACCGGTTTTACAAATGATTAATATAAAAGCCGTCGAATTAAACGTTTTTACTCAAGGCGTAATGGCTCAGTTGGCTAAGGCGTCATAACGTGAACCCCAGAGGTCGCGGGTTTGAATCCCCCGAAGGCAGGTTTTTAAAAAAAAATTTGCGTAAAAAAAGCTCGTTGTTGACGTAGAAATAATCACCCATTTCGGACGTAGTTAGTTAGGAGTTGGAAAGCAATACTATCCTCGCAAGCGAGATAATAAAAATAGTCGGGTCCTACTTGTCAAGATTTTGTTAGAAATTTTCTTGGCCGTCATGGCGTGATCTTACTCATTAAAAAAATAATGAAAAAATCTTACGAAGTATTTCGTAGAGCAGCTACATCTGGAAGCTGTGGCAATTGAGATTCGAGTGAGTGCAAAAGTTGTGAAAGAACTTGGTAGTAAGCGTGGTTGTTTGTCTAAAAGATGAAAAAAAAACATAAATAAAAACAAACAACAAAAATAACAACAACAACAAACAACAAACAACAACAACAACAACAACAACAACAACAAATCACCTTAATGATATATTCTTCATCTCCAGCAGTACTGCTAACCTTTCGTCGTTTCCCACCACGACCAGGACCGACGTAAGAAGCCTTTCTTATAGATTTAGCACCGTTTCTTGGACTGGATGCTTCTTCATTATTTCGGTCACGTCCTGGACATGCGCACACTCGCACTTCAATCACTTGACGACCAAGTACCTGTCCGCTAGAAAAGCAAATAAAACACCATTTAGAATTGCTATATACTTAGCACTATTTCATTCCAAAGATGAAGGATTTTTTTGCCACTTTGTTCCTTTTACTTTACCACTGCGACTTTGGCAAGGGTTAAGATATTAACCCGTTAACGTATAGATTTAGATGCATAGTAAGGTGATTTTCGCAAAACTTTTGAGGTCTTTACATTTATACACCGACAAATCGAAGTTTTAGCGATTTGAAAATTACTCACAATTATTATACATAGCAAAATTAGCACCGAGGCTGCGATAAAAAGTGTCCTAAAAGATTCAAAAAATGTATAATATACATATGTAGTGATGGAGAGAACAGAATGAACGGTGACATATCTTCGTCAACTTTGCAAATTTAAAACAAAACCTTTTTTTTTTGCACGTATGTTTTATACGAAGAAAGTGTATGAAATATTGCTTATTTATTTTAAGGATTCCACTGTCGAAGTGAAAAAGTCCTTATTATCCCTAAACCGAATGTGATACCACGTCACATTCCTATGGAGCCAATTTTATTTATTTCTTTACGTTTTGTTCGAATGCAAAGTCATACAGTGCAATTAAGGATGTTCGAAAAATAAATTTAAACGTTGTATAAAAAATATTCGAAATTATGTTCGAATTAAAAAGCTAGATAATAAACTTTTAGAGCAAAAAAATCTAAAAAAATATGAGCTGGCGCAAAGCTTAAAAAAGTTGTTTGACAATAAACTCAGAGGAAAACCAGGGGAACTTACTTATTTTCCAAAGTAAAGATGACGTCAATTCTTCGCTTTGAGTGACTGCTGTGACCACAGGAATTGAAACACATGAAAGATAGAAGTTCTGTTTGAAACTCAGCACCAGCTGGAGGACCTGTGTAAGGTATCGTCAAAAAAAGCCGACCACTTTCGGACGTGTCGTATTGTGCTTGTCGTGTATTTGCACGAATGAAGTGATAGCGAGGATTCCCTGAGGAAAAAAAGAAGTATACTATGCTTGTCAACAATCGGCAAAATATCATGACACAACAAACATAAAAAATGGCGTCACAGCTTGCTGGTTGAAGTGGAATTTCAAAACTTTCAAGGACTTTTCCGCACACTGAAGTATCCTTGACACTGTACGACCCTACAAAGACATTGTAGGGATTCCTTCAAATTCACAACTATTTGGAACAGTATCATTCAAGCTCAAGCTAAACATTTAGGCTGTAGAAAAAAAGACCCTCGAACCTTCGTCATCTCCTTCAGCATGATTAGAACACCTTCTGACAGGTTCGCTTAACACATGATTCCCTTTAAACACTGCCAATATGTTCACGTAGGAGTTGGGCGGGGGTCTGGATGTTGTTTTGAATTTAAACGGACAGTGCGCTCCACGTTGAACATAGAGTTTCTCCAAGGACGGTGAATACGTGTAATCGGCCGACTTGGTAGCACTCTCCGTGTGCGGCCCCAACGACAGCTTGAAGTCGCACACACCAGGAAACTTTGTCGTGTCGGGAAGCTGTTCAACAGGGCTGCCGTGAAGCATAGCGTTGTTCTAAAAATAACATGTTCTGGTGTACACTAAATTTCTTACAATTGCTATACAGGGTTGGCTATTGAATTAAATTTGAAAAACAAAAAGCGTTATGATCAAATAAAATTTTGATTGGCAACCCAACACGGTTGTAGCAGTGAATTATCACACAGATATGCAATTTTTACGGCACACGAAAAAAGACAAACAAATTTAATTACCAAGCACATCCTTGGTTGGGCAAAGTTATTCATGTTCGGCCGCGTATTCATTGGTGATAGCGAGTGGACAGCATTCGACATGCTTTGATTGGACTGCGGTGAGCACGTGACTACGTTAAACGGATTGGGTGCATTTGAAAAGTGTGGTGGAGAGTGAAGAGTGGAGAATTGTTCGGGAGAATTTTGCTGTGCAAAGTAACTGCAGTCGCTGTTTAGAAAAGGCATCTAAAACAGAAGAAAGATTATCTCATCAAGGCTTGTGAAGGTTTCACGTAAACATATTCTTTTTCATCGTGTTTTTTTTCTCTTCTTTTAGAGATGTTTTTTCTATTTTGTTATTGGTGAGAAAGATTTAAACATAAAAAAATCAAGTTAAGAAAAATAACTGGTTTCATACCTCACGAAACGTATGATTTTTTTATGTTTAAATCTTTCTCACCAATAACAAAATAGAAAAAACATCTCTAAAAGAAGAGAAAAAAAACACGATGAAAAAGAATATATTTTATGAACTATATTCTTAAGCAGGGAGTGTTTTTTAAATTTTTTAAATTTTTTTTTTATAGAAATGTCTTCATCATTTTACAGCTCAAAAGTCGTTATGTGAAATACAAACACTACAGCACGCTGCTTTTTTAAGAAGAGTATATCCGAACAGCTAAAAACCGTTCTGCAAAGTAAACAAAAGGACCACACACACTTACCGTTCCGTGAGCATAGTCGCTGTCCTCCTCTGATTTCAAAGTCAAAGAAACATTACCTATAAAAGAAATATTTGAATTGTGTTTACCTAAACTGAAGATAGTGAACATGAAGCCTTTGATGTCAAACAGATACAAAATAAACGAGTTCTTCTCACTAAGTTCGCGTCTAGGTAAACTAGTTAGTTTGACTCGATTATTCTAACCACTCAGTTTGACTCGATTATTCCAAGTCAGTTTGACTCGATCATTCCAATAAGTCAGTTTGACTCAATTATTTTGACCAATCAGTTTGACTTGATTATTTAAACCAGTCAGATTAACTCAATTATTCTAACCAGTAAATTTTACTTGATTATTCCAACCAGTAAGTTTGACTCGATTGTTCCAGCAGGACAGTTCCATTGCGTTGGAAAAAGTTATATCATTGTTAACCTTTTATATTCCTAAACAGTATCCTGGGGTCAATTTTAGGCTGTGTGAACTGAGATATTTTGCACGCAAAAGCTTTTCTTTCACAAACGAAAAAATATTTACTTTTAAATGCAAACAAATTCAATGGTATTTTTTTCTTCTCGTGACATTTTTGAACTCTGTCACAAAAAACAAAAAATGAAAGTGCTTAGGAAAGATGCCTGATGATGATGACGAATTCTCCCAGCGTACTCCTCCTTGAAAAAAGACTTGAGGCACTACGTCGTTGATGATGTCACTACTTGCACAAAAATTATCAACAGTGGAGGAGTTTTTGTGAGAGGTATGCGTATCTAGCTAATAGACTGGAACAATTCAATATTTTTCACATTTCACAATTCAGGTGAGCGAATAAATTCTTTAATCGCTAAAACTAGGAGAGTGAAAGTGCACTCCACCACATATGTTAAATTAACTTAAGTATGACAATAGGACATTCCAGACACATGCGTATTTACTTTACGCATTTTTTTTTTTACTTTTATCAAATGTTTTGATCAGGAAGTCAACAAAGTAAAGTAAATAAAAATTTCGGGCAAGACAGAATTAGAGATGGCATGCCAGCTGATTCAGGTGATGCCGTATTGGATAAGCATCTGCCTACACCCACTGCCTAGGTTATTAATAGCGATTTAACGTTCCATAAATACCTCGACGAGATTGATTATTTGCGAGATTAATATTCGCGAATTATCGTCATTTTCAATTAGTCTGGAAACGACATGAAAAAAATTAAAATAGGCCCCAGCCATGAAAAAAATATTTTTTGCAAAAAAATTAAAATAGACTCGCTAATCGCGAAATCCCGGAATCGTTTTTCGTGACATGCATATATTTTTAATAGAACTATTAGAACATTGTTTAAGATTCGCGATAATTAATCTCGATAAATAGCGTCACAGTCCGACTTTTTCTTTCCTTGTCTAAAGTGAAGCGAGATTAAAAAGCTATTAATACCTACAACTGCTTCTTAATTGCGGATATAAGAAAAACATGTCAAAAAGGACTGGGTACAAAGTAAAATGTTGCAGAATTAAAAAGATAGTCTTACCGGTAGTATGGGAGATAAGTTGCTGCAAGAATTGTGGAGGAGGCTCGTTCATGTTCATTCTGAAAAAAAAATTATCAATCAAATACACAACATGACACCCAGGGTCTTCATAGAAAATACACAATATGACACTCATCGAAGGAGAACCAGCCAGACATTAGTATCTGGTGTATCATAAAGATGAATCACGCAGTCATTACTCATGAGGCGTAAACACAATAGTTATACGCATGCGCAGTGAAGCGTTACTATGTAAACATACAGCAGAAACACCGACGCAAACTTTCCATCATCTTTCTTATTTCATTTTTGTGATCATAACGCAAGGAAAATGTTTCACAAAACACCCGTTCTCTCAGTCGTTCATTGAATCTATTACTTCATCCATTCATTCACTCATTCATTCATTCATTCACTCGTTCCTTCATTTATTCATAATATATTCTCGACATAAAAACTCCTTCATGTGAAATTTGAAGCAAAAAATAACTCTTAATAACTTTCGAAAACTGCAAACATTTTTAAAAAGGGTAAAGTCCATTATTTTCTTTGTGCGTATTTCAAAATGGTTTTCCCCTTTTCTTCAGACGACAAAAGAAAAACAAACGCGATGACGCAACAAGAAATCGGAACAGAACTTTTAAAAAAAATAAAATAAAAAAGACGGAATTTGAAATAAGGAATCATTTGGAACCTTCTTCACTTTACTTTTTGACAATAGCCTCCGTTCATGTGTCGTAACCCAGGCTAGCACATTATTCTAAAACGTTTGTAACATCAGACGCAGAAATCAGTGCGAATATAAGTTAGGAAGATGCGTGAGAGAAAAAAAAAGAGATTCAGTGAGGACCAACACCACAACGCGATACCCTTGTTTTTGTTATTAATTCAAAACAGTAACACTGTGCATAAGACGAAAGTTCACGACGACCTAAGGCTGAGCCCTCTTCATATCATTGTGCGGTCCTTGTTAATTAACTCTTTTGCCGTGAACCGACGTACTGAAAGATCACAGTAGACATATTTTATAAAACTTTCCAATCAAAGAAAATAATAACCTACTTATAGAAGAACCTATTTTTGCTATAGAAGAACCTATTTTTTGATATACTATCGTAACCTACTTACCCCTTGATACCCATCTCTGGAAACAAATCGATCGGTAAAATATTTTTACTCATACACCTTCAGCTAATTAAACCTTCCCAACTAATAATATCACATCGACTACAGCAGATCTTTTCAAAGTACGAAAGTATACTTTAAAATGTAAACAGAGTATAAAGAAATTCCTGCTTGTGTAAACAATACCATACTTAACCGCGGAGACATTAACAGTCTGTAAGAAGTTCAACAATTTCACGCGGTATGGTGTATTGAAATAGGGAATTTTTTACTGACCCTTTGAGAACATGGGAAAACACGAGTTGTAAGATTAGCAAATCAAATACGTGGCTTTGTGGTATCGCTTTTAAATAAACAGTAACAAAGGCGAGGTTATATCAACATAGCGGATGAACAGTAAACAATGGGTCCCGTTACAAGTCATGAAAAAAATACTAGAAATTCTTTCAGGTAAAAAAAGTCTTAAACATAATGATAAGGTCGACTTGCTAAACCTTTGTTTGGTTAAGCATTTGGGGTTTTCCAATTCCTATAAAACAGGTTTAAAATAGAAAAACGCTTAACCAGGACCTTGTCAGTAATTTTCGGAGCTATTGGGTGAATAATACGCCATAAAAACAGAATAGTTTTAATTTGAGCAAAATCGACGTCAACTTACTTTCAATGCTATGTTAAAATGGAGACTTCGAAATCAACTCGTCAGACCTTTTCTTGCTTAATATAGTCGCCGTCGCCGAAGTTTGTTATTTTTGTGAAAACCGCAAGAAGCACCATTATGTACAAAAAGGTTGTTTCGAAAAACTTTGTAAAAATTTAAATATGTATGGCGTAGTGTGTATGGTGAACGATGGAAGTTACACAGTCCACCGCGACAACAACAAACAACAGCATAAACGACAAAAAATGCCAGTAACCAAGACAACGGAGCCGACAAGTTTCAGTAACCAAGACAACAGAAACGAAAAAAATATCGACGACAGAAACGAAAAAAGATTATAGTAACCAGAACAAGAAACCAGGACCGGAAACGACAAAAATTGCCAGTAACCCAAACAACGGAGCCGACAAGTTCCAGTAACCAGGACGACAGAAATGACAAAAACATCGACGACAGAAACGACAAAAAATGCCAGTAACCAAGACAACGAGAACGACAACAGCAATAATAACGTGAAAAACAGTGCAACAACAAAAACAAAGAATGGGGCGAAATTATAAAAAACTCCATCAAAACACAACTAAAAAAGAGGGATGCACTAGTTATGAATCAAGAAAGCAAAAAACGAAGCATGGTAACCAAAAATGTGGAGCATCAGACTTGCAAGTGGTACAACCTCTCCAGTTTGTAAACACAATGACTTTATGAAAATACAGAGGTAAAGTAAAACAATGCTGACATTGATTTTTTGAGAAAAATTTTGTTTAAAGTTCAGGTATGACGAAGACATACAGGATTGTGCTTAGGTTGGTATTAAAAAAATACCACTGATGCAAGATGAATTAATGGGTAGAATCTTTTGGCCAGGTATTTTCCCTGCTAATATTGACATATGATAAGCACGTGATTATAAAGGCTTTCAGCATTTCTGCGTAAATATCTACTCGATGTAAACCGACCACAAATATAATCTCACGTTTCAACTTTCACAAATCAAACTGTCGGTGATACATCACAAGAAAAAAAAATTAATGTCCGCTTTTTTCTATCTTCTCACAAATATTATTTTCAGAATATCAATAAACAATTGACGTTCATAGAAATAGTTTTCAAGAAAGAAAAAAAATCGAAAGAACACGAATCAAAAATAATGCAGTCTCATCTGATTATTTCGAAAGTTGAACCTAATAAATGTATTTCAAATTTCCCTCATAAACTTGTGATTATTTCCTACTACGAATTCACCGTCAATAGAAATATAATTTTAAAAACAAAATTAACAAACCGAAAGCACATGAGACAAAAATATTAGTTCTCATTTGATTTCATTAGGCCATCATTCTGAGTGATGGACAAAATGAACTAGCTTAAGAGGGGGAAATTTCGACGTGGAAAAATATGGCGGCGTTGGCGAATTTTGACAAAACACGCTAAAATTTTCTTCTCATACAGTTTTTTACTGACAGCATCGCAAGTTGCAAGGATGACTAAACATGCAGCTATTTTGTCATTCTGAAATTGTCACGACAAACAAATTCGTCTCTGTTACAACTGTTTACTTCGACGAACGTCGGCGACATTTTGAAATTTTTATAACATTGAAAGTAAGCTCAAAATGATTATAGTTAATATTAATATTAGTATTTTGATGAAAAATTAAAAACAAGGCGAATTACGTAATGTTGCCAACAACAAGTTTGAGCACTGAGCATATAATTAGCATATAATTAGTTGAGGTCAGACACCGTTTTATTGTTTGAAACTATAAAACGAATCAACCGTATCGATATAATCATGGAGGTAGAAATAACTTATTTCTCTATCTCTATTTCTACCTCCATGATATAATCAACAACCATGATATTGAAAGAAGCCAGTCCTCAAAACCCGTTATACAATTTTTGGTATAAAGATACGTTTTTTTATGAGAAACATGATAAAATGTGATATGGGCTGACATTATTATAGGTAGTTACAACAGTTCACTTGTGGAATAAAAAGAAATCAAAAAATAAATTAATAAGTTGACAGGTTGTTGCAGAAAATTATTTGGGTATGAAACAGGGGAAGGCGCTATAAATTTGCTGAAAATCTTCTTTTACAGCTAAGAATCCGGGCTAAACCCGAAAAGTATGTTTCTTTTTTGAAGAAAGAGCAAAAAAAGTGCGCAAACTGTTGTTTCAAAAACATATAACATTGATAATCACCACTTCCAGACACCCTCTTGTGAGGTACCATCGTGGGCGCCATATTCCTTTCGTCAAAGTATTTCGTGTCTTGATGGCGAACAATTTCTTCAAAGGGTTGCTTTAACAAATTTCATATCAGCCTGTTCCCAGCGACAGATTGCACTGGGGGGCATTTAATAATTACGTAATACCTAAATTCGCCATTTTTTACAATCCCCCACCTCTTGTAACGCATCGTAACAAATGTAGTACCACCCACCTTCCTTGTCACGTAAAATCTTAAGACCTCATTTATTCATTTCATAAGACCTTCAATCAGGCAAAAGATATAACAGGCCATTTATTTAGCACACAAGATGACATTTTGGTATTTTTGCGTAAAACAAATTAAAGATGTACATCATACACTAAAGCAACTAAGAATATTCGTAATGTTACATAGTGTTACATAACAAAAGAGCTCTGTCCCCCAACCCACCCCTAAATTTTCGTAACAGTTCGTAACAAAAATGATCATACACCCCCACCCCTGAGACGTTACGTAATTATTGAATGGTCCCATGTTAAAAGTTGGAAGAAAGGCGAGAATATATTCTATTTTAACTCACTGCGCTGTACAACTGAATAAAAGAATTTCGCTGACGCCAAAATTAAATCCGTACCCAAAGAGTTAAAAGCTGCTAAAAATATAGTAGTTTTCTTCATCGATAAAAATATAATCTAACACCACGTACGGCGTGTATACTATATATTGGTGTTTCCTTGTTTCAATTGCAACCAAGTTGGCCTTTAAACTGCTATTCCGGTTATTTGGCTATTAAAGTATACACAACAGACATACAGAGAGAGAAAAAAAAGATTTTTAATTTTCACGAAATATAATTCTCAAAAAAACCTGCTTACCCTCCACCAAGCTCGACGTCAAAAGAATAATTTTGTAGCAATTGGAGAAATAATTAACTCAGTAATGATGAAGAGAACAATGAGACAATAAAAACATTAATTTTTGGCGGGAAAAATGGAAATAACTCTGTAAACAAATACTTCATCAACGTGGAGAACTGGAAACTAAGTATGCATTTGAATTCTAGATTTAAATTTTGCAGGTTTACCCTTGCGGGCAGCAAAATACAGGTGCATATACTTAACGCAACATTTTGTATTCTCGCACGCGTTTTATAAAGTATTTTTTGTTTAAAAGTCGTCAAAATGCAGTATTTTTTAATTCAAATAATATTTTCATCACCAGCATGGAGACAAAAAATATAAAATATAACCCCCCCCCCAGAATACAGAAATATAAATAATGGTCACGTGACTCTTCTATCAACTTGCGCCCCAGTCCTCTTCGAAAAACAAACAAATAACATGCGCTAATTATCATAAGCGATGAGATGATAAATACAAAATTATGACGCAATATTTCATCATATCCAGCTGTTTTCTCGTTATCAGATTAAAACAGTGTAAAATGGAAGCATGCCTGAGGTAAGAGTTAAACCATGAAATATTTTGTTGGTTACAAACTTGCTTCACATCGCAATGTGTTTGAAAATTTCTGCACAAAACTTTTTATGAACTTTGTTTAAAAATGTTTGCCATGAACAACTTGTGTCGACCTATACCTGCCCGGGCATGCCCAGCACAGGTCAACAATAATAATTAAGCTGGCGTTGACGTAACCATGCTGACTGTAGGTATGGATGTTTCCAGGCTTTGCTTGCGTCAACCCAACATTTCGTGGCAATGGTAAATTATTGGAAAATTGAAAAAGATAGAACACAAAGAAGAAGAAGAAGAAAAGTAAAAACATACATTATTTATCTTTTTAAAGATTACTAACTATTTGCTTTGAATCGCGTTTTCCTGAGAATTGCTTTAAAGTTTTTCAACATACACAAAACATTCATTTATATTCAATTAAAACAACTGACCAAATAATAAAAAGAAAGAAAGAAAAAATTTTTTAATGGAATAAGTTTTAATCAGAAAAAAAGTTGTATACGTAAAAAGTATATACATAAAAAGGATCAAAACCGTATGATACTTTTAGATGCATCTCTCATTAGTGTTCCAGACTTGAAAGAGAGCAACGAAGCATTCTGGCACTCTCCTCATCCACAAACAACTAAAACTAACTAGCGTTTCCATCGCTTTAACGGAATTTCATGTAAGTCAAGAAATTCAAAAACTAACACCCCATTTCGTAGCTGCTTTAAATAATTAACAGCAAGTAGAAAACAAATCAATAAATAAATAAATATAAAAAAAATACTCAAATAAATATAAGATATCAATATAAATAATCACAGTATTAATCAATTCTATTTAAATAAAACAATTCAACTAGGATTCTCATCCATACTTAAGTGATAAAAGGTGTTTACAAAACACGTTATAATTAAGCTAATCATTAAAAGATATTAATATTAAGTACAACTCACAAAGAGATGAAAGAAACATACCTTTCGTGAAACAGCATCACGTTTCTTTCAGTTCAAATAATATTAAACTTTATATAGCATACAATAAAACTTGTATAAAAAAACCCAACAAATTATTTTGCGTAAAATGCAATGTAAAAAACTCTATAATGTATCTCTTGTTCAGGTCTTCACACGATGTGAAGACTCGCGATTTTTAACTGCAAGAATGTTTGCGGCGTGTGTTATTTATAATTGTTTACATGTATTGATTTATTGATTGTTTGACAACACATAACATTTGTGACGTCATTTGAACAGATTCAGCATTTTAAAAGAGCGTCTGCCAATTACAGTGTTTGCTCTAAAAATAGGTTTACAGCATAAAGCCCTGCTCGTGTTGCCTAAGTTAAAATAAGCATCAAATTTTATTATATTATTATTGTTTGTATGCGCACTGATATCTTTTTTCATAAAAAATGCTGAGCAAGGAAAATAAAACGAAGACTGTAATAGCCGTGTTTACACATTCGAAAATTAAATATACAAATAAATGTTTATCTAGTGTGGCCATGGTTAAAAAATAAACATTCTTTAGTGAAAAATTCGAGAAAAGAGTAAAAGAGCTACAAAAAAGTAGCACACAAAGACTTAACCAGGAAATTGTAAAATTGTATAGTGGTAAATGATAATTTAAGAATCTGAATCTTATTAAACAATTAAGCATTAATAAATTACACACTTCCCGCTCTTTTTAATTTCAACGCGTGAAAAGTACAAAACATTTTGTGTTGTTTTTGTTGGAGCACCTCGGAATTGTTTAGACACACATACATCATTTGGGCACCAACTTATTATTTGGGCACCTATTTATTATTTGGGCACCAACTTATTATTTGGGCACCCATTTATTACTTGGGCAGCCATACGAGTGTACTGAAACATAGCCATCGACAAGATGAGTTATATGCATCCATAAAAATAGCCAAAACACACTCACTCGAAACATGTACAGTCAAGTCGTTTAACACAAGTCAAAAAATATAAGTGAAATATTACATTTAGGTTGGAGACGTCTATAAATAGAATATTCAAAAAAGGTGGGCGTTATTATAGAGGTATAAGTTCACACAGGCTTGATAAATTTGGACGAAGATGAACACCTGTTGTGATTGGCATTTTTCCAACACCATTGATGCAACCATGAGCAAGTTTGAAACAAATAAGCATCATATGGAGAGAGAAACAACAAAACTGAAAAACAACGCCAATTTTTTAGCCAGTTATTATAACTCGATATTATTGGGTATTTTTTCAATTTTTTAAAAATTCTTTATCATTTGCTCAAAGATCTTTCCAGAATTTCGGTTTTGCATATTGTTATTACAGTGACAATAACTCGTGACCAGGCCGCTATGACTCTCAGTTGACTGTTCTATAGCACAGACTAATTAAGTACAACCTCACAAATGTAATCTACTAAACAATTTAGTCTTCGGTGATTAAGATTTTATATACGCGAGATTTCGTCCGCGCTACATAATTTGACGGCACGTCCGTGCACGTAAACCCGTCGTCGTGCCAGCATGACGGATAATGAGCGTACATCTTACGCAACAACTTCATTTTGAGATACGCAATCGCCTTCGTGGATTAAGATTAATGTTTCTAGGATACCATATTGGAGGCAGTGCACGTTATTCCGTGTACGCTATTGACTGTGACATTGACGTTTGTCACCTGGAACACAATAATTTACAAAGGTCTGGCAATAACGATATAAGGAATATAAAATAAAAAAAAATAAAAAATCTAACAACTGGAGCAAATGACTTTAAAGGTATCTATTGGCAAAACCTTATTATAAAAACAACAACAACAACAACAACAACAACACTGACATGAAAACTCAGCAGTTCAGATTATTTACATTTTAACAAACCTAAGTTTACAAATTCACTACATTAATCTCGTTAGTATAACATACAGAGCTGGCAAAACTTCAGAACGTTATCCTAACATGTCTTTTCCTGCACACTGTATCACACCATGTTCAAAAACAAACTTTTCTTAAATCTGGCATTCGCATAACACAATAGTGACAACTTTAATAGGTATCTCTACTGGTTAGGGTATATAGTATCCGATGACATACAATCAAGTTTTTGTGGATATTTCTTTTTTTCATACACAAAGCCTAACGAGGGTCAAAAGTGGTAAGAAATTAACCATAAACATACTACCAGGCTATAAACAGCAGAATATTTTTTTTCTTTTTGAATTCAGTTGTTAAATACTATACAAGACTTTTTTGCATCAAATTATTTTGGAATGTGAATATTTTCCTGATTTTTTAGAATTAGCCTAGTCTCAACCTAAAAACATACAAACAAACAAACAAACAAACAAACAAACAAGATATTACTGACGTTTACTTCACACTTTGGCACGCAATAAGGGGAAAAAACCTTCGCAGTATAAAACATACACAACATTCCAACCATCGACTACTTGTTAAGAAAAGATAAGTGTTAGCATATTTGTGTATACAAATGCAGTTCCTCCTTTTTAAATATAAACAAAGTTGTGGCAACAAAAAAGTTGACAATGCATTAAAGAAAATACTCATATAAAATTGTTGTCATGTGTGTCATCATACTGCACCAGTGGCACATATAGTATTAATATACCATAATATGTCTCACTCCTGCCGGTCAAAATACACACTTATTAGACATTTCAGCAAGATTTTGCACTTAATTGCAGTTTTACCTAAAATTCCCCGTTACTCAAAATATTAAGTCACCTCTGATTGTAAACAAAATGTCTAATAACAATTTACCAAAAATATTAATATCCATAGAAAAATTACGACTGACTGAAAAATGTTCCTTATTTGCCTAAAAGTTGTAATAAAATGTCTAGAATTCTTAGTTTCTTTCGATCAGGTTCCCAATTTTCATAAGTTTCTAATTTTCCCTAAATTCCCTGATTTGTCAAACAAACTTGTGGTGATTTTATTCTGAAAACTGTTGGACATTTCCTATATCAGCGTATGGAGCTCAATCTTATCTCTCAGGTGGTCGAACAGATTTTGCCGAAACATCTTCTTCTTATAAAGGCCACAAAAAACGTCTTTAATATAATGTCATCAGATAATAACTTTCTTCAAAAAATATTGACACATAAAATCATAGACTAATTGACTTTTTGAAACAAAAAAAGTATCACAGACTAGCTTACTTCATTGAAACAAAAAAAGTATCATAGACTAGCTGACTTCCTTATTCATTTGACATACATTCACCTCATTTAAAACTATACAGGGATATTCAACGCCCACACAATTTACTCACGTTTTATAAATAAAATTTGGCAAGCACTCCTGCTCGTAATCAAAAAATAATTCAGGTTTTATCATATTAACGGTTTTAAAAAAACACTTGTAATTTGATAATCTCAAAAAATTTACACTTAAGGGCAGCTAACATTTTGGCAAGCTTTAACAATCATTTTTTCTGGGCAAACACACGAAAAAACAACAAAAAAAACAACAATTTTTTACAAAACAAAATTTAGATTTTCACAGTTAGCACCTTCATAACTGTAAAGTGGTGCTTTCCAATGCATGTTGCATGTAATGTTGTACAATTAATTGCATGTAATGTTGTACAATTAATTGCAGAAACCGATGTTAACACTTCGTTTTTATAGTGTTTAAGCAAGAGTGCGCAACAAAAGAGGTATTTAGTTTTTTTGAAATTAATTTAATAGGAACCTGCTACAAATTTCTTCAAATCAAACTGATTTGATTTAAAAAAACTTGCGACCTTAAAAGCCACAATATATTGTACGCTGTGGTTACATCTGTACAATATATTTATTGTACAAGTATATACATAACTTCCCGAGCGACGTAATGTTTTTGGAGTAGAGAACAATGGGTATGTGCGCTCATTCCTGTAGGTAAAAAATAACAAACACAGAAGTCGGAAAAAATCTATTAAAAAACGAAATATACATTTCAAAGAAGACATAGATAAAAAAATTAATTTTTGGGTCTTGCAAGTCTTTAATAAGGCTTTAGTTATTCTATTTCATATGCTTATACGACTATATAGAACACCAATTCTACAACCATAAATAGCTTACTTCGTTAAGCTTAACAGGTATCTGTCCTTTAACCCTATTTATACTGCGCTTTTTGCTATCAAATATCCTTGCGGGAAAAGGAGGTTA
This sequence comes from Hydractinia echinata, assembly GCA_030067915.1. Classification (NCBI taxonomy): domain Eukaryota; kingdom Metazoa; phylum Cnidaria; class Hydrozoa; order Anthoathecata; family Hydractiniidae; genus Hydractinia; species Hydractinia echinata. The sequence continues at coordinate 1,607,519 of JASGCC010000054.1, read as the reverse complement.
ATAAATACAACTCAAACAACTTTTAAATGACTTAAGCTATATTGATGAAACTTAGCAGCAACATTATTAAAGCATAAATGAAATTGAATGTGGGGAATAAGTTTTTTCTAAAAATTTTTCCAAGAAGTTTCTAAATAGAAAAATATTAGAAGTCACCAAGTTTTAGCCTGGTTGGAGCTGACATGAGGAGTTATAATAAAAAAAGTAAACCCCCAAAAGTATAAATAGGGGCTAAAGTGACGTTTAAATAATTCACAATGGAGACTCCATGGTACATAAATACATCCAAAACATACTTTGAATGAAACTTTACAGCTGAATAAAAATCCCATGGGAATTGGCGTGATGAAAAAAAGTAGATAAAAATATATCGAATTTGCTATTTTCGTGTTTCCATGACACGACTCTGCCGCGCACAGACAGAAAAATGCAGATATTAATATAAGAGAATATTTGTAACTACAACCCACTAGACTTGAAAACAATGTTTTTTTTTACCTCGTAAGTATATCACATCAGATTAAAAATAAACGTAAAATAACATCTTGTAAAATTAATGTGTTTTCTATGAATCAATTTATACATTACTCATCAAGTCCTTATTACAAGAAGTCAGAGAAGCAAATTCACGTTGATTTTATAACATCTGAACGTTTGTTCTACTAACACAAGAACGTCCTGTTAAAAACGCTAACTTAAAGGCTAGATGTCAAAATTTCTAGAGAAAAAAAAATACTTGAAAAGATTCCGAATTCTGATCCAAATAAATCGGAAAACATCGTTTAAACTAATCTGAAAATATCAGTGAATTTATGTAGTGTTCACATGCACTCTGCAGCGAATACTTAAAAAAACTTCTTTCAGTACAAAGTTAACAAAAAGAGGATTTTCAACTGTATAATATGCAATGTATTCAACAGTCAATAGTTGTTGGACTTTAAACTTTGGCACAGTTATGTGTGTGGATTATTTACTCGCTAACGGTTTATTTAATACGTTGAAACTTTTCACACTATGTTGCCAATACACAGAACATTATAAAGGAACTTTAAAAACATTCTAAAAAAAGCATTTCTGGTGTGCAGCTAGTGTTAGTATGATTGCAATATTGAAACAAAACTTGCTGAGAAAACTCGTTAGTTGCAACAGATAGATAAAAAATCTAATTTCAACAGGTGGCACAGGACAAAAACAACAACAAAAGGTTAGTATTAATTTCAACATTTTGTTATTGTCATTGCTATTTTTATTATTTTATTTACATTCCAAACACATTAAATAATTTCCTCTTTTCAAAACAATCAATTTACACCGACAACAGGACGACAATAGATGTTGTCAATACTGGAACGCAAATAATAGTTAGCCATTTTAACAATATTGACATAGCATTGATATTCGAAACATAAAGGGTGAGGTTTGCAAAACGTACAGGGTCATTTAAATTACCCCTGGATTCTAACTACCCAAACTTATTACGAGTCAAATAAGAAAGATTAATTCCAAAATTTTTGACTTTTTTAAAAGATAAAAAGATAAAATCTATTACTTCATTGAAACAAAAAAAAGTCTTGTACTAACAGCAGGACTTGAACAAACTACTTGGACTGCTACGTCAAGTTTATTTTACAGGAATATTTTTTCCTTTTACTCTACAATATCCTGGTGATGGTCCAACGGTTGTCTGTGTGAAAGAGAAGAGAGAGAAAACATAAGGAAGAAACCCTAAACCCACTTAATGTTTTTACCAATATTTACTTTGTGTTTACAGAACTTGCTGCCAGGGATGTTTTAACATTTCACCACAAGATAAGAAACCTGCTGGAGAGAAATGAAACTCACTTTAGATGAATCTTTTTCACATTATTAAATTAATTTAGTAATACTTTTGTCCTAATTTCTCTGTAGAGAAAACAAAGCAAAAGATCCTGGACTAGACTAGACTGGCCTGGCCTGGGTATTGTCTCGTTTTATTTTCAATGGAAAACTCCCTCAGAATAATGAAGGAAAATTTAGGTTTGTCACAAAGCCTACCGAAAACTAAATTCTATCTTTGCTTGGATTACTGTAGTGTAGTTTTTTTTCCATGGGTTCTTACTTGAAATAGCTTTTACAACGCAACATTGATCATCAATAAAATAATGTTAAAAAACAAACATTACATTTTTACACAGCAATAGAATTAAGGAAACATTCTTCAAACATAGAAGGTAGCTGAAGAATTATTAGGTGACTTGTGTTAAGATGTGTTTTGTACTCGACACAAGTCAATCAGAGTCAATTTTAAAAGCACAACTAACGTTGGACTATCAAACAGGTTATCGAATTTGATACAACACCTTTGAGACCTCTCTAAAACTACCTTTGAACATGCTTATAATGTCCCAAGTGTTTGCGTCATTTTTGGCAATAATTTTTTTCAGTTTTTAGCTGCAAACACATGATGAAATATAATGCCATAACACTACAAGTACTGAATATAACTAAGCCACACAAAGGAGTTAAAAGAACGCATTTTGATACCCTTTACTTGTGCTTTTTTAGTCTCTCTAACATGCTAGTATTTATGATCAATTCTGTTATGCATTATTCTTCCAATTTTTTTATTTATTTTTATTTCATATATATTTCTCCATATGTTAAACATAACACGGTTCCAAAACACTAAAATCATTACATCAGTCATAAGTGGGTTTGTCAAGGAAAAACCCTAACTTGATAAACCCTCTACGAGGGAAAGATGTTAGAGAGTGAAACAAGGAAGAAAGAAAAGTCGAAGCAATAACAGACATATTAAGATTTTAGAAGGACCCTAATATGAAAAATGATACTTCTATATGTTATAGAGGATAAAATGTTGCTAATCAAATCTTTTATTCTCAATATTTAGCTTCAATATTCCCATCTGACCAAATGACAACATTATTGATGATGTAATAAGTCAGCATAAATTAATACTTTAAAATATCTTGCAAAGTTACATAAAACTAAAACTTCCCTGTAGTGAGGACTTATACTACTGATGATAATCTGAGCATAAGCAAAGTTTGAATGTTTAATAATGATCTGAATATAAAATGTAATGTCAGTATTTTTTCACAGCCACCATATGACATCACAAGTTCCCAGATCTCAAATAATTAATCTAAAATATCTCTTAGGAACTAAAAGGTTTTCAACAAAATTAAAATGTAAAATTTTTACCCTCTATAACATAAAAACATTATTTTTCGTGTGTTAGGCTCCCTTTTAAAAAACAATTCTTTACCCTGTTTTATTTAAAAATAGAATTTTGAGTAGTTCAAAAACTATGTGTTTATACAGCCCAACTTATTTAATGTAAACGTTACAATCTGATAATTGACATTGCAAAAAAAGAGACATTTTATCCACATGCTAGATACAGCCTGAAATGAGAACATGTTCATTAACTAAACAATACTGAAACCGTGTCAACATAAGATTATGTTTGTGTTTGTAGAGGAACAGTTATATTTAGAAAGCACTTGATGTTAAAACGAATGCAAACAGCTGATAATAAGCTGTGATAGCCACAACATTCCTGACGTAGAAATCATTGAACACTGGACAGATGTAATATCGTTATAGTTAACATCATGATAATTTTGTGATGAAAAGAAGTTTCTGAATAAAATACATATAAACAAATTACATTCAATCAGGATTTAAAATGTCAAAAAACTTAGATTATTGTAAAGAATGAAAGTTAAATAGAACTGCTTTTTTCTTTTTTTGGAGAAAATTCAAGTTTAGAAAAATAGATTGGGTATTGATATTCAAATGATGAGCGTACTGTACAACATATTTGTTTTTTTGAACACCAAACTACTAATACTTAGAAGGAGGAAAGTTTCAGAAATTAGCAAATTTCGAAGTGCATTGATCAAACCTGGTACGCATAAAACTATAAAAACAATGTACACCTTTTTTATAAGCACATAAAAAGGCTATAAGTATAAGTACAGGCTCAAATTGCTCTAAAAATGAGGCAAATAAATTAGGCACAGGTCTATGACTGAGCTCGCGAGTACATTCATAATTTGAATGTTTATAACGATTCTCCTTTTCTGAACTTAAATCCCCCCTCCCCCCCTCAAAAATAAATAAATATGTACACATACAGGCTAGAAGAAAAAGATTGTTTGCATGTCCTCTTTAAATCACCTTATCTGCCTGTGCCAAATACCAAAATACCACTAACAGAAAATTTTGTATAATGTTGTTGCAACGAAAGACCCCTTTTACTACTGGCACTTAATACAAGTAGATGAAACGATGGGTAGATGAAACGATGGGTAGATGAAACGATGGGTAGATGAAAAGATGGGTAGATGAAAAGGTATATTTTAGGCTCAAATTCTAAAAATCTATAATTTGGAAAATGGGAAAATATCAGGTAGTTATAAAAACAAGTGTGGAGTTTAATCCTGCTAGAAATCATGCACTGCAAAGGTTTATTCTTAACTTATTTTACCTGGGGAAATTTATTTAATCATAGTTCAATACGACCTTGCATATTACTTACTCAAAGTCAATTATAATTAAAAAAAAGGGCAAAAATAAAATGCAATGGTCAGTGTCCTTTAGATCTGTGTCAGAAAAAATATCACTAATAATACTAATACTAATACTAATACTAATACTAATACTAATACTAATACTAATACTAATACTAATACTAATACTAATACTAATACTAATACTAATACTAATACTAATACTAATACTAATACTAATACTAATACTAATACTAATACTAATACTAATACTAATACTAATACTAATAATAATACTAATACTAATAATAATAATAATACTAATACTAATACTAATAATAATAATAATAACAACAACAACAACAACAACAAAAGTCGCATTCAAAATTTTATTACAGATAGAAAACTCATATTTTACTAGGTCATCAAAACAACCAAATGTATCTCAGTACTAGGTTGTCTTTTGCAGAATAAATCTCTTATTTGAGAATTTTGGTCAACATAGTGTGTAAAAACATTAAAACTAATGTAACTAAATTAAATAATAATATAAAAAAATAAATACACGAAAACTAACCTGTCCAACTGAAGGTCAAGATTCTCTGTATGACTCGCATTTCGGATATCGTCACAACCTGTAATACTGGGTAATAAATTCAGGGTGTCATCATCTATGTCATTCATATAGTTTTGTTCAGTTGACATCAGGCCTAAGAAATAAAAAATGAACATATACACAATCAAGAAAGTACATTGAATAACAAAGAACTTGTATAATTTATTATCACGCTAGTCGATAGCAAGTGGATAAATCCACTGGTTCGTCCGCCCTTTTATATATATATCATTTGCTATTTGTTATTTGGTGTGTCAGTAGCACCACTACAAATTTGTGCAGAAAGAGACAGACAATGGGCACTGTTACCATAGAGATAATGCATTTGTTTTATCTATACCACCCTGGGCCTTTACAAAAAAAATAGAATTTTAACCTGGGTGTTTATTCAGGTGGAAGTTTTTATTTGGGTAGGAACCATTATCCAGAGGAGGTATTTATTTTGAAAAAGTGTTTGTTAAAATTTGTTCCTGCTTTTTCTTTGTAACAGTTTGCTTGTTTTTGAAAAATCCTTTAATTACGTACGTGCACTTTTCGGTAGTAAAACTTATGTGAAATTGTACAAAATTAATATTGCAAGAACATTTTTGATTCACCTCTTTTGAATAAAACGCCATGAATATATTTAAGTTATTTGGCATTACACCTAGGTGTTTATTTAGGCATGGGTCATAGGTATTTATCATACGTCCTGTTAAATAGGAACTCTTCAATACGCAAATCACTTTATGCCATATAATGAGATGTTATGGCTCACAAAACGAGCAATAACTTAACTCTATTTTCTATTTCCTATTAACGCTTTTAACAGTAACCAAATCTAAGTGGATCACCACTAAACGAGCGCTATAATGTAAAAAACTGCAACATGCAAGAATATAATGCAACTAATACACAAGTTAGGTACTGACTTCATGTAATATTCCATTTAATGTATAACAACCATGTTGTGTATATTATACATATATAATACATGAGCATAAAAGATGATACATACACAATTGTAGATGAGCACAAAAGATGATACGTACACAATTGTAGATGTACATGAGCACAAAATATGATACGTACACAATTGTAGATGAGCACAAAAGATGATAGTACACAATTGTAGATGAGCACAAAATATGATACGTACATAATTGTACATGAGCACAAAATATAATACGTACATAATTGTACATGAGCACAAAAGATGATACGTACACAATTGTAGATGTACGTCTGTAAGCTTAATATTTTTTAGAAGTTTTTACTATTACTTACCTATACTGAAATAACTTCTATATCCAACCAACAAAAAGAAACAAACTTTTTTAAAATTTTTAAACTCGTCTCAAATAAAACCACAATAAAGTTCAGTTTATACTTGTAACTTCATAGCTAGACAAAACAATTGTGTGTTCCAAATAAATCTGGCACTTTCTTTTATTTATAAAAAAATCCTTTACAGTTCCTATTTCTAGTATTGGCTATACTCCAAGTACACATCACTAGTAGTTCCAGAATATGAACAAATAACAAAGTATGTCATATGACCAATCATTCAAATAAAAGAAAGTATCCTGTACATTCCACAATGTGTAAACGTAAACAACAGTCATGACTTTTCACAAATATAGCCAACCCCCTGATAGTCTGAAAGGATATTTTTTAAAGAAAGTTTTAAAATTGAATTTTCAAGACTTTCACCTTAAAGTTAGGTACAGGTAATGAATGTATTCACCAGTTTTAGCTTTCTTAGCAAGAAATTTTCCAACATACGAAACATAGAAAAACATATACTGGTTTTTACTACAGCACCTTGTACAGGATTTTAAAAAAACATTTTTTTGAAACTGGTACAAGTTCACCTGATTCCAAGTCTAGGAAAAACCGTTATTAAGATTGACTGGCATTTTGCATAGGACGATTTTTAATTTTATATCAAGGATGTTTGGTTACCCCTTGTATTTGAGCTTTCTAGGGTAAATTTAAATCTTTTTTTCTTATCAAAAAATTATCTGAACACTAGAGAGTGGTTTTCCTCATGCCTTAATAGTACATAATATATTTCTATATATCTATCCATCTCACATTACACCAACTTAATTGTCAATGTATTTTGAAAGGTTCACAACTTCCTTCCTTCAGGGTGTATATTACTTGTCAGCTGTAGGGAATTTTAATTCATTTTTCCACTCTTATTAAGAATAACATGACGGATGACCACCATAACAGGTTTTGGAAGAATGTATACTTATACAAGACGTTTTTATTTACACTAAAATTTCATGGATTTCAAATTCTTGGAAATTCTTAGAAAAACACTTAACATGTTCATGCAAGCCTAAGTTCAAAGCATGATTTATTTAATGGTGGGAAAATTTCAACCTCTTACCAACAAAGTTTAAATACAAAAGTGAAATTAAAACTTAAAAAAAAAATAATTTACATTTTTTAGTTAAAGTTAGTTTTACTTGACCAGCCTTGACCAGCCTTCGGAAGTTGCAGGGGTTTTAAAATCTACTGACCACAACAAAAACATACTTTCAAAAGACAGAAAAAAGATTAGTCTCATTAGTAAAATACGGATTAGTCTCATTATTACTTCGTTTAAATAAGCAAAGGTGAGTTTAAACTGCATGTTCTTATTTAAAGGACTTACAAATGATCTAATTTAAAAATTACAAAAAAGTCCAACCTAGTTGCTTTGCTGAATCAGAATTTGCTAAGTTATTTTAAAGAAAAAATATCTAGTGTGAACATACCCTTTCATTTGAAAAATGTTTGAGTCAACAGGATTTCATGTTTCAAATGATCTTCACAAGGTATATAACTAGTATCACAGAAAAAAGTCAGCCGTTACCACACCCAGCTAAAAAAAGCTCCATAATTACTTTAACGCATAAAATAAATATTATATACCTTATAAATCGTAAAGTAAAAAGAAAAATGTTAAATTTACGCAACAACACTCCATTAATTCTGTTAAATTAAGAACTTGATATAAACTTGAGATAAAACTTGATATAAAGACCCCAAGTTTTTAACCCCAAGTGGAATATAAGGCAAACAGGTCTCAATTACACCAGGATTGGGAGAATAGCACTTATGGCTTCAGTAACCCCTTTTTATCTGTATTATTTATTAGAGTTTTATCTATATTTTATCTATATCTATATTTTATCTATCCAAATTTTCATTAATAATTCTCAAAAACATGGGTTTAAAGACATACAAATGAATTCAATTTTTTCGACATTCGATACATTGTATAACTTTCATAAGGGAAAAAATCATCAATAAGGAAATTTATGCATACTAGTCAGTGGAGAAATCCATGGGTTCGTCCGTCTTTTTATACTGCATTGCGTGCGTTTCGCTACTTGCAGTACCATTTTTCATGACAGACAGACGTTTATGGGTATTATAATATAGACTTCTATAATCATATGTTTTTGCATGATTTATAAAACTTGTGTTGAACATACAGTTGTCAAAAAAAACTTTAAACTTCAAAAATCTGGCTTCATAAAACCTCACTACTAGCAAGGAATACAAATCAGTAGCTAACACTTAACCACTATAAAATTTCCATACGGTTACAGATTGGTACGTCTTCACACCTTTACTTGATAGTAAAAACAGTAACAAACAACATGCCAATTCTAATGTTCTTCAAAGCAGTAGAACAATAACTATTTGTATGGAACTCTGATTAAGTAAAGTAAAGTAGCAATATATTAAGGAACAAAAACAAACTGTTTGAAACAATATAATCAGTTGAACAAAATACCAATCCCTTTAATAACAGCTGTGTTCCATCTGTATATTTGTGCGCAAGAAAATAGTCGTGTTACGGAAACACGAAATGCAATATATAAAGGACAGGCTACTGATTAGTTAATAATATTAGGTGCCAAAACTCATACCTGTCAGTCAAAATTGTTGAAAAATTTCAAATGTGGCTATAGAAGCAACATCTTTTAAAATTAGGCTGCAGTTAGATAATGTAGGAACAATTTTGTGCTGAGCACATTTTTAGGTTGTTTTTTGGCGTTTTCATTACCCATTTTAGCACATTTCTCTTGTAATAAATTTCATGACTATGGTTTTATTATTTTAGGTTTTAACAATGAGGAACAAACTTGACAGGATAAACTTTTGTCCATTATTATCTGTCTTTTATAGACATGCATGCATTAGAGGATGAACAAACTATTATTAACAATGTGAACAATGTTTTCTTCATAAACTCTGTGATTTCTTTATTTATTTTTCAGCCTGAAATTGTTTGTATTTTGTTCTTAAATTTTGAGCATTTTTAATGCAACCAAGAATCGTATAAAGTAAATACAAGCTTTACAAAATTGCAACAATTGATTCTATGAAAAATTGAGACGGTCCTTCCAGCACCTGAAATTTTAAGCTATTTGTTGTTAAAATTTTTCGAACATGCCCATGGTGGTGGTTTTGTTAATTTAGTTGAAAATAATGTTATGTAACACATCCTTTGGCAGCTCTATCTAGCCATCCCAACCAAAGATATCGAAGATTTGGTCATGACCCATGGGTCATGACTTAAAAAACCCTGCCAATTTCTGGCTTTTTACACATTTTAAAAAAAAAATGTGTATGGTTTTCAGAAGGATACAAAAAGGTAATTCCAAACATTCTTTTTAAGAAAAAATTATTTGTGTGGTTTTAGAATAAATATTTTTTTAAAAATAAAAATAAAAACATGATTTAATGACTTTTTACTGTCAGATATTTTATTTACAGAAAAGTCATAAAACAAACTGATCTAAAGGGTAATAATTAATATCAAGTACAATTTTGTTTGAATTAAAGACAACACGATTGAGTTGTTCTTGTTGGACAAAAAATAATTACACTCTACAGGTTCACCAACATTTTTTTGCATACTTTTAACTTTATCAAGGTTGTAGGAAATGAATAACAACATTTTATATGTTTTATTTTTAATCATCTTTAGTAATTAAAATATGAATTTTTTGAATCAATGTGCATGAAAATTACAGATGCCAAAACAAATTGCCCAAAAAATAGTACGGTGGAAAACAAAGGGAATTTTGGTAAGTCTATTTTTACTAAATTGTAAATTCATCTATGAAAGGGAAATTTTATATACTTTTATATAATTTCATATACGCCTGCACCATTGATATCAGAAAGTGGGCTACGCTGTGCTTAGCCATCTATATTACAATATTAGTGTTGCTTCTGTTGAAATATGCAAAGTTGTAAAAAATACTTTTATAATTCATGTATCAAAATATAAAAATTTCATTTCTTTTCTTTTTATTTAGAATGTAACACAGCAACAAATAATTTGAATAATCTATGCAGTTATTCAAAAGTTAGTTTCTTGGAAAATAACTAAATATTAAACAATGTAAATTTATTTAGCAATACGTGTTTCTTTTAGTTAGATTTAGTGAAATATTAGATTAAAAAGATAATAAATATATATATATAACAAAAGAAATCAATTATCTCTTCCATTGTTCTTATGCACAAGTGAATTGACAACTGACAACTAAATTGTGACCAAGTGCACAAATTTACACACTTTTTAACAAATAAAACGAAACAAAAAAATTATTTGGCATAAAGTATTAAAGAACCTTAAAATTAGTAAAAAGTTTTAGATTCAAAAATGAGATATTAAAAGTTAGAAACAAAAATCAATATTATATATATTTGTTTGCATATTGTAATATTTTCAACATTTTTTTTTTTAACTTTTGTACTCTAATTTTAAAGAAATTCAGACCAGTATATGGGCATGTTTTTATTATAAAAGAATAATTGATTACATTCTTTCCATTGCTTTCGACACACAGGATAAAACCTTCCAACATCAATAATTTTATTGCTTAGTAGTCTATTTAATTTTCAGTTACGATTTTTAATTATTAGGCAAATTCTAGAAAAAAAAAATGGTGAAATTTCTGACGAAAACCTTCAATTTGAACCTGCATATTGAATATATCACCTAAATTATGAATTAATATAACATAAATATTACATAAATGGTTAAAGAGATTAACTCAGCAAAAAAATTGGGGTAGCCTAGACAATATGCTGTACAGTATATAACGGAGAATTTTTGCACAGCTTTCATAACATGTCGTAAAAAGAAAACATTCTAAAACGAAAACATTGTGAAAGGATTTATAACGCTTTGTCTCCGAGAAAGAAATCTTACCATTGTGGTTGTTGCCTTAAATACATCATCACCAATCAAAATATTTTATCAACGTCTTTAAATATTAGTTATAACAATGTATTCGCAGGATTATACCAGTAAGATGAGAAAATCGATAACGTTGAATGAGCATGGAAGCATGTTAGATGTAACAAACCAAAACACAACACCTGCTAGATCTAAAACGAGACGAAGAGCTATATCGGCTACTCAAGTTGAACTGATAAAAGCGAGGAAGTACAGATTGCGAATTAAATATTTTATTCAAAGAATGTTGCACAGGTGATATATGACATACAAGTTCGTTACATGTTCAAGTTCACAACACTTTATTTATGCAGAGAAAATGTGACAGAAACACAAACATTTAAACTGCTCTTTCTCCATATTTTTTAGGGAACATAAAAAGTAAAGTCTAAAAAAATTACTTTAATTTTTTTTTTTATATTGCTACATATAATAAATGTTAAACTTTGTTTAGTAGTCAAAACAAACACGGTTTTGCATGAATAATTTGCATGAATTTGCATGAATAATTTATCTATTGCACGCCTATATGTTATGTTGAACTAAAATTAGAAAAAAAAACGTATATAAATAATTAATGTAAATAATTAAGCAAATTTTGATTCACGCAACGTTTTAAAGGGTCAATGCTATGTACATAATTTCTAATCCACGCTATCCCATTTTTACAAAATTTGTAAATATAAACTAAGCATTATTTACTGTTATTGTAAATATAAACACATATTATATTGTATATTGTTCATTGTATATTGTAAATAAAACACCTAAATAATAATGGTATATTAAAGTTGTTTCATTAAAAATTAGGCTGTCCACAAAAAGTTTTCGTGTGTTTATAGCCACTTCTTAATCAGGCTGCAGACAGAAAACATTTCCTTTATGGTCCTGACCTAACTGCAAATTTCCCTTATCAAAGGTAAACCAAACAAAATTTAACCCTCTTAAATCTTTTTAATTTCATATTCAAGGGGATAAAGGTGGTAATTTTACCACCTCCATAGAATTCAGGAAAGGACAAATGCTATCAAAAAATCAATGCTAACATCATTTTTCTAGATTTTTTCATCAATTGAGAAACGTGCATAATTCAAAATAAAAAGCGAACGCAAACATTTTTATTCAAATTGCTAAATTAAAGTTTTGCAAAATAGTAATCTTAAATGCTTCTAATCATGTCTAATGTGAATTATATATTGAATTTATAAGAAAATTACAAACAATTTGGAAATAAAGTAAAATAAAGTAAAATGCAAATAAAAACTTGTGAATGTTTAACAACAAAAGATGAATCTTCAAATTTCGAAAAGGAAAAACAAAATTAAAGATTGAGAATTAATAGGACCTTGAGAATTGACCGAAATGCAGAATAAAAAGAAAAGTTACACCCAGTGCAGCTTAAATTTAAAAGACTCGGCATAAACATTCGAATACTAAGATAAAGTAAATTCTACTGAACTATAAACACATTTCTGCAAACAGTGCCTTTGAACAATCTCTCATAGAAAATAACTGATCATGTTATTTTGTACAAAAATGGTGGAAATGCATGCAATTTTTGTCTCAAGTTTATCTTAAAACTTTTAAATAAAATTTGCGGAATTGTTTCTACACGACATCACTCATGTCAGACCTGCTAAGATATTTGTTCGTCAAGTTGTAAATTAAGCAGATTTGTAACAAGTGAATCTGTGAAAAATTCAGTCTCGTAAAATATAACTGTCTAATGTTAGACATTGAAGCAAATAACCAGCCACTTTTAGACATTACTTAGGCCCAATATTGACTAATATATGCTGAAGTATAATTTTTATACTGTGTAAAGAAAATTATTTCACCAATTCATAGGAGAAACTAAGAAAGTTGAAAATATGAAAGTTAAAATTGTTACCTCGTGTTTACTTTCCTGGAAAAGTACCTGCAAATAGGCTTAAATGACTTCAACATTAACACTCCTGTGCATGGCTTCTTTTAATATAACATATGTCAATGGAACACTTCCAAGTTCAGGAGATTGGCTGATGATTTTTCGCTTTCCTCTATGGAAGCACTTCTACACAGTGAAAATACATTATGTGATATGACTCCACTTATATGCACTGTGTAGTATCAACCTATTTATTAAGGCAGCAAGTTTTTACAACATTTTCATATAAATGTAAATGATTGAGTTTTGTTTTATCAAGAAAAATTAGTAGACCTTTATTCTAAAGGTTTTTTGCGTTGGAATACATAAAGTCTTGAAATCAATCAAGTTATCAGAAATGCACACTTACGTTCATGAGCAAACATCTGTTTCCTTTGTGTGTAAGAAATGATCCATCATCTATTGATCTTTTATTTTAATGTCTAAACATATTGAAGATAAATAATTTTAAGATACAAATGAAAGTGTTGCCACATTAATTTAAATCTTTAGTACCATTATTCCTATTTAATATGATATGATTACTTCTCTAGGAGAACTGCTCATACGTATGCTGTCATTATTCCTTTTTAATACATACCAATGATTACTTCTCTAGGACTACTGCTCACACATATGCTGTCATTATTCCTTTTTAATACATACCAATGGTTACTTCTCTAGGAGAACTGCTCACGCATATGCTGAGAATTAATTATTGTTATTGGAAAGTATTGAGGACAGACTTGATTCAGAGGAATTTGCATCTAGAACTAACATAGTAATCATTTGTAAAAAAGGTTTATGAGAAAACATTATCAAACATTCACCTGTTTCATTTCTTCTGGAGTTATGATCTTTTTACACTTTGTGAAGAAAACAATTATCAATTCGTATGGGAAACTTGAAAAGTCAAAAAGATGGAAGTCAAACTCTTTTACTTTCCCTGCAAATAGGTGTAAATTATTTCATCATTAACACAGAATGTAAAGCATCCTTAAAAACATATATCTGCCAATCGTAAAATTGAAATTTTAAAATTTCACTTCTATATATAATTTCATTCAAGATCAAAGAATTCAATGCAAGCACCTGTGGTGAAAATACATTGTATGACATTTATTCGGGGTATTTTATTTCATAGGTTTGTTTGATTTCAATAGGGTTTAATCGAAACATAATCAAACACAGAAAAATCATAAGTAATCGAAACACTTACTCATCCACAAAATAAACACCTGCTCCTGTGTTTAAATAGCGATCCATCAAGTTGATATATAAAAGATAAGCAAATTGACACATTATCCATATCAAATCTTTCTTCTTATACCATTTGCTTGATTTACTATGTACTACAATTGTCACTAAAAAAAACTGCACTTATCTGTTCGTTCCATGGCACCACGCCTTCATGGTTGTTCAGATAATATTTTGATTAACGAGGCAAGGCATAATTTTATCTGGATCTAACTCCTTATAAAAGTAAAAATATTTCAGGTATGGACTCCTTCTTGCTTATTAACTTCACTGAAGGTTGCTTGCACTGTGATGATCAGTAAATCAGTCAGAGAATCTCTTCAATTCCTCTGCTGTATCTACAAAAATGTCAGCTAGCACTGTTACTAGTGTGTACACAATCATATCATTACCTTTCTCTATGCATAACGCCACTGAATAAATCAAATGGATAAACATAAAAATAATAGTTGACCTGGACCAAACTCCTTAAGGAAAACAGGTAACACACACAGATGAAAGGTACAGACTTAAGGCAGGCAGTGTTTAACAATTCCATACTTTTGTTTTAAAAATAAAATGCTCGGTTTTTATCAAATAAAAAATAAAAAATAAAAAAACATAGCTTTTGAATTATGGAAAAGATACTTTTGATGATGTTAACATTTTTTTAAAAAGTTATTTATTCCTTGGTTCTGTTCTGTAGAGCTTAACCAGCGTGGGAGTAGCCATTAATTGTTCCACATATTTCTAAGTAAAGTTGCCTTCAAACTTATAAGTGTAATGCAATGGATTCACTAATTTTAATAAAAACATTGATGTCAATCTCATTTGTTTTACAGTGGACAGAGAAAAAATATGAAAATATGAAAAGAATATTAAAACATTTCTTTTTAAAATTCTAAATGTCCTCTTTCAACACATGAAGAATATCTGGTGAATGACCCTGGAGCAGGATGTTACTATAAGTGAATAAGACAAAATAGATTATCACAAACCAAAATTTTGATGTTGAGCCAAATCGAAAATAGTTTGAAGAATTTTAGTTAGAAATTAAAAAAGCCAAATCGCAAAAGCTAGAATTACTGTTTCTTTACAAAATGTCTTCTTGTTTCTCTCAGTGATAACAAATGATCAAAATGCACAAGAGAGGATAAATGTTTAAATATAAATTATTTTCTATTTTGTCAAACTATACATGTATTTCTGTAAAAAAAATACATTTTAAACTTTTTTTTAGGCTTTTTTAAACAAAATTTGCTCAATTTTTTTTATTTTTTTTTGAGATCATTATGATCATCTCAGATTATTGATTGAGTAACCAGGCCTATCAATAAGAAAATAACACCCAAGCAATAAATCTCTCCCCCAAGGATACACTAATTTAAACTGGGTGAGCAATCTGAATAAATAGAATAAGTTTATAAACACTTTTTTTATATATTTGGTTCTTTTTTTACTGTAAATAATAAGAAAGATAACATTGATTTCCATGTGAGATGAATTGATATTGCTCAGCCAGAAAAACGTTTTTTTGGAATTGGGGGAGCAATTAATGGCTCAGCTAGTTTCTCATTTCTCAGAATTGGGCGAGCCTTTGCGTGAGCAAGAGCAATTGCTCTCCCCTTATTAATAGGCCTGAGTAACAAAATGAAAAAATCACTGGACGAGGAGTTCTTATTAATCTGATTGGTTTATTTTCAGTTATCGTAATTTAAATAGAAACAAAAAACAACACATGCAATGTACATTTTTTTTTTAAAAAATTCTTGAGCTGATGTACCATAGTAAGTACATTATTAGTACATTATTAGAAACATAAATATAAAAATATAAACAATAAGACCAGCACCAAAAATAAAGTATCTTATTTAATATTTTTTCTATTTAAAAAAATATTTAAAAAAAACCATAACAAAATTATATATATATCAAATTTTATTACGCGTAACACTGGTAAAACAGGAAGGCTAAAAATTTAGGAGAAATCAAGAATAAGCTGTTCCCAGGGTCATGATTTAATTTTCAGAAAGAGAGACATAGTATATTATTTGTAAAAAAAATAAGCTTATTACAAGGATATTTTCTGTGTGGGATTTTAATTAGGATTGTTTTATATACAACTATATATTAACATTCAGAAAAATGTGTGACGTCCTCCAGTATAATTAATAAAATGACTAATAACCATGAACAAATGGTACTTTAACATAAAATCCTTCTAATTCAGTTTTTAATCTTGACATATTCGTTTTTATTATTTTTAATTTCGTTTCGCATTTATTGATTTCTTCATGGCATTCATCTATAACACTTCTTAGATCATTTTCTGCTTTCAAGATTTTAAATTTTTGATTAGCTTCACCTGCTTCACTCTAAACAGAGTGAAGTAGGTGCTAAATAGAGTAAAACATCGGTAATTTAGACATCAGTAATTTAGATTTTCTAATAACGTGTTTCTTTTCAATAATTGCATTCCACAAAATGTTTTCTTTTTATTTAAATGTAACTAGTTATTATATTCAAAGATATGTGATCATAAGAAAAATGACTGTTACCTGTTATCATCTTTAATTTATTCCTGCATACATAGAGGTCAAGGTCTACTTTGATGCAATAAAAGTAGCATAAAAGCAAGTTTCCATCTTCAAATCCTAACTTCTGTAACCACTTTTCTATATGTTCTACACACAAATGAGCATGTTCAACATCATCTAAATCAAGAAATGTATCACCAACAATAGACATAAAAAATAAATCATCGTCATCTACACAATATTTTGAATATATATATTCAAAACACTGTTTGTTTAGAAAAAGAGCCTCTTCGGTTCTACCAAATTGACAAAGAATAGCTGTTCTATCACAGGTATTTTTCAATGATATTGATGAAAATTTAACATCTGGTAAAGAATCAAATAATGTAATAGCTTCTACCATTTTGTTGTTCTTGATTAAAATCTGTACATGCATACAATGCCAATGTATCTGCTCTACTCCCACTTTAGCAAGTTCATTTGAATATTCGGTGGAAAATTCATTCGCAAACTGTAACAATTTTAAATTATCTCTTTGAATTATCCTATCAGCATAACCACATGCATATTTCAATAACTCCATAAAGTCGTCTGCATTTTTGGAATTATCGTAAGAAATTTTAGAACGCTTAAAATTTCCACAGTTTATATAATCGAAAAGGGATACTAAGGTTGATGCAGCAGAAAAAGTCATCCTGTATAAATTAGGTTCAACAATTTCACCATGTGGAAAAAAAATAAGTTTTTTTATGTGCGTGAACCAAAGATTTTGAAGATCAGCATCTATTCCCTGTGTCTCAGCTATGCCACTTGATAATTTTATTAACTTCAAAGTATATGCCTCAATTGACTTTGAAGATAAATTGGATTCTTCTTCTTCATATAATTTAGTTATCTTCTGCACTAATCTATGCATGGTGACAATTTTAGAAGTATTTACTTGTATCAACGAGTATTCACATAATACTTCTACTGCTGCGTTTAACATAGGTTCATCAACACCATCTAAATACAAAAAAGTTTTGGTGTTGATAAAACTACCATCCATTAATGCCATCATATTTAAAATATCGATAGCAAGCACGTTATCATGTTCTTTTAGTTTTTTGAATGCCATATTCCACACAGACAATAATGTTTATCATATTCAATTTCTGCTTTATCTAGACGAACATTTAACAATTCACTTCGATTTTCTTTTAAATATTTGGTATAATCTGGTATGCGCATTGAGTGCTTCAGAATGTAACTTCTTGCTTGTTGCAAAGCTAGTGGTAAATATTGCAATTCGTGCACTAACATTACAACTTCCTCAGGATTAGATGTTGGCAAGCAATCAGAGAGAAAAGCGACAGCTTCATCAGGTTCAAACACATTCATCTGGATATGTTTTATGTGCACACCATCCCATTCACTATATTGACTTGTGATTATCACGCAGGGTGTGTTCTTCATATTCTTTAAGTTCTTCATGAAATCTTTAATTGACTTATTATTGACTACATCATTCAACACAAACAAACATTTATACTCTTTTAACTTGTGGAAAATAAGTTGAGTTAATACATCTACCTCAAGCACATGTGTTTTTATTTGCAAGTATGATGCTAATCTCACCAACGATGTTTTCAAATCATTGCATTCAAGCCAAATCACATTTTCATATTCCTTCTTACAAATGCTGACATATTTCGCCACCACTTCTGTTTTCCCTATACCACCCAATCCTGACAATGCTACAGCCATATAATCTTTCTCCGCAGATCTGTTTTGAAAATATTGTTGAATTTTGTCTAATACGACAGCGCGGCCCCAAAAGTTTGATACATTTTCACGTATATTCCATTGCATATCTTTTGACAACAGATCTGTAAAAACAGGCATTGTGTGGATTAAACAAAACAAAACTAAGTATTTGTATTAGTAGAACTGACTGAATGTTTATAAAAACACTAGAAAAGGTACTTATTTTTACAGAAAAATGTGCGGTATATAAATCTGTCTTCATTGATCTTTTAATTTCTAATAAATATCAACGTATACTTATATTATGTTTTAATTATAGATTAGATGTGTACTGATGCACTTTGAAAGCTGCCATTTTTTTTAAAGAAAACAGCAAAGACTTTCCAACATTTAAGGTCACTTTACCTTGAAAGCCATTTTAAAAAGTAAGGTCGAGATATATACTTATCTTATATTATCAGTAAATATTTTTTAGTTACAGGTCATATTTCAGTGCTTGATTTCCTGGGTTGAATATGACATGTTTTATATGTTTGCATTGTAATTTGGCTTATTTCTGTTTTTTGTTAACCATATTACCCTATTGTAATTGTTTGATTATGCCTATAAAAGTAAATGTCATGTGTTTAGAGTCTACGTCATATAATTTTTTTTTCAATATAGAAAATCTTTACTATACTGCAATGGTGTGAGAAATTAAAATATATTAAGAAATAGGAATCGTGATGTCATCAATCCACATACAACTTGGCAAAAGAAAATTGTAGCAATTATTTACAACCATATAAACATAAGAATTCATTGAAACAATTTTCAGACAAGAGATAAAAAATTGTATTTTTCTCTTGTTATTTGAATTATTGTTTAGTGGTTGTGTCAAAATTCATAATGTAAACTTTTTCTTTTCTTTTTACAATACCTTTTTAATCATTTTATTAACTCGTCCTTATTTATTACCCTTACACATTATACAAAAATTTTCTACAGATTCAAGAATTAAACTCTGAACCATGTAATTACAACCAAATTTTTAAAACATTCTGCTTTTTATTTTTAAACCAAAAATAAAAGAAGAGAACCATGATTACATTGCCAACAAAATTTTTTTCATTACGTAGGAGGCTGAAATAAAAATTAGCAAGCAAATAAAGATTATTCAACACCATGCATATTTTATCATTAGCTGATCTTCATGATACAAAACAAAATTAATTTGTGCATAATGACTAATATTAAGTATAATGTTTAAAAACACATATAATGTGACGATACTACAAAAAGGAACCCATAGGACAAGGTTTTTCTGCATCTCTGAACATGCTCAATATAAGAAAACCATTTTGTTTTTTGGTAAAAAGGGTAACATACCTTCCTGTGGCTTTAGATCTTTCATTTTTGTTGTCATATGTTTAATATCAATATCTTGTTTCTCTATCATTTCCCTGTTCTGTTCCACCTGATTAAAGAGGTTTGTATATTGGCATATTTTTTCAGTGATAGCAGTCTGGATATCAGTGAAGTTATCTGCATCTTCTTCTAGTGTTAACACACGATCCAATAACATTTTGACATCAGATGCAGTACTTTCATGCAATTCTAATAAATTCTTTTGTCCCTCTTCTAAGTACGCTGTCGCACATTTGAAGTAAGTTAACTTGTGTGGATCTAATGGTCCAGTTTTCAAATCAAGCATATTCACACTTCTGCAGCCCAAACCATTTTGTATAACTTCTAGCTCAGTCCATTTTGTCGAGAATTCATTATTATCCATCGACATGGGATTGCCATAGTGATACAAGAAGTGTCGCATGCTACGAGCTCTTAATGAATTGGCACTTAATCCTTGATCAGACAAAGGTGGGTTACTATCACCCCATCCAGTAACAGGAGCGGGTATATCTGTGCAATGTTCCAACAGAATTACCATTAAAGGAATGTCAAATTCTCTTGAATTAGTTTGCTTTGTGACTGGGTATAATAAAATCCACTGTGCTGATGTGATGCAATTTTTTGTTTTCATTTTACTCAACTGTGGTTGATATTTTTTTAGTTCTCGAAACAAACGAACAGGATCTTCCGGCAGCCCATGATACAAGGGATTATTGAATGTATTATGAAGAACATTTCGAACACCTTTCTTATTATAGCATTCTGAACCCAAACACAATCTCATCCAGTAGTTTATTTTTGTGACTGGAGCAGATTGAGAAATAGCTGATGCAACTGCAGCACTGAACTTAAAGTATAAATATTTCATATTATTTCAAAACTGAATAACTGCGAGCTATAACTGGACAATAGAAATTTAAATATAACTATAAACTTGAATGTAACTTATAAACTTAAAAAATTAAATTTAAATTAAATTAACTATAACTATAAACTTCTTTCCCTAAAATATTCCCACAAATTTTGGTTGGCAATAAAATGATTAACTCTATGGGTGCAATAATAATAAAACAAAAAAAATCAGTATATACATGAAACACTACATTTTTAAAAAGCACATCATAAATGCTATTAAAAAGGTACTAAAAATGGAAGCATTTCCTTTGATTTAATTTAACCAGGAGGTTATAAACTGTTTTTAATGATGTATAGTTGAAGTACATTAATGAATAAATGGATAAATGCTTCATGCATTCCCGTGCAAGTCAACTAAAAAATTCTTCATTTTGGTTGTTTTGGTTTCTTTTTTGCATGTGTAATTATGGAAATTCTTATCAGCAAATTGCGGACAGCTAATAATTACCCTTAGAGCTTAAAGATTTTGAAAACACTTTGGAAATTCCGTCAGCAAATGTCAAGTGCCGACATGGGCAAAATGACGCTTTACCTTGTTGATATTAATATGTTGTCTCCATAATAGTTGTCTCCATAATATAGACTATAAACAATAGTGAATGTCCTTGGTGGGGCCTCAAGTGGTTGTGCAGTTGTGTTGATATCCAGTTGTGTTGTTGTGTTACGGATCAAGTTGTGTTGTTGTGTTCCTGCTGGTTGTGTTTGTGATACCGCAGATTAATCAAGTGAGACAATCAAAGTAAGTCATTATTGTTACTTAACAAATGGTAGCAGAGGAATAATGGCTTCAAGAAAAGATTACAAGGCCCCGCCAACGTTAAGTGAGGACATTTCATATGAAAACTGGAAAAAGGAGATAAAAATTTGGCAAATCTTTACAAATGTTGATAAAAAGAAACAGGCTGCTGCTATTTTTCTTACACTTGAAGGTAAAGCTAGAGATGCAGTTCTTGAAATGAACATTGAGACTCTTAATGCAGATAATGGTGTTGATAAAGTAATAAAAACTCTTGACAGCTTATTTAAAAAAGACACGTTACAATTAGCTTTTACCAACTATGATAATTTTGAAAAATTTTGCAAAACTGAAGAAATGACAATGAAACAATATGTAATTGAGTTTGAACGCTTACACAACAAAGCTAAGCAATATGGCATGGAATTACCAGATGGAATTTTAGCATATAAACTTTTGGTAAACGCAAGACTACCTGAGCAACAAGAACGACTGGTAAAAGCAACTATTACTGAACTCACATTTTCCGGAATGAAAAATCAACTGAAGAGGATCTTTGGTGACATAGTTCAACAAGATAGAGTCAATGTAAATGATATTAAGGTAGAACCGACTTATCATGGCGGTCATCAGTATTTTAGAGGAAGAGGAAGATACTTTAGAGGTGCGACCAACTACACAAGACCTACTGCTGACAGAAATAGTAAAGATAATCGTCAAAGAAATCCTGTGGATATGAATGGAGAAGTATCGAGATGTAACATTTGTGGATCTGTGTTTCATTGGCAAAGAGATTGCCCAGACTCATACGAAAATAGAAAGAAAAAGAAAGAGGAAGTGAATGTAACATTGTATACAGAGGTAATGGATGTATTTATGGGTGAAACATTGAGTGCTGCTGTTTTGGATTCAGGCTGTTCAAAAACTGTTTGTGGAGAAAGTTGGCTGAAAGAATAATTAGAGACATTGAGTGATAATGAACTTAATCATGTCACAGAGTCACAAAGTAATACAATATTTAAGTTTGGAGATGGAAATGAAATGAGATCCATTAAACAAATGAAATTGCCAGCCAGAATCGGAGATACTAATATCAATATTGTAACAGATGTTGTGAAAGGAGATTTGCCACTACTTTTTAGTAAAGATGCCATGAAGAAAGCAGGCACAAAAATTGATTTTTCAAAGGACACAATAGAAATTCTGGGAATGAAGCAAAAGGTGTTTCTCACATCCTCAGGACACTATTGTATCCCTTTAGGCAAAAGAAAATTTGAATTTGATGATATTTCAAGTGTGGATGCGGAAGAAATAGTTCTGTATTCAAAGAGTTTCGCTATGAAAAATGAAACCGAAAGATTAAAAGACATTGTTAAACTTCATAAACAATTTAGTCACCCGCCACCAGAACGTTTAAAGAAGTTACTTCGGGATGCAGGTGTTGAGGATAAGAAGTTACATACATTGATTGACCATATATCACAGAAATGCGAGACATGTTTCAAGTACAAGAAACTATCCCCAAGACCTGTGGTGGGTTTGCGTATGTCCAATGACTTTAATGACTGTGTAGCAATGGACCTAAAAGAGTGGACAGATGGCAATACAAAAACATGGTTCTTACATTTAATTGATACTTTTACAAAGTATAGTGCTGCTACTGTCATACATAGCAAACGAAAAGAAGTGATTGTCAAGAAGATATTTGAAATCTGGATAGGAACATTTGGATGTGCAGGAAAGTTCATGGTTGACAATGGAGGGGAGTTCGACAACAGTGAGTTCATTGATTTCTGTGAAAAATTTAACATTAGGGTTGTAACCACTGCTGCAGAGAGTCCATGGAGTAACGGAATAGTTGAAAGGCATAATGCTATCATTGGAGAGACTGTTCGAAAAATTATGAATGATCAAAACTGTGAGTTAGAAGTGGCTTTAAGTTGGGCAATTAGTGCAAAGAACTCACTTGCGAATTACAATGGCTACAGTCCAAACCAATTACTTTTTGGCAAGAACCCCAATATACCATGCATATTGACAAATAAGCCACCTGCAATGGAAAGTAAAACTGCTAGTCAAGTAGTAGCGAAAAATTTAAATGCTATGCATGCAGCAAGACGGGCATATATTGAAAACGAGTCATCAGAAAAGATACGACGAGCTTTGAGACATCAGATTAGACCTTCTGGAAATGTGAAATACATGAATGGCGATAAAGTCTATTATCGGAGAAAAGACGACAAACATTGGCATGGCCCAGGTACAGTTATAGGTTTTGAAAGTCAGCAAGTTTTGGTAAAACATGGAAGTCGATACATTCGTGTGCATCCATGTAATTTAATGCATGAGAAAGGTCAAGAGAGAATAGCTTCTGATGACACACCAAAACCTGAAACAAACACAGAACAGTTTATGAAACATCTTGCACTAGAAGATGATGATGTATACAGTGAAAATGATGAAGATGATGTAGATGCTGTTACACTAGAAGAGGACAATGTATACTTTGAAGATACTGAAAATACTATTGAAGAAGAAGAAATGGAGAGAAATGGTGATGACTTTGACTGTATACATCCTATTGATGAAGTAAGCAAATTAGAAAATGTGGAACACAATAAAGATGTAAGCGAACAGCGGAATGTCAATGCTAACAATAAAAATGATGCTGCTGAAAATGATGTTGTTAAGTTAAAACCAAAGATGAAAATACGCATTGCAACAAATGAAGATTTGCAATTAAAAGAAGTTGAAGTAATTTCGAGAGCTGGAAAAGTTGGGAAGGCTCAGGGAGGAAAATATAAAGATTTTTGGAATGTTCGCCATAAAGATGGCTCTACAGAATGTATTGATATGAAAGAGGGAATATCAAAAATAGAAAGAATAAATGAAGAAATTAGTCCATCAAATAGTGAAGAGATACTGTTAGTTGACAGCACAGAGACTGAATTAATTAAGCAAGCAAAAACAAATGAGCTGGAAAATTGGATCAAAAACAATGTTTATGAAGAGGTTCCAGTGTCTAAGCAATCATTGATATCGACAAGATGGGTGATTACCAAGAAATGTGACCAGTCTGGTTTGGTCAAATTTAAAGCAAGGTTAGTAGCAAGAGGATTTGAAGATAAAGCAGATGTACAAACAGATTCTCCGACCTGCTGTAAAGAGTCACTTAGGATTATGTTTGTTATTATGTCTGTCATGAATTGGACATGCCATTCCATCGACATTAAAGCAGCATTTCTTCAAGGAAAGCCTATTGATGGAGAATTATATATACATCCACCCAAGGAAGCCTACAAAGAGGGAACAGTATGGAAATTAAAGACCTGTGTTTATGGATTAATGATGCTTCAAGGACTTGGTATCTTAAGGTTTATGAAGAACTTACCAAATTGAATGTTAAAGTGTGTAAATATGACCCTGGTTTGTTTTATTGGCACCACAATGGTAAACTAGCAGGTATTATTTCTACACATGTTGATGATTTTTGTTGGGGAGGGAGCGAATATTTTGAGAGAGAGGTTATTGAAGAGATAAGAAAAATCTTTCAAGTTGGTGTAGAAAAATCAGTTGCGTTCAAATACCTTGGTATAAACCTCAGTTGTAAAGATAACGAGATAATGTTAGATCAGATATCATATGTAAATAGTATCCAAGAAATTTACCTACCTAAAAAGAGATTATTGTCCAAATCAGACGGTTTAAATGATGAGGAAAAGACAAAGATGAGGCAATTGGTCAATTAAATTGGGTAGCTACTCAGACAAGACCAGACATATTGTTTGATTGTTGTCAGCTGATGGGAATTGTAAGCAAAGCTACTGTTGGTGACCTGACATATTTAAACAAAGTTGTATGTAAGGTGAAGAAAAATGATGTTGCACTCCACTTTCCAAGCGTAGGCAATATTGAAGAAGCCAAACTTATTTGTTATAGTGATGCTTCGTATGGGAATTTGAGTGATGGAGGTTCACAAGGAGGTTATGTTATCTTCCTAAGTAACAAAGATAAGTCAATTACCATCCCCTTAGCTTGGCAGTCAAAAAGAGTTAGACGAGTTGTCAAAAGTACACTATCAGCAGAAACGTTAGCTCTCATAGAAGCTGCAGAATCGTCATACTGGTTATCGAGTATTATTCGAGATGTTGTCTTTGATGGAAAAGGACTCCAGATTGCGATGTAATGTTATACGGATTGCAAGTCTTTGGTAGATGCTGCACATTCCAGTAAAGGTATTTTGGACAGAAAATTAAGAGTCGATATTGCCATCTTGAAAGAAATGATAGAAAAGAAAGAAATTTCAAAACTTAGTTGGATAACAACAAAAGACCAAATGGCAGATCCACTGACAAAGAATGGAGCTTCGTCAAGTCGACTTTTGCAAGCAATTGCAGAGGCTCGGCTGTAAGCTGCGAAAGTGAAGAAGTTTGTAAATAGTGTACATATGATTGAGTTGATTTACAGAAAATGAAAAAGACTAATAAAAATGAGAAGACACAGATTCTCACCAACATTCACTAATTGAAGAAAGAGAAGGGAGATTGTTGATATTAATATGTTGTCTCCATAATATAGACTATAAACAATAGTGAATGTCCTTGGTGGGGCCTCAAGTGGTTGTGCAGTTGTGTTGATATCCAGTTGTGTTGTTGTGTTACGGATCAAGTTGTGTTGTTGTGTTCCTGCTGGTTGTGTTTGTGATACCGCAGAGTAATCAAGTGAGACAATCAAAGTAAGTCATTGTTGTTACTTAACATACCTCTCTGACGGTAGACCAGTATATATCTTGGTGATAGACAATACCAATGTCATCAGGGCAAAGATAAAAATGTTGGCAAAAAAGAAAAGCATCACTCAGAGAGAGAAAATAGACTTACTTCTTAATGACTACCCTGAGATGTGTAAAACAAGAAAGCTCACACAACCAACTAAAAAAAAATGAATTGTCCTGTAGAGTTCCATGTTAATTTTTTTTTAACTTTCCAGAGTGCGCAATAAGCAAAAATACTTCATTGCAAAGAAGCGCAACCTCTAAAAAGATTAAAATAATATGTAATTCTATATTCATCTATATACAAAATGTTTTAGCGAGTTAGAGTACATCACCAAATTTCCAAAAGGTACTTGTGTCTTCGTGTTTTTTTTGTTTTTGGTTGTTGTTGTTGTTGTCGTGTTATTAACGCAACAATGTATTGAATATTTTTTTCTTAGACGGCCATCATTATCACAATATGTGAAGCAGCTGGTCTTGCAGAGCCTCTTGACGATAGAGTTGCAAAATTCTTAAAACACGCCATCAGATCAGGATGTAGAAAGATGAAGAAAGATTTGCAATGGTCTTCTCAGCAGTTCGTATAGTGTGAGGTGTTCGCTAGTGTGTTGTGGTAGAAACAGGAAGTTTGCGAGATGTGGATAAAGAAATTCTGATGCTGAAGGAAGATTTCTGAACGAGAAGATTTTCAAACTTTAAATCTAAAAAAATGAACCTTTTGGCAAAAATTAAAATACTTAATGGAAAATGTTGCAACATTCAGACTTCAGAATTGCTGAATTAACTGAGGGGGTTGACAATCTTATCGATATAACTTATGTAATTAGAAAGTGAGAATGATCTTTTTATTGAAACCAAAACAAAAATACGAAGATAATATCATGTACAGAAATCTGCCCGCGCGAAAGAAGCTTAAGCATCCATTCACGAAACAAGTTGGTGCAACAGCTGACATGATAAAACAGTTCTATCGTGCAAGAATATCTTTGGAGAAAATGATGATTCCCCCTAAACAAAGTATCAAAGGCACAGGTTATGCAAAAGAATGGTCATTGATGGCAGTACCCGAACACAAGGTTGTGACTGAGAACAATAAGGAAGACAATGAATGTCTCTTTACTAAGGAAGTCTGGCAAACGAGGACAATTACACCTTAAATTGAAAGCAATTTGAGAAAAAGAACTGGCTATCTTTTTATGCGATACACTTGTCACAAAATATTTTGCTACAGCAATTTAAAATAAAGGGTAATTTCGTTCAGATATTTTTTTTAGCTGACTTGGATTGTAATTAGTCACAACGATTTTGATGGAATGAAAATTTACGATTCTTTACGTTCTTTGGGTATGGCATATCCCAAGTTATTCTTAAATCAGCATGCCAAACAGCATTTAGCCAATCACTAACTTGGAAAATAACCATGATATCAACAGCAAAGCAACTCAGTCAACTGTGGTGTATTTTCCATTGCTTTTGCCGTCGATTTGGTGCATGGATTAAAACCAGAAGCAAGCAAGTACTATGTGTCAAAAATGCCCAATCATTTGCTAACGTGTTTTCAATTGGAAGAATTTTCTCCGTTTCCAAAGAAAGAAAGGAAAAGAGTAAAGATGGGCAGGGCTAAGGATTCAAATATAAAGATATTTTGTGTTTGTTGACAAATGTACAACGGAAATGAGAAAAACAATTCCATGACTCAATGTTCCAACTGTGAAAAATGGTTCCAGGAAAAATATTTACATATATATTCCTAAAAAAGTATTTTTAAGAGACAACAAACATTTACTAAAACATTTACTAAAGTATACATTTGCAAAAGAACATAAAGAAGAATAGCACTCCATCAGAGTTGCTTTATTTTTCACAGAGTAAATTATATATATTTTGTGACCGCCACATACTGACCAATAATTGGTTCAATGTTGTGTGGCCATTTGCCCACTGAGAAAATGAACAACTAAATCCTGGCTGACTGAACTTTTTATGCTAAATTTCTACAACAAAGGTAAAATTTTAGGTTTAAATCAGTAACTACTAATTATCTATATACAACAACTAAATCAGGACAAAACCATTGCCAAGAAGGGTGCAGGTGAAAAGATGTAACCCAACAGTCAGGGAAATCCTCTTAATTAAGCTGTATAGCTTAATTTGGAGACCTCCTAAATAAGCTGTATCATACATCTTGTGGGCCGTTGGATGTTGCCGGGAGTTGTCTAGTAGAGCGCGGGCCCTAATTGGGTTTGCGTAGCTCAAAATGAGCATTAAATACTCTAGGACTCTCCATCTAAGCCATGGCCCCTCCTGGAAATAATAGACAGGGTATATCCCTCGATATTTGTGAGGCTAGCCATGTAAAATATGCACATCTATCTATCTATCTAATTAGGGGATATACATCTAAATTAGGAGGTAGAAAAAGTTATAAAAAAAGAATGGTATTTTCAGCACCCCGGATTCAAAAGATATGGAATAGAAACAATGGTTCATCGTAGCGATAGTCTATTTAAGCTGTACTGCATCCTAGTTAGGATGTCACGTCACGTGATACAGCCTATTTAAGCAGCCATTTTTAAAACTTCAAATTTAGCAAATCTCCGGGGTGCTACAAAAAACTAATGTATTGGAGATGTTTATATACACGTAAATATTTAATTTATTCAGTTAGATAGATGCTAAAAATGTGTGTTTTCGACGATCAAAGTTTTGTACTACATCTTCACTAAGCTGTAAAACGCCTAATTAGACTGTATCATACATCCTAATTAAGCTGACATCCAAATTAAGCTGTACAGCTTAATTAAGAGAATTTACCTGACTGCCCAATGAAGATATTTGTCCCCACATTTGGATACAGAGCGTCTTTGTGTGGGGGCAATCCCTAGATGTGCGCTCAATTGGAGACAATGCTGGCTGTACTCTGGACAAATGTTTATTTTTTTGCAACATTCGCATTCCCAAACTATAGCTATTTATAGCCACAATTTTGGTGCAACTGTGCTCAAAATGTACTATATGTCAAAAGGTAGTAGGTGCAAAAACAGTATCGTAAGCTTACTTCGACAATGAAATCCTTCTTGAAACAATTTTCAAAAAACATTGTATCAGATTAGGTAAGGTCCATCGTAACTTCTTCCTGGCTGCAATATTGTTTTCCAGAACGCATGACGTCAATTATATGATCCGAATGCATAAATTATGTAACTAAACACTCGACCCATCATTGCATGTTTTATTTACTTATAAACCTGGTATATTTTTAACTTTTTACTTTCATCAATTTCCACATTATCGAAGTATTTCTCAAAGCAATTTTTCATCATCAATGCTACTGTTTTTTTCAAGGCAATAGCTTCTCACCTCACTCATCGTTGTACTTTCGTTTTCGCCCAGGGTGCCATGTTCTGATTTTTGTCGCATAAATTAATTCGGCAATAACAAACGCATAATTAATCGGGCTTGAAGTTTCTGGAGCATGCGTACTTAAATTTTTCCACCGTGCTTGTTGAAAATTTGTTGAGAACAAAAACAACGACACCGATTAGAAATTTGTTGCGGAATTTTTTCTACCTTAGGTGCATTCTCGAATTACTTTTATTTGATGTACTACATGCAATTTTTTTTTTTTTTTAAATCCTTACCTGAAACTTGAACTTGAAAAAATGTGAAATCTTCAGATTCGTATAGCAAATAAACAATCTGTTAAAACACGTTTTTTTAAATTTATGCCTTTAGAATTATTACAACAGTTCTATTTTCTTCCTATTATATTTTGTATTTTATCGCTAACATGTGAAAAATTTAGAATTAGTGTGAACATGTCCAACCCTGGGTGTTGGCGAAAACAAAATATACTCTATTTCATAAATCGTTTAAAATTGACGAAATACCTCACAAGTTACCAAATTTGACTGTAAATAACATAAATATTAAAAGACAATCATCCATGATTTTTTTAGATTGTTTTGTTAGATGAAAATCTAACATGGCAACAACATAATACAAACAGTTGAAAGTAAATTTTCTAAAAATATCGGATTTATTTTCCAAGCTAAACCTTTTTTGAATTTTACATCTTTAAAGAACTTATATTTTTCTTTTGTACATAGTTATCTAACATACTGTAATATTGTATGGGCAAGCACAAACTGAAACATGCTTGTAGAATAGTATTCAATGCAGATAGATACTTTGTGCTCTTATTAAGCAACTTGGAGTTTTAAACATCTACAAACTTAACATCCATCAAGTCTTAATTTTGTTGCTGTTATTTCTACGACATACAGCAATGTCAAGATATACTGTGCATTTTTAAAATTTCAAGGATAATAAGATGCAAATTTGTTGTTCTGGAGTTCATAAAACTGGACTCTCGTTAGAGGAAATGAATTACTTTGGCAAAATGGTCAATTCGCGTTATTTGACAGAAATGACAGTACTATTTATCTAGGTGGGTGAATTTCGTGAGAACTCGTTATTTAAGGGAAATTGATCATTTACCTTCAATCTTGGACAAATATACAAAGGCAGTTTTAAATAAAAGCGTCAAACAGTCAATGCTCTGCTACCTCTCCACAAACTTAGGCCAGACAGGCCATCGTTTACAATTTGCTAATCACATTCTATAGCACGTCCGTACAACGACATAATTACGACACCGAATTACCATGCTTATATCAGCATCAATTAGCATATTTCAAGAGTGTGGATTTAACCAAATAACAAATTAGCAAAAACACGAAACATACGAAATATAGTTCCCGTGACAATACTGTTAAGACAAGTAGCGATTTCACGAGATAATGAAAAACGAGTATTAAAAAAAACTGCGTCTGTAGCCCGTGGATAAAGCCGGGTTCGCCCGTCCTTTTTATATCCAATTCATGTTCTGTAGCACAGCTTTGAAATTACACAGCTGTTGCCCCGCTGTTTAAAGATTCCAAGTACCTTCTAATGCTTGATTACCAACGAACCATGTCAACCACTACAGACTGATAGGAGTAAAGACAGTATTGGTTATCTCCTCCTACAAAAATACTTTGTATGTATGTGTCAGTAGAACACGCCAAATGCCTGTCCCTGGATGTCACATTTGAATTGGACCAACGAAAACTGACCGTTCTTGAAAACATTCAACAACTCGAATTTATATTAAATTCGCTAATGCACAATTTCTTTTTACAACAGAAAAATACGTGAGATAAACTTTGGTACTGTTGTAGAAAGCACACACAAAAAGGATTAATTTGCTATTTTTACTGTTCACAGTATTTAAGTTGTTTGTGTGGCAAATGAGGAGATGGGGGGTTAGTTTCATAGATACTTCAGTCAGAGAAATTTCCACGATAGAAACTTTTACGAGTTCCGAAGACTTTTTTAGACACAATTTCGCGAATCCACAAAAAGTTGAATTCTCGATTTTGTGATGTATTAGTTTTTAAATTTCTCGCTGAGAAAAGAAGTTCACGGTTGAAAACGAATGTCCTACATGGGATGGACATTATTTTCGTTGTCAACTTACGATCATAAAAAACAATGAAAGAACGTTTTTGTGTTCTTACAGATAACAATATTGTTGATGATTGAAAAGGCTTCCTGTTTTTTTAGCAAACAAACGTTTGAAGATTTTTTCAATTTTTCTTTTTAAGGCCGTGCAACTATACTATCGAGTTTCAAGAGAAACCAATTTAGGAGTTTTGCAGAGGCGTGAAAACCCTCCGTCAGTTAATGTCGTCACATTTTGTGTGACGTGAAGAATTGCTAATTTGGGAAAATACCATTTTATCTAAATCGCATTTGAGACAGAAGGTTCTGTTAAAATTTGAAAAGCTCTATTTTGATATTCTGTTAAAATGTTGCAAGAGCGATCACATCTTTTTTTGTGTGGTAAACTTGGGAATTGCTCGGGTTTGGACACACAACATAAGGGTGGAATTCAGCGGAATTTTGTTATTTTGAGCGAGCTACAACAGTAAAAATCAAAATTGTCATTCCCGAATAGTTATATATATATTTATAAACATCTACAACAATAAAAATCAAATTTTCTGAATGTCATTTCTGAATAGAAAGAAATTGTTATAGATATATTTATAAACATCTACTTATTGAAGTATATTTATTTATTTATGTATTTATTAAATAGAGCACTCCAGCACGGTTTAAAATAACACGAACAATTAATAATAAATATGCGGGTTAACGGTCAGATCAACGACGGAGAGAATAACAACATGGCTGAATTCACGATATTTAATATCGATAAAAATAACTTTTAAATTACCATGGTAACTCAACGGTGAGGAACCACAATTGAAGAGGTTGCGGTTTAAAGCAACCCAACTAAATGGTTAAAATAATGAAAAAATTCAAATCAAAAGTTTTCTCAGGTGCATATTTTGTTACTTTGTACGAAGAAGGTTTATCACTGTTGTTTAAATAAAAAAAAATCGCGCCAACAAAGACATAATGGTGTCGTTACCATGCGGCACGACGTGGTATCCAAGCATCACATATTCAAAGACGGAAATATATAATCCTGGGTATCCTCATAATTATGGTGCTAATTTAAACTGCACATATACAATCCAGAAAAACATACTGTATCAACATGTATCGTATGTTTTACAAGTTTATTTTCTGTCCATGCATATTCCTGCTGGTAGCATGCCAGATTGTGAAGAGGAGTATTTGGAAATTTCAATTGGAGAAGGGTATGTTATTGTTTTTTATGTTTTATTAGTGTTATATTTCTCCTCTAATTTGTACTAAAATTTCTTACGTCTTTTTTGTTGATTTTGCGGTTGTCTTTTTTGTTTTTGTTATTTTCGTTGTTCATGTTGTCGCAGTAGTTGCTGTTTTCGTTGTTTTCGTTATTGTCACAGTCGTCGTTTTTGTTGTTGTCGTTTTTGTCGTGGTTGTGTCGTAATCGTTGTTGATTTTGGTTTTGTTGTCGTTTTTGTCTTCGTTGCTTTTTGCTGTTGTCGTTTTGTTTTCGTTATTGTTCCAGTCGTCGTCTTTGTTCTTTTTGTTCTTTTCTGTTGTTGTTTTTGCTGTTGTTTAACTACGCCATTGCTGTTTTAGGGCGAATCGAAGGAATCTGGGAAAGTTCTGTGGCGGTGAAACACCATACACAATCTTTTCGTATAAAGAACATATGAATATAAATCTAAAGTCGAGTTCCAATGGACAGGGAGGATCATTCGTTATTCAAGCTGGGGTAAAAAAATATGCATCGCAGGAGTGTCCTAATGGGTATGTATCACATTGTGTCAAAATTCCAAACTATTTAGAGATTTTGGGCCCAACATATTTTTTCAACTAAGAAGACATTCCCTGATAATGCAGAACGAAGAAAGATAATATTTTATTTTGCATGTAAATAATTTTGGATTTTCTGGTGACCTGGATTTGGTTTTTGCATTTCGTTTTCAAGCCTCCTTCTTGAAAACGATAATAAAGACAATCATATTTGTGTTTTTGGTGTTATGCAATTTATACTTTACAATACAACACAAGAGATGAAGGCAAAATATATAGCAAGTATATACTCTTACATATTTCATTCTTAGAAACCTTAATTCAACCTCATATTTGAAGAGTGGGACTGTAACCTCTCCCAACTATCCAAATGGATATATCGAAGACCAGTACTGTGCTTCACAAATCTACGTTGGAGATGGAAATATCATAAGGATAAGTGTCATTGACGTAAATCTTTTCCACGTATCCTCAGCATCATGCGAGTTAGAAGACTACATCGAGCTTCGAGGTAATTCTTCTTCTTCTTCTTCTTCTTCTTCTTCTTCTTCTTCTTCTTCTTCTTCTTCTTCTTCTTCTTCTTCTTCTTCTTCTCTTCTTCTTCTTCTTCTTCTTCTTCTTCTTTGCTAAATAACTTTTATTTGTTTGTAGGATCAAGTAGTCCCAATTCACTATCAAGTTCTTCTTTATTGGACGGCGTTAACAAAACATGTGGTTCATTATCTAACGTGGTCACACTGACAAGCGATTACAACTATGTGTACATTGTATTTCGTTCTTATCATGGGAGTCAAGGTCAAAGAGGTTTTTACCTTGGTTACACTGTCTACAGTAAGTTTATTATTAATAGTTTTATTACATGATGTCAACTTTTGTAAAAGAATATTAGTCATCACAGGGGATTTTTTTTTAGTTTTAAACCCAAAATTTTATTTCAATTTTTTTTTTCTTTAGGTGATCCTGTCACAATGTCATCAGGAATGACCAACAAACTCATCTACTTCATCACTGCGTCAATTTTCCTTATCGTTCTCATAACTTTTGTTTTTATTATCACAATGAAGAAGAAAAACGTCAAAAAGATTGATAATCAAGACATAACTGGAGAAAAATCAACAAAGAAATGTCAACCTATGCATTTACCAACAACACAACAAAAACAACAACTCCATTCTTCACAACACCTTCGTAAAACACAGCATGTTCAACTCCCTCCACCACAGGACTATGCTTCTAAGATAACCATCCCGTCTCACTCTGAACTTCTTTTAAAGCACCCCCTCTCTCCTTCCGAGGATCGAGGAATGACACCGGTAGAAGTATGTACCACCTCCTTTTAGGGTAACGGTAAAGCTGTATAATAATTGCGAGGAAAATAAAACCTGTTCTAAAACTCTAGCGGTTTGGAAACAAGACTGGTTGCTTCTTCAAACATCACTTGTGGCCAGGTTAACCAATTTTGCTGGTATGTTTTACTGGAAGTTGTTTATAAGTAAACCTGGTTAAAAAACAGTGAATTTGCCTTATGGTTAAATATCAGATTTTATCGTGACAAAATTGTGTTGAAAAGGACAACAATTTGGAAAAAAGAGAATGACAAAGTTCTACGATCATCATCAGACGACAACTTTCTTTCTTTTATAACAGATTTTATAAACTAATGAATTATAAAATTATGACACGCTGTACACTAATGATCCATATATTCAATTGGTAAATAAAATATAATTCTACCAGTGAGATGTTCGTTTTGAGCTTAGACTTGTCTATTGAGATAAGATAGTTCTCCTTAAACTCTAAAATAATAATCATTTATGGCCGAACCTACGATGGAGATATTGCAAATAGACGGTACATGGTAACATTCTAAAAACGACCCGAAACATAGCTCTTCTTTGACGAGATCGACCGAACGTCTTACCTGTTGAGGAAGAAATTCGCAAAATGTTCGCAAATCATAAAATGGTAATGCCGTTTAGACTTACCATAAAATATCCAATTACATCGACCACATGTAAAATTTGTAAACTATGAATGAGCGCAATTTTTTGGGAATTTTGCCCTTAAAATAAAAATTGCTACTGATTTTATTATTGACTTTAAACTTGCATATAAATTGGTCTAAATCCTGTTCAGCGAAGTTTTAATGACTTTGTTCCACAAAAGGACCAATAATTTCACAAAATATTTTATTTTATAGCAATAAGAAATGTTTAAAATAAATGGAGAATAAAAAAGTAACAGTTTTAACAACGAAGTTTCGACACAGCAATTATAATTATCAAACCCGTTAATTTTTTACATGTAAGGACCTCTCACATCAAAAACAAATTATGAGGTCTATTTAAATGAAACCCAAAGGGAATCCAAACCAGTTCACAGTGTATTTATTTATTGCTTGTTCACATGAGTTTTTATTTATTGTCTGGTTACATGAGTTCTTGTTACTTCCGGTAAAATTCACTTCGGGTGGCATATTGACTAAATTCTAATCTCAAACTGGTTCACCTTGAAGATAAATGCGGTTTTCAATCAGTGCGCATGCCTGACAAAGTCAAAGATTCTACCTTCGAAATTAGCCTTAACCTTGATGTGTAACATGACGTAAAAGTGTCACATTTAACTGCGACGTGGAATTTCACTTTCCCTTAATTTCACTTTATATAAATGACTTCTCAGTTTACTTCAATGTTGTCATCCTTTGCACGTTTTTCTCAATTCTTCTCATTCTCTCCGTTTGAAACGAGTTAGAGTTGTTTCTACTTGGTCTGAAAAAAATAACAAATACTTTATATCCATTCAACAAAAACAATTCGATGAAATTTAGCACCAATAATGCATACATTATCACGAAGTCTTTCATGTAATATTCCGCCTGACTGTAATAGATACCTGACATGACACCAATTGCAACAAAGCAAGTAAAAGATGAAAACGTAATATAAATAGTTTCCCGGAAACTTTCTGGAAATCTTCTTGCTCTGAAACCTTGCACCGAGTTGACGAGAAGTAGGAACACAGCATATGCAAATTGGACATGAGTATGTAATTCCGAATTGCAAAAGTATCGTCTTTTCATTGTTTTGAAATCGAGTTGGATTTCAGCTTTTGGTTTTTCATATTGAAAAGATACCACCAACAGGCAACAATCGATTAGAATGGATAGAAATATACCAATATATTGTACAGCTGAAGTTTGAAGGATTTCCATGCGATTCATTCTGAGTTTAGCTTGAAAAATCTGCAATAATCTCTGTGTTTTGCTCAAAGTTGCTGATAAGATCAGAGACAGAAATATTCCAATGACAACTGGTCGACACATGCAAACAGTATCTGTAGGCTTCCCAATGTACATAAACGGTACGACGCCAATTTGGGTAGCTTGAGAGAGTAACTGCACAGATGTCATTACTATATTACTTGCAACGACTACAGGAGTTCTACGATATCGAAGAAATACCATTGTTACGGCAATGACACAGAGGAGCAGTGCCATTGAAACGATCAAAAGAATATGTGTCATTTTATCTCCATATCGGATAAAAACGTCATGAAAGGGATCCTCACAAGAGGTTTTTAAAGCGTTAGCTTTCCTACTATTTTCACAAGGCTGACATTTTGCATCTCCTTCTGTTTCCTTGATGGAATTTCCTTTGCATCTTCTGCAATACCATCCATAACTGTGTTTCCATATCTTATCTGCATAATTACCATACCGCAGCTCCTCTCCCATTCCGCAATTCGGCTTTACACATGTCGGATTGTATTTTGTATGGTTTTTTAAGGTCTTCGTCAAAGCTATGGAACGCTTCTTTAATTCCGTTTCGTATGTGAAATTTGAATCACCGTGGCGAACCATCTCAGTTATAAATTGAGTAAAATAGATTAAGAAATAAGCTTCCGTATTTTCAACGATAATGTTTTTAATGTTGGAGCAGTTTGTTTTGAAAGTGCGGTGTATTCCAGCAAAACGGAGAGTATTGTTCTTGCAATACCGTTTGAGATTGTATGTCAAGAACACTGTCGCCATAGGATGCCTGCCTATTTTTAAAAAATCTTTATCCATTGATGCAATATATCTTAATTCTCCAGTGATAAAAACTAACCGAAGTCTTTCATCTCTCTCAATGTGCTTTACAACCTCCTGGAACTCCTTTTTAGATTTGATGTTCGCCCCTTTGATACAAATATTTTTCATATTTTTATAAGGTTCTATAGTGTCATCATATACACTGCATTGTTGATCATTGAAGCAGTAATTTAGAAACGATACCAACGATACGTTTGCCATTTCCAAGCTGCTGATCACATTCTCGACACCATAGATCACTGATAGATCGTAACTAAACACGAATTTTTCTTGTTCTGTCAGCAACCGAGGGTAGACATGATCAGATGTGAATGACAACAAAAATATATCGAAAGGCAAGAGAATAGCTGCAGTGAGTCTAGTCATGTCTGAAGAAAGATACGTAACAATACCTATAGGTTTTTCTGTATTATTATGAAGAAGAATATCTAGAAGGATTTCTTGAACTACAGTTTCATTATCACAGACATCAATAGCAACAATACCAGCTTGATCAATGCTATTAACCATATTCAGCAACAGTAGCACTCGTAGCATGGAGTCCAAATTGACCGAGTCTTGATTCTCTGTACTTGTTAGAGATATCAAAGCAATGACCTTCTTTGTCGAGTTTATACGTCGCCCATTGAACCGCTCCTTACAATCTGCCCTTACTGCAGGTAGGAGATACAGGACACTGACGGAGAAGATAAATAATGCTAAATACATATCAGATTTTTTTAGTTGATGAAATCTTAACTTAGCGACGTATCAAACTTAAATCTCAGTAATATATTACCCAGGCACGTACAACAGTCACGTAAAATAAATGTTAAAATTTCCAAAGAATGAGCTTTTTATAAGCAGCTGCTAATAAATATTCTGTAATGAAAAAAGATTTGGAATTTTAACACTGCCCCTATTAAAGAAGGCCGTGTTTTAGACAGGACGTACCAGTTTAGTTTTAGTACTAGAGTTAAATAAAATTGGATATATTATTGAATATGTGAATTATTAATTACTTAAATAGCATAATTACTATAGTATGGAAAGATTCCCATGCCTAACAATTGCTTTGCCCTTTGCGTGATAGCTGAAAACAAATCAGTTTTTTTATGATTAAAAGAAATAAAAAGACAAGGTTTGGTGGGTGGTCTCCATTATTTATCGCATCCCATGAAGAAATATGAAAGACTTACTAAGTGCAGCATTTAATGTGTTGAAATTAGTTAAAAATATCAAACCCTATTTCAAAAAGTTTTCAAGAATGTACCATAAATATATGGTATACGCTACAGGACCCCAATTTAAACATAATTCCTTTTTTCATTATATTACTTTTACTTCGCTGGTCCAAATAATGTTGCATTTTTGGGGTTTTAAATTTCGTGGACTTTTGGTGTATGAAAGTCTTACTGCAAATTTTTTTTACAAAAGTACAGTTTTTGTGAGTTGGGCGACACGGTTCGATTATTCCTACGTGCGAGAAATTGCCAAGATAAAATTTTTATAAATTTTTGACTTTCCCTGATTTTATTTGCAAGTAATAATTTTTGCGAGTATTATGTATTTATTTCGCCGTTGCTTAATTTCGAGAATTTGGTTAAAATCTGCGAAAAGCGTCAAAATTAGTACCATTTTGTTTAGGTGTATGAAACCAAAGATTTACT
The DNA here is from genome assembly GCA_030067915.1 of Hydractinia echinata. Taxonomy (NCBI): domain Eukaryota; kingdom Metazoa; phylum Cnidaria; class Hydrozoa; order Anthoathecata; family Hydractiniidae; genus Hydractinia; species Hydractinia echinata. Next base: position 1,567,907 of record JASGCC010000054.1, on the reverse strand, counting down.
ATAGTCCCAAAAGTGAGTTTTTTAATTGTGGAAACCGCAAATTGGACAAAAAATGTGTATGCGGAGATGGTGTAGTGGTAGCGCATTCGGCTTGTAATCATAAGGTTTCAGGTTCAAGTCCTCACTCCAACGCATTTTAAATGTAGTGTTGTCAGTCCATTTGGTGCCGCTAACCGGCTTGTGTGGCAGGAAAGTTAAAGCAACGATATACGTATCTCTGGCGGTAAAGTAACATAGTTACAGTCGGAGGGGAGGAAGAGCCAATTGTTAGAATGGAATCCCCAAGGACGTTAAATTTCCCCGTTGCTTACCGTATTTGGAAATTCTTATCGAAAAAATTCACTCAGATGCTAATCTCGATCCCAGGGATTTTTCCTCTTTTTGATGCCGCTTTCCCTGTATAAGGAAGAGACAAAGAACCCTGGGATCAAAAGTTGCTCAGGTGCATACAATTAAGCTATTCAAAGTAATTTTACATCCTTACCTGCAAAATATTCGAAATATTAACTTAATATTCTCCGCAACTTGTCTGGAGACGAAATGTCGCAATGGTTTGGGGATGGTTCCAGAACCATTTTGCTAGCAAACCTTTTGTTCTATTAAAAGGTGACAAAGAGGGCGAAACAGAATACATACATTGTGGAAACTATCGCAAATATATTCTAATTTCACCAACAAACGTATCTTTTCTTGTCTTATAATGTTTGGAAGAAAAAAAAGTAAAAAGTGAAACACATTTCGCAAGTATACTTTCGCGCAAAAGACTCTGCGAAGGGTCATTGATGGCTCTCTTGGAAGGGAACCTTCATGAGACTTAGACTCTCTTCAGTATTTCTCAGTGTACTTATTTATGTTTTTTGAGGTTTCGTTGTTTCATAAGTACTCAACACACGTGCGTTTATTAGACAGGTGCAACCACGCATCGAGGAAAGAATATAACAAAAACCGTGGCCACAGAACTTTAACATTGACGCATGCGCATAATAACTTTCCAATTTTACGGGCTTTCAGATGGACGTGAACAACAGATTTAGGAGAGTGGGCGAAACATCTAAAACCTAACAACAAGAGGATTATCAGTAATTCCAAAAAACAGACAACGCGACCAACCGTTAAAAATGTCTTCTCAAAGTACCTTAGGGCCTTCTACGTTAGTGGTATAACTTATCAGTACAACATAACTAAATTGTTCTTTTTATTCACATTTTACATACAATATAACTTATCTTTTCTAATTGTACCCGCCCTTTATAAAAGGTGTCCCGCCTTAGACCCGCCCTGTATAAAAGTGTCCAACCTTAAACGGAAAGATTTTATAACCTATAATTAGACACTTTATCAAACCGGCGCTTAATATGCATAGAATATTTCCAAATTATCTGTTAACCAAGCAAGCTGATGTGATTCAAAAGGTAAAAAATATAATACAAATGCCAAAAAAGTGAATAGTTAACAGAAAATTATACGTATAATTAAAATGCTTTGATTTGAATATAATTTGTAGATACTTTGGTATTTCGAGCAAGATATAAGATAAAGTTTTTAAGAAATTTTTAAACATCTTTCTAAAAAAATGTGAACAGAAACAAGAAGTCTAGGGGCTTTAACAATTTCAAAAATGGAGGCAACATAATACAACAAGAGAGCAAAGTTTACACTGAATGGCTCAGCATGAAGACCAATAGAATTTTGCTGAAACATCTTGTCTCAAAAGCCTGTCAAGGTGTTTTGGGCTAAATTGGCGTTTGAAATGAAGCTTTCAGTAGCCTTTCTTAATTAAATACACTCAAAATTAAAGCATTTTTAAGGCCTCAGAGATTTTTTTAGACCAACCAAATAGTTGAGAATTGCAGTATTGTGATTGTCCTTGGATCGATTTTGAAGTCAATTTTTTGCGTAAATATATTATGTTTGGTTCCATCACCCTATTAACACCAGCTTTTTTGGTTTAGTGTAACATACTTAGCTATGTCTAAGCGATAAAATTTAGCATATTTATAGAAATAGATTCCATTTATACAAATAGATTCCAGGTAAAAAAATAATTTAATGACGTATGGAGAACATAAATAACGTCACACATGCCCAAAAAAGAAATTTTCCCAATTTTACAATAAATTTTACATTCTGTATCTTTATTAACTGAATAATAAAAAAATGATTTCATGTGACATCATATTTATACGAAAGTTCTTATTTAAAGGTAAAAACACGAAGTTAGATTAGTCTAATGCAACTAAATACACACTGTCCAAACATTTGTGTTAAAAGGTAAACGAGTTCAATGTTTATCAAATAAATATATATCAAAATTGCTACTTAATTATGTACAACATTAACAACATCAGCACCAACAGCCTCTGCAGAGTTTTCAAAGATTCTACACAGATATCCAACGTGTTACCCATAGCATAGCTTTTATTCGCCAAAATACACTCAAAATATGTCATTAATAAAATAAGATTGTGTTTTTCCCCACTTCAGTTATTTTTCCACCGCCATATTAAAATGGTTTTTCGTTCAGACTTATTTTGGATTCAAGGGCCGGGCGATAAGGGTTTTACAGCCGTTATACCCCGTATATGATTCACGCAACTTTATTTCGGATGGAGCAACAAATTTAAAGTCAAAACACAAAATGTTACCGACAAGAAATTGATATATAAAACAATTTTCCCAGTGCCTGTTGTCTCTTTTTTATAACCGGGACGGCGATGCTGGCCGTCCGATGTTAGAAAAGATACAAGATGCCCTGGGGACGAGGTTGAAAAGTTCGATCATTTTGCTGACGAGTAATGTAAAGCCGAATTTCCACTAGGCGTTCCAGAACGCGCTGAGCGTGGCGGCTATTGTTCTTTCAGTCCTAAACCGGCTAAAAGCAGTCCGCTCAGCGCGGTTTCAAAAGTCGACTCTACTTGGACTTTTAAGGTGTGACACAGGCTTTACGCGCGTTTTCAAAGCGCTATCCAATTAAAATGCTCCAAGGCCACGTGATATAAACAACTTTTTGCGAGAGCCATCAAAAGCATCACCTGTGACTAGATATCTCATTGTGGTGACACAAGGCCTTTCATTTGCACTTGACTCTCTCATCTTTGTTTCGCTAATTAAAGGAGCAACCCAAGATAAAAGAGTTTCAATTTTAGTGGGTGACATCCTAAAATAGTGAAAAAAAAGTTGACTGTCATACAATTTCATATCTTGAACGAGAAGATTGAATTCTCCTTTTAGTTTTCGTTCTTGATACAGCCGTCTTGTCCAAAACCGTTTTGCATACTTCTTTGTTTTGTTTTCTTTTTCTTCATTTAGCAACAACAATAGTTTGAGAAGATTTATTTTCTTAAACAGCAATAATTTTCTACGTCGAAACGTTAATGTTTACATATTTTTGTCGTTTAAAAGTTTACGCGCTCTTTTTGCTGCTTTTAACAAGTGGAAATCAAAAAATAACATTCGAAGCGGATTTATAAGCGGCTATTGTTTTAAAACAACAGCGGCCTACGCTCAGCGCGTTTTAGACCGCCTAGTGGAAAATCGCCTTAATGACGTCAAAATGATGTTTACCGCCTTGCGTTGTTGATGTATTAGGGTAGGGCAGTGCCGTAGGAAGCAATTTTGGGTACTCGAATTTTGGGGATTACTGTTTTTCTGTATGTTAGTTGTTCAAAACATTCCAAATTTCTCTTTCCACTCGTTACAATTTCTTACAAAAATTTTGCCAATGGAAATCACATGCAAATAATTCCTATGTCACTGTGACGGGTAAGGTTAAGTTGAACAATGCAGAGTCGTGCCGATAGAATCACGACAGTATTGATCAACTTTTTATTCCTTTTAAATTTCAAATATGTTGTTGTCAATACCTCTTCTATTAGTTTCCTAAAGAGAGCTTTGAAATTTAACCCCACGATAATTAGAATACCGGTTACCGAAACATTTTCTGCGAATTGTGTGGGAAGCGACGGTTTAAGTGTAGCCAACCTCGTCCCTAGAGTCTTGTGGCTCGAGCCGTTTTTAACTACATCAACAAGGAAGAATGCCCTGGGAACGCGGTTGAAGTGTAGCGACTGTTTACAAAAGTGGAGGCGTGGAGTCTCAGATAAAGTTTAAAGCCACTGAATAAGTGAGAACGATGAATGTGGAGCGACTGGTTGTGTGTGGAGCGAAAAAAAACCAAATGTCCTACCCAAGAGGTCGCATATGCTTGTGAGACCTTGTGAGAGCTGTATTATTGACAATGTGCTTTCTCGAACTTCTGATCGGTTGAAAAGCAATCAACTGGTTACAAATAATTGATCTCCAGTTCATTAGTTTACTCTTGAAGGTTTACTGAATAAAATTTACTTGGAATAAAATAAAAATTAGACAATTTTTACAGATTGTCACGAGAGGAGATAGGATTAAAAACAAGTGAGATATACTGAGACTATTTTTATGTTTTATTTTACAATTCTGACATTGTCACCATGTCGAGGGAAAACCGCCAGACATCCAGTAACGTAATAAAAGAACGATTTTAGTCGTGTTCGTGTTTTAAACGTGTTATCATCCTCAAAATGTTTCTGAGAAAATTGCTCTGCACCTAAAACCACAAGCGTGCTGAATTAAACAGAATTTTGTTTTAATATTATTTTTCCGAAGAAACAAATGTGGAGTGATAAAAAGAAAAACCTTGAATGTCTTAGCAGTAAAAGCGATGATCCAGCTATGAACAAAAGTATTATTTGATGCTATTTTAATACATTTTTACGTAAACAAATCTTGTTTAATGAAAATTGGTCATTCGTTTCGCGGGAAAAGCTTTTGCGTAAAATAATTTTTTCGTGGTAATGTTATATTGATCTTCTTATTATGCGATATTATGGTTACCACTACGGAAAAAATTTTAGACAGTTGAAAGAGAAAAAATATTTTTGGAAAAGATACTCCAGATGACCGATACGCCTGCTGAGCGATTTTTAGATTTTTCTTGTCCTTTTTATTTCCGCACAGAATGAGCGCATTTATGAGATCAATTTTCAAAGCGAAATTTTTGTCATATTAATACCTGTGCGATTAAAACAACAAGAAAGTAAACTTGTGGTTATTCAAACCGCCAAAGGGAGGTAAAAATTAGTAGCGCAAATGTTAAGTGCTATCCCTATCTCATATAGCTTTTTCTCCTAGCCGTTTTCCGTGTTTGAAGGGTGGTTTTGCGATTTAAAAATCTGCCCGGTCCTGAAATATTTACTTCGATTGTAGATTTTAGATTAACTCTTCTTGGCTTTTATTGAAATCAGCGAAACATGGATTTCTAGTGATCATTACGAAAGAATCAGCAAAAATTGGCTAACGAAAAATCAGACAAAATAAAAATTGGAGAAGGATGGAGATACAGGCTTGGAAAAGGCTTGAAATTATTTTTTATTTGAGAAAGATTAAGACATGTTCTTGCTCTCATTTCCCTTCACTTTATAAATCCTGGTTTTCTTATATCTCTTTTGTTCCTAAAACACTATAGTCACAAGAACCGTTTTTTTAAGAAAAACAGTACTTGTCTTGTTTTTACAAATCGAATGTATTTATTCGAAATACTTACATTTCGAATTTCGAACAATTTACCTTTACAAACATCCTGGCGACGGTTGTTAACGGTTAACAAAGGTTTTTTTTATGTTGTTTAGCTTTATTATCATTACTATAATTTAAATTTTACCTGGTAAGTCATAGTAACCTTCATATAATATTGATTCACCATACTAGTTCAGATTTTGTTGTCTTTTTGTCATCATGAAATTACTTGATTTTGCAGAGCAACGACGGTTTCTAGGAAGCGACTTAACTACGTATCTGTAACTGTTGGCAACCTATGTTGTCAAGTCAAAAGATTTGTATTTAAAGCCAATGGAACTTTCAATCAATATAGCAGAGATTCGATCCACATTGCATTAACAAATAATATTGATGTCCTAACTGCTAAGAAATAAAAAAAGTTGTCAAGAGAACATTTTCTTTCATTAGCGAAGAATTCAAATTTTCGCAAAAAGACAAGGCTTTCATTCAACTCATGCAATTAACTTCTAACCCGTAAAGTTTCATGTTAAACTAAATATTTTTTTATTGTAGCCAACAGAAGACTGAACAAGATTTATAAAGCCTACAATGCGAGTGACATCTTACAAAGGGTGTTGTTGAGAATTTGAAGAATCGTAATTTCGTGTTTCACTATCATCACAAGAAGAAACTACGGTTTCACGATCGATAAAGCATATAAGAAAAGAGAGAGAAAGACAATTGCAAAAAATTCAGCCTTAGGTATGAACTCTACTAAAAATTTTAATTTCAAAGGGCTCTTTCTTTTTGCAGAGTATAGAGAGACAAGTTTATTTCGAAACACTGCATTATATCCAACGAAGTAATAATTCCATCATTCCCCCCCCCTCCCTCTTTGGACGTCCAATTTTGAGCATACCTACCCCCTAGATTGGCTTCCTCGTCTATCATTTTCTACTTTGGAGCGAAAGTTGCTTCCTTTATTTTCAGTGTTTTTAAAATTGTTTTCAGAAAAAGAATATACGATGGACGTATAAGAAGGCAGCAACCCCCGCCCCCCTTCCATCCAAGAACATCATCATTTTCGGTGACCCCCCCCCCGACCCCCCCCCCCCCAAAGTTGGACGTCATATGTTTATGGTCCCTTAACCTTTGCTTTATTTCTAGGTAAAATTTATTGACTCAATCCGTCAGGACACATATGGCAAAACAGGGAAGTCTTTCAATAAACATAATCCAACGAATACCTGCAAATATAACGAAAATCTTTAAACCTGCTATCAAAGAAATGACTGAAGGTTTTTTTTATACTTTTCTCGTTCTTTTTTCTTATTTATACTATATACCGTGTTTACTCTACTATTATTCCTATGAATTAGCGTTCCAAAGGCGGCGGGAATATTAGAGAGGCGGGAATATTTTAGAGAAGCGGGAATATTAGGAAGGCGGGAATATTAGAGAGGCGGGAATTTCAGAGGGGCGGGAATATTAGAGAGGCGGGAATTTTAGAGAGGCGAGATTATTTTTTCAAAGAATGGAAATTGCGTTAGTATTAATTTCAACAAAAAAAATTCGGTAAATTTTAAAAAGTGACATAATTATGACGCATGAAAAGCATGAAAAGACAAGCAAATTTAGAACAAATCTGTTCCGTGCAATGAAAAACACGAGAAGTTGAAATGAATTCAGTTTTCAGTTTGGACCGGTGTCACCGGAATTTTTAACTCCCCTAAATAATGACTCCCCAGTCTTAATAAACTAGTTTATAATGACCCCCCAGTTAAGATAAACTAGTTATTAATAACTCCCCAGTCATGATAAACTAGTGAATTGTTACCCCCTAGAGTCAACATTTCCTAGGAAATAATAACTCCCCCAGTTTATTTTGACTCCCTTATATTTCTGTTTGGATAGAACGGTAGAAAGTCGGTTCAGTTACTAAATTTTATAAGACCAAAATTTTACCCGACTTTATGACCCGACCAAGGTCTTTCCCCGAATTTTTTGCCTTAACTAAAAAATTTTTCAGCAAACTCTTTTTGCATTTTTTGACGTAAATTTGTCCTTTGAACTGAAAATAAAAAATAGAAGGTTTTAGTGATTTGAAAGATCTAGTAAAATTTACCAATTTTCAAAGTTAATCGGCGGGAAGTGACAAAACTTGCTGTAAAAAACACATGACTACAGAATATGAAGTACAGTAGATAATAATTTTTTTCTCGAAATCCTAGCAAAGTTACAAATTAATAAAAATAGGAAAGAATAAAGACACTGTACCCGTAAGGTAAAGATAAGGTGTGTTTTATTTATTAATGCTAAAAAACGTCAAAAATTGATAGAAATAGTAGAAAACGTAACAAAGGTTTTTCAGAATGAGGCTAAGATCAAAATGAAAAAAAAATTCTCTTGGTAATTTGTGATGCCTTTTATGAAAGAGTTGTTTAGTGTGTATTTTTAGTATAAAAGTAATATAAGAAAAATCCTTCAGTTTGCTTACTTTCAATGACATGAAAAAAGCATTTTTTCTGACAAATAAAAGAGATAAAAAAAATGTTGTAGAAAACAAAAGCATGAAAACCTCAAACCTGCTCATAGAAATAGAAACTAAAATGACGTCAAAGTTAACCCTAAGGAAAAATTATTTTCCATCTGGATATTTTTTGGTTTTAAATATACTTTAATTTCACTAAGTGGCTTTGCCTTTGAACTTCTCCTTGAAAAATAAGGGGAGTGTTTATTAACTGGGGGAGTCATTATTTACTAGGTTATTTTTACTCTAGGAGAGCGAATCGAGGGGAGAATTTTATTAAGTAGTCAGATTCGAAATATCACAATTGTCTGTTCCCATCTAATCCATATCGTTTTAGAGTGGGACTTAACCTTAATGCTACTTCCACTGCTATATGCGACGGAAGTAGCTATTGGAGTTCGTGGATACGGTCAGACTCGATATAAATTACAGCAGTTTAATGTCTTTGTGAATTAGTAGTATGAGCTTGGGAATACGATACAAGAGATTTTAAGAAGTTGCACCATTATTCGTACTAATTTTCGTACGTACCTTAAACTTAGAGGAAATAAGTCGTTAAAAATATTACTGAAATTTCGTCATTTACTTATCTTTTTACCAACTAAATTTTGGAAATAAAAGTATAAAGAAAAAATGATTAAAAATACTAGTAAATATATAATAACTGCAATATTATTTTTAAAAAAGTTATAAATTCAAAGTTCGCAACTTAAATATAAAAAACATTCCGGTTCTTAACATGCTATAAGAAAGACAAAATTCGACAAAATATTAGTCAGAAAAAAATAGAAAAATACAAAATATTAGTCACTAAACCAAAATTTGATCACTCTTTATCCACTTTTTTTACCGATAAAATTTTCGCACAGGTAAAAAACTTATCTATTTAACACGTATTACTCTTTGCGCGAGTTCATACCATTCCCATTTCCCTAAAACAAAAAATAGAACTACAATCGTGGACGGAATTAATAAAACAAAGAATAGTCAAACTCTACAGCCAGCAGTAGTACGAATATAAGGTATATATATATACTTCTTTTGTACAAAGCAACCATTGTTGAATTCAAAAACATAAAAAAATGTTTTCGGCATACCTTCAAGTTAGGGCGATTTTTACATCTCTGTTTAATATTAACTTTAATAACCAGTCAGTCATTTTAACTTTTATACTGTTTTTGTTTTTTACCTAAAAAATTTTTTATTATACATCTTATCAATTCATATTTTTAAACTTTGTTTAAAGAAAGTCAAAAGAATCATTGAAATAACCAGTTGAAATAACATATATTAACTACTATTAAATAGAAAAATAAAAGCTAAAAAAGATCAGATTCCGACTAGCAACTCAAAACGACCTGGAGGTTCTCTATATCTTTATATGTGTGTGGTTTCATGACTTTCGTAGTGAGCACGTAAATATGCGAATACCACCTGACCTGTCATTTTTGTTGTTGTGATCGCTATGTGACACATATAACGGAATTGCAGTCAGAGAAAAAAAACCTAAAAGTTTGTTATACTTCTTTTATATTGTAGCTATTTTTTCTTCGCAGGCCACACACGCACAGGCCCTTCCGTGACTTCAGTGTATCTACGAACAAGTAATGGTACTGTAAAAGCTCACGTGGATACTTCACTTATGAATAAAGGATCCACTCCATGTTTGTTTGTCTTGGAAAATCCTCACCAGGTGCAAAAAGTACCACTTTTAGATGCACCAATGATATCTGAAACAGAAAATGTTATAAAGGGAATGAAAGATGTGTTTCTACCTCAAATCGAAGATGCTGAAATTGAACACGGTATTGTTCGCATTGAATATTTCTTACTTTATTTATAGATACAAGGATGTTAGTAATATTGAAGAAGAACTACCATCCGGATAAACTATCTGGCTTCATCACTAACATATTGCTGCACGAATGCCAGGCAGTATGTTAGTGATGAGCAAAGTAGTTCTTCTTCAATATGACTACACGGATTATACTCGCCCATTATGACCGGAGGTCCGATCGGGGAGAAAAATTCTCTGTTGATAATGCAAAATAATCTTCATCATGACACGGATGTGTCATGATGAAGATTCACCTATGTGCAAGGACGTTACTTTAATACAGTTAAAGTATTGCAAAACACTAGACAATGCTTTTTACGAAATTCGGCCAAATTCACGAAAGTTAATGCTAGAAAAAAAAGATTTCGGCTAAAAAAAAGAATGGCCTATTTCAGTTTCAATTTTATGCTTTGGTAACCAAACAATACATTTTGAGGTTCATTCCTGGAAATTTTACAGGTAAACTTTTGGTGATTCACGAAAGTTTATGTTCGCAAAATACATACTTTTCGTGAATTTTCCCATTCACAAAAGTTTCTTTCCGAGAAATTTTTTACACTTAAAGTAATATTTAACCACTTTATATGATGTGAAAGTATTAACTATATTCATAACCCAAAGTAAAGAATGCTGAAATTTTATGCTAGAATTCCAATCTCTAATTCTCTAAGCAACCCTGTCTTTCGCATAATATTTTTTTGTAAAGCCTGGTTCACATTTGCGTTGGAAGCGCAAGCGCAAGCGCAAACACAAGTAACATGCACATACCCAATTTTCATTACAAAATTGTGACGCAAACGTAAACGCAAGACGTTCACACTTGGCCATGAAAACGCAACATATTCTTGCGTTTTCTTTTGCTTGCGTTACTTGCGTTACTTTTCTGGTTTACACACTATAAAACTGTGCTGCGAATGCAGACGCAAACGCAAGAATATCAAAACTTTTGGATATCTTTCGTCGAACTTATGCTTGCTTCTATGCTTGCGTCGAAGGTGTACACAACAGTCTTTTACCTGTGTTTGCGTTTGCGTTTGCGTTTACGCTTGCGTTTTGCGTTTGCGTCACAGGTGTGAACCAGCCCAACAAAATTATTTTGAAATTGACTTACGCAAAACCCACGTGATTTTTGCCCAATGAAAATCTTTATCCTTGATTGCCGCGGAAATGTGTTTTGAAATTTGTCTATTTGCAAAAAGTAGCACACGAAGAAAAAGAAAAATTATAATGTCGCAAGCAATATAACGGTATAACTATATTTTTTACGCCTCATTCAATTATTAAGTTTAACAGAGATTAACAGAGTTTAAAAACGATTTCCCCTTTTTTTCATAGAGCAGTTTACAGATATAGAAAAGAATGATGCTGTTTCAACAACAAAGGAACATTCACACATGAAACACATCGTTATAGGTACAGATAAAGAACGTGTGTTGCTCACTGTGGATACACAACAAGGTAAGATACTATTAGCTTTTTTATTATTTCTTTTTTTTTTACTTGCTTTTCAGCACTTAAACGCGAAAATTTTATTTCCCCAATGTCAGGGAACGCAGTAGTTACTTAGCGTGTTAAAGAGTGAGAAAATATCCCATCAGGAGAACAAGACAAACGTAGCGTTACAATTCTTCCTTCACCCATCCTAACTAAGACCAAGTTCACACGTTGCAGATAGATCAACCTCGTTCACAGGTATCTTCTACGCTTATGATGTTCTGACAGAACGGCTTTGCTCGCCACTTTACGATTGAAAATCATCCCAAATTAAGGGTTATTTTAAACAGCCTTGATCAGGGCTATTACCATAGGCCTAGAAGAGACCTAGGGATAAGGTTGCGGATAGAAATCATTTCGGAGAGAAATCATCCAACAACAATATATGTACAACCAGATTTAAGAAGGTTGCTTAATCTCTCGCCATGTGAAAGATTGAGCGTTTGTTTACCTTTTAATGTCGCCATTTTATTTCGATGCTTTGTTCACACGATGTTGTTTCAGTTGTCGGGACGAAATCATTTCACTTTTTACATCGGAGCGGAATTATTCCGTTTTGAATATCGGATAGGCTCAGTTTCGTGTTGACAGGCACGCTATCCGGTACAAAATTAGACTTTTATCTGCAACGTGTGGGCATGGTCAAAAATCCTGTGACATAGGCCGCGACCCGTAAACCAGCGATATCGAATCTGCAATGTTGGCGCGTTTTGACCTGTACGCATAATATAGTGTTTTAAACACCAGGCGGTCAAGAATTACATTATTTGTCGTATTTATTTTATTTATTATTATTAATGTGTTTAACCATGATTAAAAAGTTAAATGTTGTATATTTCTGCTATTTAAAAATGCAGAAAAATTAACAATAATTTTTCTATCTTCAGTGCGTGCTAGATTAACCAATCAGAAATACGAAGTTCGCTGCAAAAAAACCCGTTATCAGCACTAAACAAAAAAGTTGAAAAATTATGCCACAAATCTGTGCGGAGGCTCACAGCGGTAATGTACTTTCCAAAGAAACAACCTTTTACGGTTCGGTTTAATATAAAAAGCAGGCAATAGTTTGTCGTTACCCCCGTTCGGCTGAAACAATCACCGACTAGCTGTGGAATAAGGTTTAGGGGAAGTTCCAAAATTAATTATTAGCTATATTATAATACCCGTATACGTCTGTCTGTCTGCCACGCAAAGAGGTAACCGCAGTAGCGAGACACACGAAATGAGGTAAATATAGATGAGTCAACCAGTGGATTTCTCCACGGGCCATCAACTAGTATATATAAATTTTGTTTCAATACGGACACAGACTGATAGTCACCCAGAAGTTTTATTTTATGGAACAGGTTTTCGTGAATAATTCGAAATTTATCATCAGTTTCAATAACAAAAAAAGGCTGCAATTGTAAGCAAAATTTAACGAATTATAAAAGTATCACAGGTTTATCGAGACTGGTTTGAATTGCGCGCAGAACATATCTCATTGAATCGATAAACTGTTGCCCAAATTTAGAGTAGAAGGTGTAGCTTAATGCACTTAACATGAAAATATGAAAAATATGAAAAACAGTACTGAAAATTTTGTTGCAGCTACTGTTTCACTTGTAGCTGGAGATAGATATACCTAGACACAATCAAAGTTGCAAGTTGGCGAAGATGGCACAAAAAGAAACAATATTACATAAGGAATCGAAAATTTTGGCGAAAAAAAGTTATAACAAAAAGCACGCTTATGATTGTGGCTAAAATCTTAAATCTCAAAATATTTATGCATGGCTGAAAAACATGGTTAAAAAAACATTCATCTTTACACGCGAAAAAATTAAAATTTCTATATTCCTAAAAATAGTGTTCACATAAAAAAAGGCAAAAAAAATTTTTAATGTGCTTATAACGAAGCGCCCTACCAGGCGTAATGTAAAAAGGTTTTCAAAAATTAATCATAGGTAACATTAGGTTGAGGGGTTAGTAGTAAACCAAAAAACAACAACAACAACCGGTAATTTCGATTTAAAATAAAAACACACTGCCAAAACTTTGTCATAGCTAAAATCTGACTACAAGTTTGATTTCGATTGCTGGACTGGTGTAATTGAGCAAACAAACATGTTAAGTGTTCTACCCAAATAGATAGTCAACAAGCAACAAGTAAGCAACAGTTGTGTATAAATGGTATATGTAAAATGGTCCCGTGCTTAAACAAGAGTGTAAACACGTAGAAACACACGCGATCGCTTTCAGATTCGAGGCTTCCAGTTTTAGATACGCGGGCATGTGTTAAAAAAATGCTTTAACATACTCTCTGAGGCATGTTGTCTCGTGGTTGATAAAGCTTTTACATATTGCCGATCAAATTTCATAAGAGGTGTCTGTGTCCAAACGAAGCTGAGCCTAGGCGATATGCCAGAAAAAATTATTTCATTTCGATACAGAATGTTAAATTATTTCGCTCCGATACTTCAACAATATGCAAATCGAAAGAAATGGCGACATTAAAAGAAAGCCTGTTTAAGCGAGTCCTTTTAATTTACCTGTAGATTCGCTCTGCAATGATATACATCCATAACGTGTAAACATGGACTTAATTTTCTGACCTTGTCGAATAAATTAATATGCCATATGCATTAAGGCAGAATTATAAGGACACAAGTGCATGTTATTATTATTCCAAATATTTATACAGGATATAGCCACTTCAGTGTTGGAAACACTGTGATTAACGTGGGTTCTTAATTCAACTAATTTTTACCTCATGTTTTCCTCATTCTATATCAACCAGGCACAGTGCTTTAGTTCTGTTTAAGGTCGATACTGATTCATAACGAAGATTCGACAACCCAGTCATCCAGTAACCTGTATGATTCATGTTACATATCGTATTAAAAATATCGCGACACTATGACCACAAAAATTGCCAGTAAGGTCACTCATACTTGAAAGTACTCGAATTAAAAATTAGTACTTGATTGTACTGAAAATTATAAATCTTAATCATCATCCTGTAAAGTACTTGAAAAAGGAATAAGATGTAGTATTATTATATTATTCAAAATATTTATACAGGATATAGCCACTTCAGTGTTAGAAACACTGTCATCAATGTGGGTCCTGTGTTACACCGGCATTACCTACCCGGTTTCCCTCACATGACATGGGTTGACCCGTAGCTGTGGTAAACGCACTTGCTAAATATGCCCGCGCTGTAGACCGAACCACGGACCTTGTGTTTACGGAGCGGACTCCATAACCACAAGGCTACGCGCCACTACCTGAATGACATCTCATTGACGAAATTAAAATATAATAGTTCTGGGTACGTTTCATATCGCTGAACAGAATGTTGCAGCAGGAAATGGTATTATTCTGGACATTAGCAAAGAGCAGTACGAAAGAACTCAACTTGTCAAATCCAACAAGATATTTTAGGAAGGAAAAGTTAGCGTGATTTTAATTCTTGATTTAAACGTATGCGCAAATTGCAGAATAAAATATGAACACATTTTAATTTGAACTAGAGAATAGCTATTATTTTGGTTAAACCATATGTTCAAGTAAAATGCGGAATAAAAGATTATAAATTCCTGTTCTGGTTAAGAAGAAAATACAGAACAGAGTATTAGTGCGGCAGCTTTCCTACAACAAGATATTACCCCTCTTTGCTGTTTTGTACATCTAATATCATCTTATAAGTGCAATAAAATTAATATTGTCCACCTTGAAATTTTAAACTAGAAAAATTACACTTTGGTCAGAAATCTGAGTTGCTATACAATGTTCAGCAATTTTTTGCCAACTGATAGCAAATTTGCAGTCCCCTTGTGGTAAAGAAATGAAAGGGCTAGAAGGAGGTGGAAATTAATGTAGCAGAAAAGGTTTTATTGCTGCAACAAAAACAGGTTTCACGAAGAACAATTTATTTTGGGCGCGGTAAAAAACATAACGTAAAAATGTGTCAATGTTCTTTACCTTTCTCCACTGACCCATGAAAGCAATAGGTTGTTTGTGCTGGAAATTCAAATTCGGTATAAGTTTTTTACGTCTGCAAAAGACTGACTAAGAAGAAAGCAATAACAATCGAAAAAAAGCTGGATGCTTCAAAACGTATAAGATAGACGAACCTCTAAAAAAAAGTCAATCAATGTCAAATATTATTCCGGACACGAAAAGGTTCCGCTATACGTGGCTTTCCGCTATAAGCTGTCCATTTTAGGAAGGTTTTAATGTGAAAGTTAGACTGTATTTCAATTTGTTTCCAGAATATATGTTCGGGGTGTGTGCTATGTGCTATATAGGATGTCCGATTTCAGTAGTTTTGATTACTTAGATTTATTGGGTGGTCTGATTATTAGTTTGATGTGTATGAAGAAACAACTATGAATTAAAATACAATAAGTCTTTAATAAACATCCAAATTAATTATGACTGACATTTATTAAGAAATAAGTTGATAGTATATTCCATAATCACACGGAAAGAAATTTGATGACATATTCTTGCGCAAGTGATCAAGGGTGTGTGGATATAATCACACTAACTTTAAGAATAATTACAACATTTAATTAGATTATCCATTGCATCATTGACTTACCTTTTGTTTTACATTTTCCAACCATGCAGTTAAGTCTGCGTTGTCCGTTTTTTATGCCTTATTCCTTATGTATCTAGAAAGTTTTTAGTTAAACAATTGCAGTGAATGCTTAGTCAAATTATTTATCAGGTGTCAAAGTAAATAACGTATTTTACGTGGAGGTTTGGGTGTGGGTGTTTTTCTATACATAAAAAAAATAACTGGGGCAAGGTGCTACAATTTGGCAAATACGTGATAATTATATAATCAGATTTTTTTGCATTTTCATATATGTTGTATGTACGGCATTGGAATATATCTTATCGACTCAAACTCACTGTCTTTCGAGTCTCTAGGACTTTTATACATTGGGAGGAAGAAAGCTAAGAAGGCCATAAAACTTTATGTTATACGATCTGGCGTAACTTCGTGAGAAAGAATCTTTGTACCCCCCCGCCCCCCCCAAAAAAAACAAACTAATATAGGCTGCGGTTTTTGAAAATTAAAGAAAATTAATCCTTGCTATATTTTAAAATTATTGTGGTTGCTTAAAAAAGGTTATAGCTATGCGATATTAAATAAATAAACTTTGTATTACTAAAACGTACATCGCCATTTTAAGATAGCTTAGAAGCCGTTTCGATGCAAAGAAGGCAAGAGATCTTGTGAACCAGATTGTCCTCACAAAATAAAAAGACCAAAACAGCTTTTTGGTTTGACATTTTCTAAATACACAAAACAAAAGCTTTAAAAACGATTCAAATTATTCACCTGCTAAATTTTTAAGTAACGAATTTTTTAAAGATAAGACCAAAAAAAATCAGGCCTTTAAATATTTCGGTGATCAAATCAAGACAGGTAAGATATAACTTATTTGTGCTAATTTACGTGCGTTATAATTTTCCGCGTATTTGTGCAACAAAATTCGTTATTGCGCAAAATTAGGTTCGTCCTCAACCAGGATATCAAATATCCTGGTTTAGGAGTGAACAAATAAAGCCTAGTATGGACAGTGTTTATGGTCACGAATTATCAAATGCAGAATGGTGCGCCATAGACTGGGGTGAGAATAATAAAGTTTGCTATCCAATGACTATCCAATAAATTTGTCTCGAAATTGATGCTGATGATTGCTTTTGAATAAAATTGTGTCGCCATCCGAAATTTTTACAAAGTTGTAAGTGAAATTAGGATAAAAAATAAATTTCGCCGAAACGAAAGCCCACCTCAAATTTACATAATGAAGAAATTTTTCTGCGCTTTTATGTTAAAATATGTCGAAATAAAATTTATCAAACGGTCAATACATCCACTAATTATTTCTCATTAGCTGTTTAAAAACATTTTGGGTATCTAACGGGGAAGGCGTAACATTCCACATGTGTTAAAACTACCTCTATTATAATCATCATCATTTCCGTTCATTACCCGCGCAGACAGCCAAGTCATATTTTTGTAGTTGAGCATGATATGCTGTGGTTAAGTGTTTCAACCGCAACATCAATTTAACCACACACGTTTAATCTCCTGTAAAGTAATACCACTACGCCCACATTACGTGGCTGTAATGTAACATAATGAGGCGCAAACAATACCGAAGAACACGATGGTTTCCTAACAGGATATGCTGGATGATGAATCATTACCTTGATGAGAAAGATTAATTCCACACACGATGTTATTTTGACAGATATGATTTATATTTTAGCGTTATTTTTTCTTAACGGTTTAATAACTGTTATCTCAATTAACCTTCTATTTTTTGCTTTGTATTATTTACATTAGAAAGAAATTTCCGTAAACAAATCGTAAACATAATCACATTATGCAATTTCTTATTTAATGAAGAGAATGTCATTGGAGATAAACAAATATACCCAATCTCCTGAAGTTGTTGTTTCAATCATCACAATAATTATAAACAAACACAGCGATATAATTCCGAAGCCTTTTGTAAAGGGAAGCGAAATTCAAAGTGATTGAACAAAAGCCTAAGAAGCTAACCCAGTTTTGAAACCTTGAATCTCTATAATAGTATTTCGCAAATTTAAGACAGGCTGTTACCAAATCAAACAGAATTAACATTTAATAGAAAGAAAGACGGTTCGCCCCGCGTAACTGACTGACTTAACGGTGGGTGGGTGGTTGACACAAGTTATAATATGCTATAGTAACAAATTGTAGCGGTTAAAAGAGTATTAAAAATTAACAGAAGAGCAATAGAAAGTAACAGAAGCTGGTCTGTGCAAAAAACTCCATAGCCATTCATTACATAATGTTGCTTGACTGTCGATATAATAATATTATTATTGAAATTATTTACCCAGGATAGCCTCTTCAGTTCTATTGGTACTGCTATCAACAAGGGTCCTGCGAAGGGGATCTTAGTGCATTTAAAGCTCCCATTTGAGCTACGAAAGTGGTGCAAGCACAGCAATCGCTCAACTAGACAACCGCCTAAGATATCAATCTTATTCTCATACTGAATTCTAAGCAAAAAGAATAGATTCACACTTTTATAGTCCCTGACATGACTCGGCCGAGGTTTGAACCAAGACCTTTCGCACTGAAAGCGAACGCTCTAACACAAGGCAACCAGTCAAACCAAACCCTCTGAGGAGAAATAGTAAATAATTTTTAATATCCAAAAAAAAACATTAATTGTTTTTTTAGTCAAAGTATTGATTTCTAGGCCAAATTTTTACTTGAATCTCAAAAAAAAGGGAAGGGTGATCCTAAATCCGCCCATAGGTGAAGATAAACTACGTTTCAAATAGAACGGAAACTTAAAACTTAAAAATATGTTCCGAATATAAAATTGCTGGGTTTTTATCAGAGGCTACGTATATTTTTTTGACACTTATTAAGTCAGCGACTCTAAGTTTTTGTGTGTATTTTTCGTCCCAAAATTACGTATTCCTCGGACAGAGGTTGCATGCTTTATTTCCTTGTGTAAAAAATGCTAAAAAAAACAAGCTCGTACCTCGTACTCTGCATTTCCGGGACGCAAAAATCCAAGATGGCGATTTTGTAGCGATGAGATTTAAAAATTTTAAGAATACTAGCTTTTTATGAGAAAAGCTTTTTTTCTGGACTATATTGGTAGTGGGTAGGGTAGTAAAATTATAACAAGAAAGGGAATTCTGTAGCAATTATGAAAGTGTGAAATATTATATTAGGAAAATCTTTCGACTGTGTGCTACTAGCTAAAAGTAGCATTTCTCTTAACTGTGCTGTAGCTGTCAAACAAAGTACTCGATCTCTTATAGTTTTCTAAAATAGAGAAAAGTTATTGATATAAATAATAAGTCAGAGGCTATTATTCGACCAAGGAAGGGATGTTCTCTTATATTTACTAATTTGGAGGTCGTGGATACTCACACATTTATTTTTAAAACCTGTTCCATAATAATTTAAAAGTTTTACTTCAATATGTTGATCATTCGTGAAATTTAGCTAAATTCTAACAAAAATAGCTTTGCAGTTGTACAAAGGCATTTCTTTCCGAAACATTTTATAGCTGCTCAAGAAATTCTAAACGCGTTATCTAAACTTCTACATTAGTAAAGTTTATTTATTCCAAAATAATAATATTCCAATAGAATAGTGGTTTGTTTACCTTCTTTGTTATTTCTCAAATTAAGATGTCAAGGGAACTAATAATTAACGTTCTGTATGAGAAAAAAAGGCATTTATTTGCTACCCATTGGCTGCCCAAAACATCTCATCGCATTTCCTTTTTTCAGCAAAATTGTTCGCCATACTGAGCGAGTTTTATTTGTAAAAAAAGATCTGAAATTTTGTCCTATTTAATTTTGTTCTGTGATAAGTAGCTAGACTACTGTGTTCTTCACAACAGTTTGCCGTTCTAGTTGATTATTTTTCTGTTTAAAAAACCCCTACGGATATTTTAAACAATAATAATTTTTTTATTTATATTTTGTTCTAACTAAAAACGACAAGTACATAATATATTTTTTAAACATTGTCGTTTTGTTTTCGTCAAAAAAGTGATATAAATTCCTACGCTATTATTTTAGTCGCTATCCAGTTTATTTTGCATTTTCTTTCCGTTATCTCAAAATTTAAAAGCGTGACAAATATCATCGTTACTTTGTGGTAACACTCCCTAATCTACGTCTCCTTCCTCATCTCCGTTATCGTCTTCTGTTTGAGTCACTGTTTAAGATTGAGTCACTCAAGCAGTTATTTCCGTCATGATATTAAGACATCTTCATCTGCTGCATCAAAGTATCCATCAACTAAAAAATCAACAAGCTAAGACTTTGACGTCAGTGTTAAAAATCTTTGAAACAAAGAAAAAAATTTTGTAAAAATATTAAGCAGGTTGGCATGCAGGTCTATCTCATATCTTTTGAATTTTTTGATAAAATATAAAACGTTTGTTATTTTTATTAAAGTTCTTTGAGGTTCGTACGTTGTAAATACAGTTGACTCTCTGAATCCGAATCTCTATTATCCGAATCTTTCTATAATCCGAACAAATTAAAAGTCACCGTTAATTTTCCTTAAGAAACTCTCAGTTTGAACTACAGTTGGTAGTTCAAGCACTTTATGCCCTTGCTACAAACAAAAATTTAGTTCAAACACTACAAACACCCATTTACGTCATGGGGCGTTAATGTTTTCTTAGTATTATCCACACCCTACGAATTCTTTCGATTTTTCCTTTTTTTGAGGTTTTTGTGGATTTAGTCCGGTGTAAAGTTATCTTGGTCCAAAAACTTTAAAGAAGTATCTTTCCAGCAGAAAATGCCCAAACTAAACGCTGCATCTCACTCAAAAGGTGAAACAAACATTTTTAGTCTTTTCTCGTCAATTGGCGCCTCAATAACTTAATGGATTGTGGTGAAATAGTTAGAATATCGCTCGAAGTCTCGAAATAATGATTTATTTTTACTTTTAAGCAAATATCGTCACAAAAATATTAGAACATTGGAGTAAGAGAAAATCTGATAGTGATTGACAGTAAAGAGTGAGAAACTTTACTAGTAGTAGAAATACATGTTTTGACATCAAGCATTGCGAAATTGAACTAAATATAATTGCACAATAATCATATTAGAAGGTATTAAAACAGAAAATAAAATATTTTTGTTAGATAAACTACATTCCATTATATGATTGTTACGAATTAATATGCGTAGCAACTTTTATTCCTCTCTCATTTATTTTTCATTCCCTCAGTTTAAGTTTTAAGGCCCATCCCGTTTTAAGGCCCACGGCAATAATATTTGCAGCACCACAAACTTAATTTAGAGCACATCGTAAACAAACTGACAAACTGTTATTTTCAGTAGATGCTTCTGAAAATTCCAGAAGATGTATTCTCATTTTTCTTAAGAAAATTTAACGCTCACTTGACTATCTATATATCATGGTTTATTCTCAGATGATAAAACAAATTTTACACTTCGAGAAAAAAATGTAAAATATCGAAAAAATCAAAACAAAAAATTCTACTACCTGCTGCTATTTTTTTCGTCAAAATTTGTTAAGGGAATTAAGAAAAGGAAAATTAGTGTCAATAATTTTGACAGAAGTGGAATTAGTATTTTAGTATTAGTACCGCAGAATATCACAGAAATTTGCATTGGCCATATAATTTTGTCTTGATATGTAACTAATATTTTTTTATGTCTTTATTGTAGTTTTACATAGTATAAATCTTTCCTGGCATTTTTCAATATTATTTTTTTACTTTGAAATTGCAAAAAAAAATCCCCAGGTACCGCCAAATACCAGTGTAGAAAATCTGATCTAATGGGAGAATTAAAGATGGAATGAATCTGAAATTTGGTATAGGGTTTCAGTATTGAATAATTTCCTTACTGCAAAAATATTTTTGAGTTAGGTTGAATTTAGATACCCAAATGCACTACAAAATACCAGTGGTAGGTACCGCAAAATACCAGTTATTCTAAACAATTTTCTAGAAAGTAGGTTTATTGAATCATTCCTGTGTTTAGTTAGAGTGATTATATGATAGTTTTGCTATCATATTGTAGCAAAATATAGTCTTCTTGGGGTTGGATATTGCAAGTAATTAGATTAGTTAATATAAAATAAAATCCCACTGACATAATTTAGTGTTTTTTTGGTTTTTTTGTAAAATAAGTTCAGGATCAGGAATCTTGATGGTGACCTAGTTACTGTTTTGTTGTTAACTATATTGTTATTATTATTAGTTCTTTGAGAAAAATTGTAGACCAAATTTAGAAAAATCTTAGATTTAAGTAACGCAGAATACCAGTGGCTTGGAACCCTTCTTTCACCATATATTTCTCCAAAAGATGTTCTGTGTATGTATCAAGTTTATTTCTTGGTAATACTTATATGACTATGCAACAAAAAACACCCTACATTGCAGACTTATATTCAAGTGTACTCAAAATAGAGAGGATCTTAACAAAAATAACATATTTTTTTAAAACAAATTTCTACGGAAAGTGAAGATAATTTTTTGTAAAAATAAAAATAAACACTTTTATTGTTACAAAAGTATGCTCATATCCTACTTGGTTTGAAATGCACAAAAAAAACTTCTCTTTGGTATTTTTGTAACTTTTACACTGTAAAAAGCAAAGACTGGTATTCTGCGGTACCATGGTATTCTGTGGTACTTCTACCTGTACCTAATGTTTCAGAAATAAAGGTATTTTTTTAATAAACAACGAAAAACTGAACAACTGAGGATCTACTGGGAATCTAAGTACAGGGAACTGAATTGAAAAACAACCCTTTTTTCCGGGTAAGCGTTATTGTAATCAATCAACGTGTTATTAATCCGTAGCTGGTTAACTTCAAATCTCAGACCGGTCTATTTCAAATTTAAAATAGGCCGGTTGTAATTGACCGGTTTTATTTTATTTTATGATTTGATTTGTTTTTATCACAAGAAAAGCCCGCAATTTTCGAATGTTATACGATTGGCTATTTTTTGCAACATAACTAATTGTCGATTTCATTTTATTGTTTAGAACCTCTGTTTTATTTTGATTGAGTTTTTTTTCAAAGAGAAGATTATGTCATTTAGTAGTAGTCTCAATAATTTAATATATTGTGTGTTTTTGTTTAATCCGAAGCTAAGTTCTTTAATAATAACGCATTTCATCATGAGTAATTTCTTCCTTTTTCTTCGCCCTTGGGAACATTTTATGTTTAAGATTAAAAAATTATATAAATTTGTATAACGAGCCCATAAAAAATCCTTGCCCAAATGACAAAACAACTCGTAAATAATTTTATTAATTTGGGTCAAACCTGTAAAATTTCTTCCGCAAATAATTAGTTCACTTAATGCATTTTAATGCATTTTGATATTATGGTTGCTGGAAATTATTGTTACTGCTTACGTCTCTGCCTGCTGTAAGAAGCTGAAATCCCTCTTTTTGCCTATTCGTTTTTGCATCCTGCTTGGGTCCCCTCTTTGTATCGACATTTTTTTGAGAAAAGCAGTTACTGAATCTACTTACGCAGTTATTCTGGAGAGGAAGAAGGAGCATTCAAAAGGGCGTTTGTCCGCAGGAGATCAGGGGATCACGGAATAAGGAACAGAAGCGAACAAGTGGAGTGGGTAGGGGGTCTATTTGTTTTATGTAGCTAAGTTTGCTTTCTGAAAAGTAATTTTTATTCTAATTTCCTTCTTGATTCGTATTGATTGTTTACTGCGATTAAGTTTGGCAATTTAGTGGTTTTTATGATGGGTAAAATTTGTAAAAAAATGACTACGGCGTTTTTTTAGCGTTTCAAGGGTTGACTTATTGTTCCGTTTTGTTAAGGTCTTCATTTGGGAATGCAATGAAGTTTTCTCACAGTAGTATTGTTTATTTTGTTTTCGTGGAGAGGGGATGTCTACAAACGGAGAAGGAAGGAGTGTGCCAAGAAGCAACTATTTATTTCTGTTATTTGGACGAACGTACTTTTTGAATGCCACTTTGGTAGTTCTATGAAATATTTTATAATAATTTTTGCATTTCTTAATTCAGCCTTATTTTCTAAAAATAGTATCATTTTGAGTAAAAAATCGAATGATGAAAAAAACATGTAAGCAATATTTTTCTTGTATCATTCATTTTAACAATTATTTTCAATTCACGCAAATAAAAACCCAATCTGGGTCTGTTCATCAGCTTTGTCTGGTGAAAATGTTTTTAAAAAGATTAAGAATTAAACAAGACAACATATAGTTTGCCTCGATTACTTCAAACATAAATTACAAAGTTGTACCGGTGAATTACATTCAGGATATGTCAGACTATCACGCTCATAAATTAAGGTGTGTACTTTTATTGTTATTTCAAATTGCAGATAGGACGATACTAATGAGCGAACTTTTGTTGTAAGCAACATAGCAAATTTATAAACCAACCGACTGACGCAAGTCTTATGATGACATGAAGTTTTAATTTTGTAACGATAAGCAGAACAATTCAATTGCCACAAAAAAAATGTCAGCGTTGCTGGATTTGTTTCATATTAATTTTAATTAAAAGATTGAGACATTTCTCCGGCTAGCCATGACAATTTGCGCATTTCCATTCTTATGTCAGCGAAACACACCCCCTGTGGGGAAATCATTAAAAATTATTTACTGTAAAATGAAAAAAATTCCAGATCAGACCAATTGTAATGTTTCTTTTATTGATGAATGAACATGAAAGATTTGAAACTTTTAACTTTTTAATGGCTGTTCCAATAATTTTTTGAAAATATCAATAATGTTTAATTTTCTGTCCATAGTTACACCAATCACACCAAAAATTCTTTAAAAATTAACTTCATGAAATATTTTATTGTCTCATACTCGAAACGCAAACCTTCAGTACCCCTAGTACCTTGATTTTCGAGAAAAAAAATATATACAAGAGCACTTTGGGTATCTTAAATTCCATTTGATAACAAATTGAGCAGATCGTTTGATTTATATTAGGCAAAATTTTCATTAAACGAGAGAAATGTGAAAAAAAATTAAATTTAATTATTAAAATTATTTCAAGAGCAAATTGTGTGATATCTCATTTTTCGTACCTCAACAAGGTATCCATTATAAATTGTCAAAGTGAAGAGATTTAAAAGCAGCAATTAACACAAAGGAGACCTCAAAAGCCCTGTGTCTCACCCACTAATAAGACTAATCAAGGAAAAAAGAGCTCTTTAACTGTAACTTATTCCCATTCATTCTAAAACTCAACGAATATTCAAAGAGTTTTTTATAAGCATGTATAAAAATTTCAAATTAGGTTTAGTGTGTAAAATCCTCTCATGAAAGGAAAAACATTCATTTTTTTAAAAGTTTTTCACGTGATTTTAAATTTACGAAGTGCATAGCTGATAAACTGATCTTCTTCGTCATGCTTAACTCATATGAGAATTATTTTAGTAAAATCTGAGGTAACTTATGAAGAAACAGTCTATTGTTTATATTTCCATTCATCTGCAGATCATCAATAATGTCCGCAGAAATGTCGGTATTTCATCCAGGCAATAGAACATAACGTTGAATCATTGGAAACTAGATACCCTAAAGAGGGTACACTAGCTATTCCTGCAGGTTGAAACATGTGACGTTAATGTGTTAGCGTTTTAAACTCTGGTCCCAATGGGACATTAAAATTTAATTCTTTTTTCCTAATTTTGTTTTTAGGCATTTTAAAAATAATTGGTAGAAAGTTACGGTTTGGGACATTTATAAACAACAAAAACAAAAATAACAAATGATTGGACGACACTAATGTAAACATAGCAAATTTTATCAACCAATCAACTGACGCCAAAAGACATAGCAAAATTTATCAACCAATCAACTGACGCCAAAAGACATAGCAAATTTTATCAACCAATCAACTGACGCCAAAAGACATAGCAAAATTTTAAATCTTAGCTAATGATGACATTAGCAAGTTTTACTACTGATTTCTACCTCGAAGTCACGGGTTTTGGTAACTCATCAGTTTTTTTCACTAACATGTACCTCTGTTACTAAAATTGTTTATAAAATGTTCATATTACAAGCCTTTTATTATCTACAACATCCTAAATTTTAAGAAAAAATAACTAAGAGCTCTTTGGGTGTCCATTTTAAAACAAATAGGGCAATAATTTGAATAAAATTACTTTAAATTAATTCAAGAGTAAATTGAGTGACTGATATTTCATTTTCTGCACCTGAACAAGGTATCTATTAAATTGTCAAAGTAAGGATACTTTAAAAACATTTATGTCTCAATAAGATTTAATCAAATAAAAATAAAAATAATAATTCGTAGATATATATTACTGTTCACGACATTTATAAAACAAACACACTAAATAATAAAAAATGATGTTGGTTCTGAACCATGTCAAAGTCTAGCAATAAAGGTAAATTCATATAGACTTAAAAATAAGCGCTCGAGTGTAAGCCCAGTGAGATTACGAGAGCAAAAATCAATTTTAGAGGTTAACAATCACGCAATCACAAAATCACACCTTTGATTACGACTTTCATAACAACGAAATTGTGAGATAATTAATGCCAGGCTGTAGTTAAAAAATACTAAAATTCAAATATTAGAGAAGAGAAGATTAACTTTAATTTCTTGCCGAGTTTAAAGAAAAAAATTTACTGAAAGTGAAAATATATTTTTTACGAGACACAAAAATCCACATTTCAATTAACATTTTTAATATGCGTTTGCTTACTATGCGAATTTTTTCTTAAGAACGAAGCAGTTTTAATATTTGGACCAATTTTGTACTGGACAACAAAACAATATTTTAGTGCCATCAGCTCAGCATGTTTTTTTGTTCACAATGTTTATTTACACACAGTTCATTTCGTTGATTGCGTGCATTAACTACTACTCAACAAAAGTACATATTGGTTGTTATTGCTTGGGCAATAGAAATAGATTTTTGCGCAAAATTTATTCGCCGACAGCACAATTTGTGTATTTACTGAATGTATTTAATTTGGCAGAAAACACAAAATAAGTTTGTTTTTATTTAATCCGTGCGAAAATTAATCCACCACAAAATTTGACGAGGGTATTTTCATTCCAAGAATCTCTTGCCAAAAACCGTTATCAGGTTCACCATAAAGCCAGTGTCCAGGAAACAAGGTTGCTTGCTACAAGACAATAAATATTTCATTTGTTTTTATCCGTCTAAAAAAATCCTATTCCATGTTGAAGAAATAAAATACGCCATATGCTATTAAAACCTCACCCGTTCTTCACATAAAGTTTTGTTTTGCTTGGAAACACGTAACCTTGGCAACAAGCCATGTTTATTTTTTACTTTTACTATCGTTATAATGATGAAAGATGTTTGGAAGAAACAGTTTTTCTTGATATTAAGGGGAAAGAGGAAGTCTCGCTCAAAAGGTGAAAACTCCTCAAATTCTTTTATTATTGAAGTAAAAATTTAAAATCTCCTTATCCGCAATCCACAAAAACTGTAAGGAACCTACTCAAATTACCTCATTCTTGTTAAAAAGTGAAAATACTGTGAAAATAAGGAATGAAAAATCCAGCGGATTTAGTCTTAAACTGGCAAATCATGTTCATGTTTAACGACGAATGGCTCAGGGTGGGAATACAGCAGGTAAAAGTTTCCGCATTAGACAGTTGGCACTTATAAATTATAGGGCTCTGTAATTGATTTGTAGGTACTTTCACAATGCAAAGCATCACAAACAATAAATTTCCGAAAAACATGAACTTAGTAAATAAATAAAAATACAACATAAGTATCCTTCTCGGTTTTCACGTAACAAGCTTTTTCAACCTATGATTAATTATACAATCACTAAGTTCTCTATTACTAGTAGGGGGCCTAAACTGTAGAACAAATGCCTTGATAACGACATAAAAACTCTCTCAATACAAATTCAAAGGGAAACTAAGATATAAACTATTAACTACTGACTACAGAACTACCGTTTTTTTACATCGCACAACAGTTAAATCGCACGACATCCGTATCTTCTTTGCTAACCTTTCATAAAAGGTTCAGCGGCTTTGTTAGTAAAACTACTATAATCTTCTTCTTTTAACCACTCTAGCTAACCCTAAGGATATGCAATCACATATTTCTAGATTCTACGACATTACAATAGCTATAGATTTGTATTTATGGTGAATAATTAAGAAAATAAATTTAATATTGCAGCAAAGTATTGTATTGTTGTGAAAAATTACATTTTAGCTACCGTTACTGTCATTTCGTTATAAAGTTTTTCATTTTAAAGTAATATTTTATGCCTCACCCGAGATGTCACAAAAAGATATATCCTCTTCTATCTCGCTATAAGACGCTTCATCTCAGAACGACGAACATAAAATGTTTTGCACTCTCCACACATTCCCTCAGACAAGACTAACGAAGTCGAAGTTCCATATGATTGACTTGTTCTAAAGACTTTTTCTCCCTCCATTTACTTCATAACTAGTAGCTTTTGATTAATCTGAGCTAAAATTAACAAAATTTCTAGCACGCGAATCAAGTTTTATTCGGATGGCACTTGATTGACGCAGTTATTTAATGAAAAAATTCCCTTATAAATTTACAATACACAACCTTTAGCTACTTCGGATTCCGCTAATTTAAATATTCGTATTTTAAAACAAAACTTGTGCTTCCCTCGTTTTATAAAACTATTTTCTGCTGCTTAATTCGAACATCCGTTTATTCGAAAATTTCTTTCGAATTAGCGCATTTGTACTGTATTACAGTTGGCTCACATCAAAATTCAATGGAAAAATAACAATCTTTTTTAAAATGCCTTAATGCACACAACATAAAAATATAGCTACAACTTGAAGCTGCCATAATCCTTCAAAACCAAAAGAATAAGTCAGAATACGCTAAATGTGTATGAGTGTATTTGCACCTTTATGGAGCAATATTGCATGCTTGTGGCGGGCGTAAGCAGAGCGCATTATAAAAGGAAAGAGGCATAGCAGCATTTTGAACTTTTGTCACCTTACAACAAAGTGCGCAACTATAAAAGTTAGGCTGCATTGGAAAAACCTAAGATCATCCTACCCCCGGTAATAGGATTAACATGCTCGAAAAACTTTGGAACAAATAGAATTCAATCGAGGGTTTCAGATACCTTTTCCCTCTCACAAACATATAAATTAAAACCTGCGGCACATCAAAGAAATTAATTTCGGTAAATGTGTTATTAATACTCTCATAATTAAAGTTAAGTGCCAGTATCAAACTTTTTCAACATCGTATAAAAATTAAAAATCAATCAACATCATGATTTCTGCAGGGAATTGTTACTAATCATTGCGCAATAATGTAAAGTCTCCTGATTGACTTGTATCGACTTATGCAAGTTCACTTAGTAGATTTAAATATTAGCCTAAGCAGCATCATCCTCAGCTCCCTCAGGCTTTATGAAGAGTAATTACTTTTGTAGGAATTATGGATAGTTTTACAGACGTAAGCGGGCTTAATTGTAATTACTAACCATAGCTTTTTTGTTGCAGAAACTTCTTTTTATATTGTAACATTTTTGCAATAAATGAGTAGTAATTATTGAATGGACCTTTATTTGCAGAAATTTCTGTTTGAATTTGTAAAAGTTTTGCAATAAGTAAGCAGGTTTGAAAGTAATTATTGAATGGACCTTTTTTGCAGAAATTTATCTTTAATTTTGTAAAAGTTTTGCAATAATTAAGAAGGTTTGAATGTAATTATTGAATGTAACTTTTTTTGTAGAAACTTCTTTCGAAAATAATTTTTGCAATAAGTAAACAGGTTTGAATGTAACTCTGCAATGCGAATATGTTTCTGTAGATGAGTCTTAACAGTAATTATTCAATGCAACTACTTAAATATGCAAAATATTTTTCTGCGAAACTAATTGTGTAACAATTTTGCGATTCACATGCACGCTTAAAATGCAATTATCAAGCATGATCAAACACATGCAATTTAGTACTATAAACGGTTTTTGAAATTGTAACTGTTTTGCAATAAAAATTTATTTTATTTTTATGATGCAGACATAATCCCCACTTAACTGCAATTTGCAACATTTCTCATGGCACGTTTTTGCAATTTACATCTATCTATCAAATGAGGTACGCAAATAAAAGCTTCTTAAAGAACAAATTAACAGCAGTTAGCGCTCTTTTCTGTCTCGAGCGGCAAGATCACAAAAAGAAGTTATAGCTAGTCTTAGTTACTCTCAAGTCTCTTCTGAATAATGAAGTAATTATTTTTGTGCTTATATCAGATTATTAATCCACCTAATTATAATTTATACTTGGAACAGAAGCAGCAAGATATTCTTCGTAATCGTGTTCAAAAACAATTAAAAAGAAAACTATAGAATTAAAACACTCAAAAATAGCTCGAAAGTGTATAGAATGTGAATGAATAGTGAATAGAGGCAGCCGTTCTTAAAAAAAACAACCAACATTCTTTCAGCCTACATTCTTTTCCTTAAAGCCGATTTCTTGTCACCTCAACGCTGGTGAACTTGAGCACTGTCAAATGGACAATTTAATTCTCTTTTATGTGGCAGTAATCCCAAGTTATGGCTATTGGACGGCATGCCGTTGTTTCGCCCTCGCTGCGACGTCCCCTCGTGCTCTAAACTATATATACATCAACCTCACCAGGGCGATTAACCCCATCGCATATTCTTTTTGAGGGCCCATTGATGGATCTCCTTCCAAAGAATAAAGTTAGTTTGTTGTAGCTAACTTTAATCGCAACTTTTCTTCTATGAATTTTGGGTTATAAAAAATACTCCGCAAAATCGTTTGCACAGTTAGTGCATAAAAACAGTTGTAAATCATTTTAAGATGTAATTAAAAAAGAAGCGAAAAACTGATGGTTGGACAAGGAAGTAGTTTTAAATTTTGAATTAGCTCAATATATATTATTGGCCGATTTTAAAGCTCCCATTTCTTGAATCAAACGCTCTCCGCGTATAAGCGACTCGTCTAATTTAATAATACCGGAATGCGATGCCTTTTTTCTCAAAATGAAAAATACAAGAGTTTGAATCAGGATGCCAAAAAGAAATCATAAAATTAATAGAAATCATAGAAATCTATAAATTTCATAGGATCAACAAAATTTCGACGTAAAAGTTGTTTGATTATATCGTACAAAAACATCGTCCTCCGATCCAATCCGATTTGTTTTTGAAGCAAACTTCTCTTCTGTACAACACAACTTTCAATTTTGTTTGGATGATTGTTGTTTACAAAATTTCGCGCCTTTCCAACGAGCTACCATCTTTTCTATGGTTGTTCTTGATTGGTTAAAACTTAACTTACATTCCATATTTGGAAAAAGATGTTTCAACCCGGCCGAGTTGAAAAATGTTCAGCCCGGGCTGAGATCATGCTCAAATCTCCATGTAATAGCAAAACATTTTTCAGCCCTGCTCCGAGTTGAAATTTCTCCATGTAATCACCCCCTAAGTATAATTTTAGGAGTAATTTTATGCAGTCAAGTTAGTACAAATCACCTCTTGATGTTCTCTTTAAAAATATTATCAAGTATAAAAAATCGATTGTTGTTACTGTTTGTGAATTTGGTGAAACTCTCCAAACTGTCTACACACAAAATTTGCCTCTATCATTAGGAATATCCTCGATTAATAATAATGGTAGGCATGGAAGCATATTCTTGATAGAATTTAATATATTTTGCACCACTGCACGTTCTGTGGACCGACCGTCAACAACGGAATTGAACTTCCGCCTCTTAAACTCTGACGTTCAACCACGTTTTTTTTCTGTAAAATATATGACCTTCTATTAACTCGCGTTAAAGTCATTAAATTAATAATACGATCGAAACTAAATTAAATATCTAATTAATGAAGCCTTTTTATTTTGTGCATTTTTTTTTAATTAATCATCGCGGTTGCCATGGGAACAAGCATATTAGTGGTTATGACAACTTGATTGTTGTGGTTTATACACAAACACACCCAGATTAAGAATTCTCATTTCATCAGAGCAAAAACAACCTCGGTAAAAATACTGTTTCTCAAAATTCTTTCACTGAATATGGATACATATAGAGTCCTTGCAATTTAGAGTTGCTTTCTAAATACGAGGAGATGTTTGATAATTATAATTATAAAAAATATATCCCCAAGCTGAAACGTTCGCTGAAACGGATATCAGGGAATTTATTAAAATAATTGATTTTTAATAGTGTCACCATAGTAACTGTACAACTATTGTTAAATTTCTAAAACGTGTTAAATTGAAGTCTTAAAATAAAAACAAAGAAAATGTTGTTATGCAAATCCTCACAAAGTGCATAGGAAAAAACAATATGGGAGATCCGGAATGTTTAATGTAAATACTAATTGCGGTGGAAGGCATTGGCTCAGACAAATGTTGTTATACCCCTGCCCCACCCTCAAAACCTAATTACAGGCCTTTAACAACATGTAACCAAAATCAAGGTTGATAACATCCCATATAACAAAGTTGTTCTTTTTAAAGGGTTGCGGTAAAGGTGTTGACATCTCCGTACTGATGCTAAGCAGTGCAATTCTAAACTTCATAACAATACTATTATAAGGATCCGAACCTGGATATTGGTTATACTTTAAGAATGTGTTATCTTGGTGTTATCAACCAAAGAAGACTGCTGGGTTAATAATACATTAAAATGCATCTCATTAAACAAAATGCTTTTTTTAAACAAAACATTTCTTGCAATTAAACTTTCGTTGACAAAAACTTTCGCGAATGGGCAAAATTCGCAATTTTTTTAAAGGATATTATGATTTGCAGCTTGGAATAAAAAAACGAAACGAAAACAAAACAAAATTGTTGTGGGAAAGTTTTGCAATTTTAAGTAGGATAAATCATGTTCGAGAGAAAAATAAGACAAAACATTCCATATTAATTAGTAGCAATGAATGTGAATTTTAGTTTTATTTGTGAACAATTTTTAGGTGACCTGCAAAATCTATCTGTGTTTTTTAGTTAAATATTAATTAAAGTTATAACGAGTAAACAATGTTTTTATAAATAAATAAACATAAATTTTAGACTAAAAATTTCCCTATTCTGTTTTCTATACCTGTCAGGTAAAATAAATATCTTTGAAAAAAACTTTTTCCCTTACAGTAGTTTCTTTAAAAATATTAAAAAGTAGTGTTCAAAAAAAAATATATTTCTGTATAGTCACGACACATTCTCTCGTCGTAAATCCTTTTGTTTATAACTTATACACATCCACTATTTAGAAGTTGTATATTTGTTTCTTTAAATATCTTAAAACTTGTAAAAAATTATAGCAAAACACCTTGACCGACATAAATAACAAAATAAATCTTGAAAAGCCCTAAATTACTAAAAAAATGGCAGATACTCTTAAATTGGATAAAGGATACAATATTTCCAGTCTAAGAATTTTTTTTAAAAATAAAAAAACGTAGCTGCACATAAAATCATTATTTTTCATATAAAACAAATAGCTATCATGCATCTTCTTCATGTAAAATAAGATCTTTATTAAACAGATCATGGAGGTATATGAAGAAATACTAGCAAATTACATTGCAACCCTAAATTTTTTCTTTGATAAAAACAGCTGTTCGAAATTTTAGAGTTTGCCTAAAAGTACTAAATATTGCCCTTTTTAAGTTTGTACTCGAATTCATATATTTTAAGTCCAGGTAAGCTTTGTAAACAACATTTTGAATTTAGTTAGAATTGCTTTAAGGCTTAGATTATGTGTTTAATTAAATAATTCAGTAACTGTACCAGGGCTGACTTTGTGATGATGGATTATATGTCAAGTGTGGGGTCATTCTTAGTAAATTAGATGCAACTCAGATTATTCTGGTTTACAAAAGTCGTTTTTTTCATCAACTTGAAGACAACTGTCCAGGAAATGTGCTTTTTATCAGTCGTTCACAATCAATCTGTATTTATTGTTGACAACCGTTGTTTTTTTTACCAATCTCATGTTGGCTCGAATCTGTAAAGTTTTGATGACGTTAGATGCTCTCATTTCACATCCAAATTTCTCACCCACATGAGTTCTTATCAGAATATGCAGGTTTTTTTTTGGAATTTGTGGCACCAAAATGCATACGACAAACCGAAAATGTCATTGTTGTGTTTAAGAATATGTTTTATGAAATTTGGTTTACATTTATCATTATTTCCTTATTTTTCTTTTTTGTCTATTTACTGAAACTCACAGTGTTGTATAATTCTGGGCCTCGACCCCTTTATATCATTCTCATAAACTGGGTGATAATAAAACAACAAAAAACAGCAACACAAACAAAAATGATGTACCGGAATTTAAAGAATAAAACTTTCAAAGTATGCATGAGTTATTTCATATTTTTTTCGTCCTGTGTTAGTGTTATTAGTAATGAATTTGTTTGTATACAGTTAAAAGATTTATTTAAAAAACTGTCAACAAATTTTTAACTGCAAAACTTAAAAACATTATTTTAGGTTTACATTGAAAGTTTAAAAATAAAAGTTTAAAAATTGAAAAATATGTATAACAAACTGAACTGTTTCCACGCTTCCTGAGCCCTTGTACATCATTCTCATACATATATATACGTATACCTACAGATGTCGCCTTTGCTCCTAGGTATATCCTGACTATTTTAAAACATAAATATTTGTAGCTATGTTAAAATTTTTGTACTTTGTGAAATGAAGTTACGAAAACCAGCACCCCCTTACAGTTTGCAATAACAATACCCCAGCCGTGATACATTCGATAACATATTCTGAATTTTTATAAGAAAGACAAACCCTGTAGAGAAAGTTTTTGAATTTGAATACTAAATGTTTATTTGCAATGTCTGAATGATAAAACTAGCTTCTGAAAAGCACTTTTTACTTTCAGTAGTTCAAAGTTATTTACATGTTTTTCATAAGCAAGCTAAACTTCAGATGGTCTTAGTACTCCACATAGTTTTACCCAAGGCTTAAACTTTTTTTAAGCATTCTTGGAAATACAGTGTCTTATTGAGCAACCACTTAAACTTTTTTATATTTATTTTTATCAATATGTTTAGATGCCAAGACATAAGCCTAAAATGTTTTCAACTCATTAAAGATTTCACCAAGAAAGCATTGTATTATAAAATGTTTTTTAACAAGGAAAAATAGAGGAAAAAAGGATGATTCTATGCATCTGTAGCAACAGTAACTGGATAATCGGGCAAGCTAATAAACAAAATATATTTTAGTTTATATTTTTTATAATACCCTATATAGATCTTGTTTGATACTGCATTTTTTTCAACACTCTTACAAAGAGCTTCTTCT
The DNA here is from genome assembly GCA_030067915.1 of Hydractinia echinata. Classification (NCBI taxonomy): domain Eukaryota; kingdom Metazoa; phylum Cnidaria; class Hydrozoa; order Anthoathecata; family Hydractiniidae; genus Hydractinia; species Hydractinia echinata. Next base: position 1,532,637 of record JASGCC010000054.1, on the reverse strand, counting down.
TCGAAAACATGTGCACATATGCTCTTGGGACAGCCGAAAACCACCATGTATGTTTTCATTCAAGTAGCTAGTCTACAAGTAGTTGTGTATTTTAAGCACACACTTTAAGCGCCTAACTTAGACAGAGGTGTGGTTAAATAAATAAATAAATAAAAAGACGCGGTAAGGACGGCTTAAAACAGTTATTTTAATCTTGGGAGTTCCTTAGCAAAACAATTTTTTTTTCAAATTTCCTGTTTAGTTTAGGTAATCTGTTATGCAACCAAAAACATGCATTGCACATACCCCATCTCACGAATCTTCTAACAACATATACAAATTTACATAAGATATGCTTCTGCAAGCCAATCTACTCTTTTTGTTAAGACTTATTATTATGCAAGAGCTGTTTTATGAGAATATTACAAAATCGTTTGTGTGCGAAGGACTGTTTCGCACAAGCAGTGTTTTGTTTGCAAAGAAGATATTTATACGCGAATGTAAACAATGTTGATATTGACGTCACATCTAAAAAAAAGCGTTTGGCTAATGTTGTCTCGCAAATATTACATTTGACAGAAAATTGAATAAGATTAAAAAAAACTGCAAAAATTGTGTCCTATTGTCATTATCCCTTGTTGTAAAGAATTTTCTCATGTATGTTACGGGGATTGTGAAAAAATCGGGAATTTTGCATATTAGCGGGTTATCCATAATCAAAATAACCTTAACACTAACCCTTATACATAATACATGGGGAATATGCATAAGTTACAATTAATCATATTTCCATGTGTTTGTGGACAAATTTAGACACGAGAACAAATAATTGACTGATTCTATCGTACACCGTGATTTTTGTAAAGGCGGTCTCTCAAAACAGGAAATATGTGTCTAGTTATTTTAACCGAACAATCTTTTCCGTATTTTTATGTCTTTCCTTACAATAAATTCTTATCTAATTTAAATAGATTTTCACGAGGTCATGTCCAAGAAAAATATTGTCTCCGACATTTCACGGTTTTAGTTATTGGGAAAAGAAACTATTAGACAGTCATTAGCGCTCTTCACCCTCGAGGCTTTCCACATGTAATGTCATAGCTTCCTACACATGCAATTAAAAACGTAAAATTTCACAACTAGTATTTTTACGGTTTTTTTAAAATATAAATCTTTAGTTTTGAGAGCGATATTATTTAAGTAAGTTTTATAGCAAGTTCACTTGCAATAACGTACACCATTGAGATGTAATCAAGCTCTTCAAAAAAAATGATTGCTCCCTATTGTCAATCAAAAGAACAATTCAAAGTAGAGTACGGTGATGTCATATAAAGTAATTATTCATGAGCACTTATGTGAGCAACACATGGAAATGCTCGTAACAGGCTCCTTGCACTTTCATCACATCTTACCCAATTTCTTCTTCTAATTGCTTCTCATTTATTATCTTCTTTCCTATATTCCAAGACTTGTTTTTTTTATCACCGTGTTAACACAGATGCTTCATGTTCGACGGTATGTAACTGTTTTATTTTAAATAAGAATGTGTTTTCTCTCACTTAAAGGTGTTTTTTTGTTACCTAGATCTATTTATTTATATATTTTATTATTTATTATTATTTATTAATTTATTATTTTTATCGCCTTTCCCTTGTATTTGATTATAATCTTCTAATTTCTGCACATGTTTCTGGTAATTTAATCATAAGCTCCATTTGCAATATTATTTCGCTCCACTTCATGAATAGGCCGTTGTCATAACCGTATCTTACTGCTTTTGTACACTGATCTGCAAATATAGAAATGCTAAAATATAGAAATGCTCAAAAGAAAATTAAAAAAAATCTGGCTGTGTGAAGATTTAACAGCTCATAGCAGTGAATCTTTTTAAGCTGAAAACCCAAGTACTGACTTTTTTAAGAGGTAAAAATTTTTGTGAGCTGCTTTGTATGTCCCATTTAACAAATTTTATGCATAAACATCTCACTTAATCAATCTTTTCAACGCAGCGACAGTTGACCTTTGAGTTAATAAACAGAATCAAAATACATGTGATAACACGTCACATTATCACTTTTAAACAAAGCCCGCCATTTATACATGGAAAATATTTCCGCCGAAGCTACAGCTACCATTTTGAGTTTCTCCGCAAGTTAAAGTTTAGTTACTTAAGTGGAAACAACAAAATTGCAGCTTGAATAACTTTTGTTTATTTTTTATGCAACTGAGTAATAATATTTGGATTTGTGCAACCATAATTCCTGGTTAAAATTGAAGTCAGTTGAATGCTTCACCAGCGTTGCTACTGTGGATTCTTCGAATTTCGTCAGCAAGACTTCTTATATTATGAGAGACTTTTAACAGTTGATTATTAGTGAATGTGACCATCTTTCATCACGACTCCCCAACATTGTTGATTTTAAAACAGACATTTTTGTGAATGTCAGTCTCCTATGTAAATACAGCCTTTTAAAAAAGCCAAACAGTTTTGCAACTATAGTCTGTTGTGTTGTTTAGGAAACATTAGACCTTTGCACATTTAACATATTTCCCAGGTATAATAAATAACTGAAATAATTTTTTTTTTGAAATAGTATGTATTGTACACAAATGTCCAAGGCACCTTAAGGTATTACATCTGGAGATTTACATTATCAAAGTTGTTTCATTTTTCTCAACCCTAACTTGCCAAGACCCCTAAATGATTGGAAGGATACGACTATTTTTTGTGAAATTCAAAATTTAGAAGTTATTTGTTATTTTTAACTTATTTTAAACATATTTAATAACGATAGTACAAAGTTCAAATTAGGAATCTTAATTTTTAGAATCCTGACAGGGGTCTTTTTAAAAATAATAAGAAATAGTAATAATAAAAAATGTAAAGAAAGTGAAAATGAAAAATGATTGCTCCGAATGCTATATTTTCTTCTTCAATCTTGACAAACAAAAACCACACCCAAATTTTTGCAGCTATTTTCTTGGAGAGATATATAAATAGACCTTGTTTCTCTTTTCTCTAAGTCTAACATACTCTCTTATATGCTGTGACCTGCAATTTTATACGTATCTCATTTCTTTTTCTCTGTTTTCCTTTTTCTATTTCTTCTATTTATTTTTATTTTTTTTTATTTATTTTTATTTTAACTTATTTAACTTATTATTTTTGCATTTCCTTTTATATACATTCTTCTTTTTATAAGAACCAGTAAATTTGATTTAAGGCTGAGCTGTTCTTATTTTTTCACATGTTTCAGCCTGAACTGTTCTTAATCTTTCTTAGATTCTTATGTTCTTATATTTATATTATAGCATTACAAATATTTGCATTGTAAAATCTAAGTAGCTACAACTTTATCGCAATAATTAGCTATTTTACGAGAATGTCTGCCATGATGTATTTTGTGTTTTCTCAGGAAAAAATAATTTCTTATTATTTAACCATTTCCAGTTTATTGCTCTTACAAAATGATCGTTCTAATCAAACAGTTTTTCTTCCAGCTTCTCTCTTTTTAGCTGTTTGTTATTTTCCTTTAACTTTCATAATACGCCCTTTGGTCCTTATTTCTTTCTCATTTACATGTTTTCCACTGAACCCTTTTAGTGTTAAGTATAAAACAAACGTTATATGAATTTATAAATGAATAACAAAAATAAAATTATTTATTTATTTACATAACATAATTCCAATAATTCGTTCTATTCTGCCACGTGCATACAATGTCACGTGGCAGAATAAAGATCTAATGTTACGCTATCAAAAAACATGCACAAACAGCTTCATTGAAATCAAGTATTGCATAAAAAATAGTGCATCTACTTACACCTAATCTTGTTCTAGCTGAATCACCGATCTGATAAAAGAATAAACTAAGAATGTGCAGATTACAAGAGTAGCTGAAATATCAGTTTCATGGAATAGCATTGAATCATTATTTTGTGGTGATGTTTTGACGTCAAAAGTCCCTGATAGGTCGTGCCCCACCCTAAATTGCACTGTTATTGAAAACGAATTAAGACAATATTTCAATTTTTACTTGATTAGTTGGAGGACATGATGTCACAAAAAAAACTAATTATCATCAGGACAGCATTAGAATTTTTGTTTTATTGACATTCAAAAGCAGTAAAGCGGCGATTAACATAGAGGCAAGTGCATTCTAATAAAAATAATAATACATTTTGTAATAATTTGTTTATCCCTATTCAAACTTGTATACAATTTTGTACAACTTAACATACATCCATGAATATTTTCAAACACATATGCAGTTCTACATAAAGGCAATACCCCATTTTTTATCAGAGTATCATTAAGCAATACAGTTGCATTAAATTGTTGCGGAGAATGACTCATTGGTTGCGGGTATAGCATCAACGTTTTTCGCACACATCATAAGTTTATAAGTGGACCTCTTTAGAACATTATTATTTATTTATTTATCTATTTCTTTATTCATTCATTCATTTTTTTTATTTATTTATTTACTCTTTATTCTCTAATTATTCGTTTCTTTGTTCGTTTATTTCAATTCTCTTTGCTTTTTAATTACTGTGTAAAATCCCCCAATAAGCGTCCATGCTAACACCCCCTTTCTCTTGCATAACCCCCTGGGTGAAGGTCAGAAATCAAATAGAAGCCTCTTGAAAAAAATTTCTCCTTCTCACTAAATGGACGCGTGTAGTTATGTTTGTCACTTGTGCGTGTAAATACGCCCCCTAAACTAAAACGCCCTTTCTAGACAAACGCCTACGTTAATAGTTAAAAAGGGTAATTAACGCCCAAGCCGTGTTTTGTCTTCGTAGAAAACACGTTTATATTTTAACTTAATCGGAATATCAACATTGGAGGAGATTTTTTCAAGTAAGACAAAAGTCAATATTATGATCTTAGCTAACAAAAATAAACCTTATGACTGATTACAGAACACGCCCTAATGGTTGCTTAGCAACACAATTGTTAAGATCATAAAAGATACACAGAAGTTTGATCAAATGTTTTTAAAAGTAATCCGTTGTATTTATATGTCGTCTTTGATTACATTGGTGATTGACGTCAATCGATGTCAATAATAAATGTTAGGTCAGTAATGTAGCCATTATTATTTATCTGCCTCGTTTTGAAAAAACTTTCAATTAAGCTATCAAAAATCCAGTGTTTATTGTTGAACGTGTTATAGCAATTGATAGTAAAATTGATGATGTGTTGTCGAGGTGTTCAGTGAACCGTTATGACAGGTACATGCATCAAACAAATAAAATCAACGTCGGCTTTAACTACAGCAACGACCAAGGTTTATGCCGCCGCCGCTGCTGCTGTTGTCTCTCCACAAGAAGAACCCTCTCCCTTAAGACGTTACATGACCAAACAGGAAGCCGAAATATTAAGGCGAAACTCTACGTCTGATTTAGAAAGAGAATTTATGAATTACATTGAAATGCAACAGCACGATGGACATGACATACATAAATATGGACCTATGCACAGAAACGACGCCATCGATGAACATGGGACGAACGGCAGATTTGCATTGCCTTCACCTACCATGCAACGTTATCAAAATCACAGCTACATGGGACCAAGAAGTCCTATTATGTCTCATAACTATAGAACACCAGTGACGCAAGGGAATATGACAATCATGACTAATATGCCTTTTATTAAAGAAGAGCCTGACACCTCTCCTGTTGCATGTGGAATGTCCAAAGGTAAGGTTGTATTTTAACTTTGTTATTGTTTTTATTACTGCTACTGGTTACAGACACTTACTATTTCCATGACGTTGTTATTGCTCGTTGTTTTTAACGTACGCGTTTTTTACGTATATGTTTTTAATGTCCGCCATTTTTGATGCCAAAAATGTTGCGTAACGTGCGATGCATGCTTTTTTATACGCGACGTGTTTTTATTTTTATTTTGACGAAAACAATTATTTATTTTTACCACCACAATGGAGCTACCATTTCACAAAAGACGTTAATACAAATTACGTTAATTATATATATATAAGAAACTAATCATAATATGTTAAAAATGAACCTTTTTTACGTTTTTAAATTTCTTAAAAATAAAACAACTTAAGTCAGACGTTGAGTTGTGCTTTTTATGAATACTGCAAGAGTCTACCCAGCTTTGAGAAATCCTTGGTAAGAACAAACACAATTCTCACACGCCTTTTAAGAATATATTGCAATACTCCATCGTATTTCCTTGTGTTAGAATACAAGAACCAAGAAAATATTCGTTAAATAAACATTACCATCACTTATGTTTTTGAAGAATGAAGGTTATGTGGTACAATCTTTCAGACGGAAATTTAATTGATTGACATAAAAAACAACATATAGATGTTGATTTAAAAAGGCATTGATTTCATTATTATGGACAAAACAGGTGTGTTGATTATCGTTCTTCAAATTCAAAGGTTTTTTTTTGCATCAAGCAATGTAAAAATGTTTTGAACAAGAACGTCCCGTCCTTTCTCTTAGTTAAATCGACAGTAATTAAATTCGTTGATAATTAGACCATCAGAGAATGCCAGCAAGATGCTATCTTTTTTATCCAATTATACATTCAGTTGTTTATTGGCACTCTCTAGCTAGAATAGTATGTGACAGGTATTTGCAAGTAGTAAAATTACTAGAATCACTAAATATGGTGATTCTAGTAATTGTGTACATCTTTTTGATAAGTTTATTCTATTTGAGGCTGCATGATAAGTCTAGAAGGGGTATTACCAATATTCCCAAAACGTAGTCAGGTCACATAACCGGTGACCTATTACTGCGGATTAATTCCCTCACTGTTCTGGAATTAATACTATAATGCAGCCTTATTTTAACTGTCTGTGCGCCAAAATGGTCTCGGGTTGTTACGTTACGTTTTTTGTTCGATTAAAACATCCATTATTATAATTATGCAATATTCCTCACATAAACTTCTTTCAGTCATTAAATGGGAACAGACCACTTTCTGTACAACTTAATGTTTTGATATAGCGTTGAGAACATATACACCCTTTCCTGTAGGTAGAAAATATAAACAACACACCAAAGTTGAAAAATTCATTTACAAAACTAAATATTCGCTTAAAAAAGGTGAAACATTTTTTAAAAAGAGAATATAGTTAACAAATAAATAATTCCAGTGCCTTTTGGATTCTTTGCTTCCAAAAAAATCGGTACGAATTTCAATAATAGCCATATTATCACATGTTGTCCTGCTTTCCTAGCTACAGGAACGTGTATGAATATACAAAAATCTGCAAAGTCTTTTTAAAGTTTTCTAAACATTGGCAAGTTATAGAACTTTGTTTTCAATAAGAAATCATAGAGAAAGAAGACTAAGCGTGATAGAATAGGCAATTTTTTTACAAGAAGTATTCTATTCTGGAATTAGATTTACTTTTAATAATTAAACGTTATGCTTCTTTAGCCATGCTGTTCTTAATTCAGCAATTAACATTAGAAAGCAATTCCTTCATGTTTTTAGTAAATCTGTGGTAACGAAGAAATAGTTTCGTAAATAGTTTTCTCATCTTGTGCAGTGTTTCATGCAAAGAATTTTCTCACGTGTTTATTTTTCTTCTAGTCTAGCTACTTTTTGTATTTGTGATAGTGCCATGCTAGAGGATTTCGATTTCGTTGATGCAGTACTGCAGTTTTTTCTATGTTAGCCTCATGTTAAAAACGAGGCTTATCAACGCAAGTCGGAGACATTGGCATAATACCTAGTAGCTCTGTGACAGGAGAAGGAAAAAGATTTTGTTCTTTCCGCCTTGCTTTAATGTTTCTGCTTCTTTAACGCGTTTCTTGATAAACAGACAAAATACTATTTTTAACAGAACACTTAAAAAATATAGAAGTTAATTTCCGTCAGACTAAAAAATAACTTTCTCTTCTCTCTACTTTAGAAAGCATAAAAATAAAAAAACACGGGGGAATTCTAAATATGTGAGTCATTATTTGTTCACGACATGATTTGTGAAAATAATTCTGAACTGATCCGTTGCTCATGGCTGTGAGACAAATAGCTAACACATTGTAACACATACCATCTGGAGTGGCTATCTTGGTTATTTTTAAAGCAAATTTAATAAACCAGAGATGTCGAATATCTCCTTGCCTAGTTTGTAAGATTTTTACCTTTCAAGATATTCATAAGAATATATATATTGTAAATGACTGAATTATTTTATAATAATAATACAAGGGAGGTAATCTATCACTTTATCGATGAAATGTAACCAATATTTTGGTTTGGTGACCAATATTTTGGTTTGGTGACCAATATTTTGGTTTGGTGACCAATATTTTGTACCGGCTTCAGCAATCTTTATTTATGTCTTCTACATTACAACAGTAAATTAGAAAATATGTTATCAAATTCCTTTATTTGCAAAATCCGCGAAATACCAGGACTTACTTCGCAAAAATTCATTTTTTGCTTTTTGACATTTTCTTGTTTTTGACATTTTCAGCAAAAGCAGCATTCTTAGGCCAATTTTAGACAGACGACCCTGCCTAACTTTAAAATTATTGGTTCTTATATAAAAAAGTGGTGCGCATGCGCTCTATAAAAAGACAATTCTGCTATTTTGTGTGTCTATTATAACTATAGGTCCATCTAAACATAGAGATATAATAATCTCTTTTATTATCTCTATATAAAGATATTACCTAAATTTAAATTATATTTTCGACATTCACCAAGTCTAATTATTAAATATGGGAAACAAGTTTTTTTTCTTTTTATAATATCTTTGCGGTAAGTAATTAAAAAAATGCCTCTACATTTAACCTGATCACCACATGTCAGGGATTAAAATAAGCTTCTTATCGAATCCGTTTGAATGTGTGGGTGAAGGATTCTCTTTAATAACCTCCGCCACCACAACCGCAAATAGAATGCGTTGAAACAAGAACGGTTAAGTCCTGTATTTTCTTTCTCATCTCAGCGAAACCAAAGTTTTTATGAATGTAGAACGTACAATCCTTCCGACTATGTTTAAATTCAAGTGTTAAAAATTTCTGCTTTGTATCAAATTATGTTTAGAAGTGTTGCTAAATATGCTATACCAAAAAATAAAGTCAAACATCCATTTCTTTCTACAATTCAGCAAAACGTTACAAAACGTTACAGCTTGCTCCTCTTAGACGCCCCTCTCGATTAAGTGCCCATGTAAAAAAATGGAAAAATATAACAAGCGAGGGCGCTAATTCAAATCATTATGGATTTTTGAAAACCTCAAATTTAAGCAGTTTCACGCGTTTCCGATTCCTACAATTTAATTAAAAAAAGAAAACAATTTAAAAATAAGAGGAAGAAAGTTAGAGTTAAAAGATAACACAGTCAGAGTACAGTACCACAATGAATTCCTGGTAATTATGTTCCCACGTCAAACATTTATTCTAATGTAACCAATGTCGTTTCCGATTGTTTTTTATTTCCTTTCTTGCGCACTTTTTTTGTCTCATACATTCATTATGTGTGGCCTTGGAGGAAGGGTGTGGTCAAACGTTTTTTTTAATTAGTTATGTAGTTTCGCTAAACCACGCTGAATCTCAAATGATCGCCCAATTAACATACACGTGGGAAAAAAATAACCGAATTCTTGGGAAATCGAAAACAACGTTGTTCCAGTGGATTTTGCGCGAAACGCGTCGATATATCCACGCCAAAAATTATTTTTTGTTAATTAAAACCTAACATTAACGCCAAATATTCTTCAAATACAGTAACTAAAACTTAAACGACCAAAAATGCATATAAAAGAAAAAATTAAAAAACGTCGCCTCGAACTATCAAGGTACAGAAAAAATCATCTCTAAAATCTACATTCTTGATAAAAATATTTGCAATTGCGTAGTTAGATATCAGATTTACGCATTTTGAACTTGCCTAAGTTCACTTTTTAATGTTCAGAGTGGACTTAGGACTTAGGACTTATTTGGTCAAGTCCAATCTCTTAAAATGTGCTAATTCTTGCTTGTCCAATCAGATCAATTGACTTCGGAAATTCAGGTTTAAGGCGTGTGATTTCAAAGTATGTTACTGATGACGCAATGTTGTGTAAGATGCGTAGATTGAAAAACGCGATCTTTTTAAATGATATTTGATATCTGGTCAAAATAATTAGCTCTCCAAAGCGGTTGGTGACTTGGTGACCTAGATGGTTTATGCTTGGTATGGTTTGGTAAACCAATTCATCCTTTTTCTAAAACACAGGGGGTATTTTAAGACAACCTAACCCTCAGGAGTTATGACGGTGTCATTTTAAGGTGGCTTTTTTACAAGATTTATGCTTGGATATTTTCGTCACCATCGTCTAAAAGTTAATCTTACCATGAGATCTTTGCGTGAGACAAAAAAATAAAAAAAATAAAAAAATTCTAGGTTTACCCGGTAATTGTTGACTCAATTAGTTAGTACATATTAGCAATTTGCTTGCCAAAACCCCAAATATCCATCAACTACCCTTTTACTCGGCCACAAGTTTTATTTCCTGATTAAAATACAATTATTCCTGGTAATGAGATTGTGTCTGCTCAAGAAAACGAATATCTTAAACGTGAATCTTATAAAGACTTTATTCGTACTAATTTTCGCGTGTCTTAATTTTCAAGATTTCAATCTTTTCATTATTTTTTTTTAAGTAGGTTAAATAATACTACAATAAAGGTTGAATCCCAAGCAAAATAGCATACTTACTGGACTTACTGAATAGCATATCCAGACCTTCGTATGTTCCATAGTTTTGTTGTTTTTGTCCTTGTGATATCCTTGCGCGCAGAACCACCGCGCGAACAAGTGGTTGAGTAAAAATATTACTTTTTTGCGTGTTTGACTTGCGAAAATTTGTGCGCGCGAAATAATTCTCTTTACAATTTGCGCAAAATTGGGAAATACGAATAAGGAGATTTGAAGTGTCGTAACATTTCATTACATAGTGCTTAATATTTTTCATACTAAATCAATCATGAAATTAAATATCATCGATAATCCCGTGTCGGTTGTCAAAAATCCAAGATTGATGAAGCTTGTGAGCGGTAATCAGAAAACAAACAACCCCTAATTAGAAAAGATCAAAATTTCTTTGGACCAGCTAAGGCATTTGGTTAAGTCTGGAATACATTAGAATTTACCTGTCAAACTTTAATCAAGAGAATTGTTTTTAAAGTTTTCAGCGCTTTGTCTCAACGTCTTCGAAAATAGCTGAACTCAGAAACTCAGTAACTATAATTGTAATAAGAATTTTTTTTCGCTGAATTTTAATTTTACCAAACCGTTATTGTTATCGATGTTTAGAACTTTCAAATTGAGCCAAAAGTACAGTTTTTGTCAACCACTGAACCCGAAATAGCCGCGACCTAAATGTTTTAAATTATTTTGTCAAATTTTGATCAGTTTACCGCTGTCCCGAAATCAAAAATATCACAGCGATTAGCATTTAATTTATGCTGCTTGACAAACACAGTGTTGGTAAAAATAGGGTTAAGGTAATTATATTTAGGAGCAAAAAATGCAAAAACGTCAAGTAAAATCAATTGAATGAAGAAAATTTGTCCTAGTCACCCAGTACCGTCGCGTGTATATGGTTTCCGGCAGGAGAGCCAAGATTAACTATGAAATATTTTTTTTACGAATGCAAATTTCGAAATAAAGAGGTAATCCGCTAATTTAATAAATGAACACTAAAATATGTTTAAAAAGGACACGAACAAGTCGTCCCATTCAACTTCACGCATTTTTACTGAAATTAAAATTAGGAACGATCTATTTTATATTTTAGAGTTCTGTTGCAAGTTAAATTATTAATCTCTTTCATACACCTTCCAGTAATTTGGTCAATAATAATGGCGAAACTCCCCTAAGAATATCCGAGCGCAATAGCAAGCCCGAATAGCATCACTCAGCAACGATTTTTTGGTAAAAATTACATTGATTTTAGACAAAATATCGTTTAGACATACACAACATGATGCAATGAACTCGACAGACAAAATACGCCATAAACAAGCAATTTGTCAACCTCGCCTCCAGGGTTTTTCTACGCCTATGATATTTTGATAGGAATATTATAGGCGTAGAAGAGCCCTGGGGACGAGGTTGGCAATTTGTATTAAATAAAAAAAGGTTCCAATGAGTAGTTCGTCATTTGAAAAACGCGCCAAAAATTGATTACGAAAACTTAAACGAACGAAAAAAAAATCAAAACAAATACGGCTATTGCAAAACTTCACAAAATACGAAACTGACAAAGAGATACTGTCAACAAGCCTTTAAACATACAAAATTTAGAAAAAACGAGTATTTGCTTTTTCTGCGAGCTTTTATTAGTAATAGAAATAACTTGGGTCGCATACGTGGGATACAGGCTTTAGAGCATTCGGTTTACATCCAAAACTTCACAGAAATCCAGTTGTAAGAGCACTCACTCGACATCCTCAGCTAAGGTGATTAAATTACCTCCATAATTCTATGTACCACAATCTCGTCCCAAAAGCTTTTTTTCGTTTTCTGATATGAGTGCTGACGCGAAAGAAGTACTGTTTGTACTTTTTTCGTGCTGGATACATATCAGAAAGCGAAAAAGAACTGGGAGGGAGATTGCTATGCTCCACTCTCTTTTGTAAGATTTTTTTGTTTGCATCACGGTACCAACTTTATATTTCTTGTTACCAATCTCACGTGTTAATGCACGTTGTTCATGTTTCTTATATAGACGATAATATAGGGTTAGGACCTATTGATGTCTACGCTACCATTAGGGGCTGTTTATATGGAGGCGGGCTGGCTCGGCAAACGAGCTGGCTCACTTGCCGGGCTGGCTTTTAACTTGTGTTTATATGAAGAAAAAACTAATGAAAACATTAAATAATGTAGAACAAAAGAAATACTTTTCATAACAAAAGATTTTAATTAGTTGAGCATAATAAACCATCTCGCCTATGCTTTGTTACTGCTTATATGAGAAAATGTTCATCCCGCCTACCGGGATCCCGCCTCTGAGAAACGAGATCTCGCCTACCGAGCCAGCCCGTTTGACCATATAAACAGATGAGCAAAAATATGAGGTAAATGAGGAACAAGCGAGATCTCGGTAAACGGGCCAGCTCGCCAACCGGGCTCGTATAAACAGCCCCTTAGATAGAAAACTTCGCGTCTTTTAATTTTTAATATTTATACCGCAACAAGGCTTTCGTTTTAAACTGGTCGCATTGAAATTCAATCTTTTTTTGAAATCGCTTAGTGTCGAGTCAACCTCGTCCCCAGGGCATCTTGTATCTTTTTTGCCATCAGGACGGCGATACGAACGTCCATGTTATAGAAAAGAGACAACAGCCGCTAGGAACGAGGTTGTCCATTAGTTTAATTCGTTAGTTTTCATGGTCTTATACGTTAGCCTCGCAAAACCCTAAGAATGAGGTTGCAAAATTTGCGCTGTAAGGTGTTGGCCGTTGTTCTGTTCATGCGAACAGAAACGCTCTTGTGTTAGTGTGGCTAACCACAATAAACATTATATGTTCATTGCTTAAGAAGGAAAAATGTCAGTAACGAAAGTATATTTCAAGTAGCTCAATTGGGGAATATTATTTGTCAGGGAATATGATAATAAATTGTTCGTTGGACAAACTATTTCGTTGGAAAAAAATTTGCCGAGAAAAATTTCGTCACTGAGAGAGATGAACCGGACTTCTAAATTTTATCATTTATTTTTACAACAAATGTCATTATATTTATTTACGGTATCATGTAGTTAATAATCTCTTCTGAAAGCAATATCCACGAATATTGTCTGTTTGCACATGATATTGTGTTGGATTTGTATTCGGATTTATGTACAATATTGCTTGAGCACTTGACTTGCGGCTTATAGAATAAGAACAGGGTCATCTGCTTCGCAGGAAATATTATTATTTTTTCAATGCGCATGTGCAGGCTGGGGTAAACCCTGAAACAAAGTTGCCGTTCTCATTTCGACTCGAAATGAACCATTTTGAGGCTGTTGGTAAAACGTTGATGGGGTTATTATGTCAAACTACTGAAAAACTACTGATAAAAACTATAGAAAAAGAGAATATTTTTTATTGGTTTTGTGTTTTCAACTTTAACGGCTTTTTGCAGTTTCTGTTTGTCAGTCAATATTGCATTTATTTTTTAGTTAGTCAATAGTTTTTTTTGTTTTTTTGTCACTTCGTCGTTTCAAATAGATTTTTCATAATTAATTTTTGGCGCGTTTTTGATACGACGGTGTTTTATGGAGTTGTGGACAATGCTTTTGCAGAAAGCCCCCGTTTTTTGTTTCGTAAAAAGTCCACACAAAACACCAACGGGAAGTGTGTCGTTTTTTCAGCTCTCAGATGGAGGGTGTTGTAGCGTGATTAACGTGCGAAGGATCATGGGTAATGTAAACAATAAGAAAATTAGAAACGAGGCTGGTCACTTTGGCAGCGCCTGAGAACGTACGAACCGCCATTTTGTTGTTGTTGGTTTCAAGGAAGAGAAGAAAGTTCACCTTGGTGATTACGGACTGTAGTCCTGGTGACAGATTCTATTTCATACCCAGGTGTTCCAAGACAACCGAACCTCGTTTTAGGTAAGTTAGTAGTAGTTGCTCCTCCGTTTTCCCATGTGCGTGCACACGTGCAAAATTATTTATCCTGTGCCACGATCATAATGCAGTAGTAGGTCATATATCATGAGGTCTCTCTGTCTACTTGGATATGATAGTGCTAGTTATAGCTAAGTTTTTATATGTTCAAACTATAAATAGCCTTAACATTCATTAAGAAATTAAAAGTATAGTGTGCATGAAATTACTTTTTTGGAGAAACAGCTAGCTAGCTAAATAAAAAAGGCTAGAATTCGTGTTAAACCCTGTGTAACTAGCTAGCTAGCTATCTTTTTAGTGGGAACATTACAAAGATATAAACCATGAAGCCCTTGAGGTGTATTTTAATGAAGAAAAAAATTTTTTAAGAAGAAATTGTAAATTTGCTCCTCCTAAAGGGGTTGTTGACAAGTAGGTTTCATCTCTGGTAGTAGAAATTGGCTGTTAAACTCACGACTCCCTTCCCCTTTGTGTTATGACATTCTATTTAGAGTAAGTAGAGAATTTGTCATGAAAAGTCGATAGCATCAGAATATGATATTTTGTTCCTACATTAACTATTATTAGCTGCATGTGCAGTTCAGAAAAATTTTGTAAATCCTATTCTGGTATATATACGTTAAAGCTCCCGTGACAAAAACGTTTATATTTTAAGTTTTACAATTTAACTTTCTTTTCGAAAAAATTTGTATTTATACTTTTGGTTCGTTCACTCACTACATTTAATTGAGCTACCTTTTGGTATGATGTATATATATAATATGCAAAAAACAAAACTCCCTAGCGTCACGTATAAGTTCGGTTGTATAAGTGCAAGTCAAAATAGATATTTTTTTCTTAATCAGCACATTAATTGAGTTGATTTAGACGTAATATATATATATATATAAACTTTTTTTGTTACAGGTAAACTTTTCTCCATTTTTTTTATTTTAATGACAAACTGGTTTGCCCCCTTCTCGTAACAGCTAGTTTGCTGTTACGGGAATCTTTTCATGAGAAAAAGTTACTCATTTTTGCATAAGTTATTAGACTTTCAACAAATTTAAGCAGGCTGGTATTTTTGACATATTTTAAGTTTATGGTGAAATGATATAATTTTTGTGAGCCTCATAAAAGCATTGGAGGGTTTGTTTGTAAATAAGATTCCTCAACGTTTAGGCATATAATAGCAGATTTTGAGATAAAAAATGCTTTCACAAAACAAAAAATTTGTATATATATATATAATTACGGAGGACATACATCCAAAAAAGATCAATGAATATCTAATTTTTAAAACA
Organism: Hydractinia echinata; assembly: GCA_030067915.1. Lineage (NCBI taxonomy): Eukaryota > Metazoa > Cnidaria > Hydrozoa > Anthoathecata > Hydractiniidae > Hydractinia > Hydractinia echinata. The sequence goes on along the minus strand of JASGCC010000054.1, from coordinate 1,516,760 downwards.
AAATGGATTTTGTATGTAAAAAGTGTTGCCTGCAGCATCATTATTTTCTCCAAACTCCAAGTTATATACATGTAAAAAACAAAACATAAACTGATTAGTAGAATAGGAATGAAATTGGAGATAAAGTAAATAAATATCAACAGCATTACATGAGGCTCAAATGAGAAAAAAATAAAACATATTGAAGTTGGGCTCAAAAAAACTACACTTTACAAAAACTTTAATGAAACAAAAACTTTACAAAAGGTGTAATCAAGTATGAGTTTGGTGCTTTTCCTTATCACCATCCACTTTTTGTCTTCTTGATGTTTAGTTGCTCTAGACTTTGTATTTTTCAAATTGCAAAATTTAACCCAAAAACAATCAGGGGAAATGAAAGTTCATGGTCTCATAAATTGAAAAAAAATTGTATAGTAAATGTAAAATTTGCCCTTAAATTGATTATGTAAGATGCAAACAAAAACATTTAGGATCATAGAAGGACCTGTTTATGCAAACTGATCTTGTTTATATATATTTTATTTAGTGCATCACACATTATATACATACACAAAAAAACCCTGAGAAACTACATTCTTAAATTAACGCTGTCCTAATTTGAATTGAAATGGAGTATTTTTAACTCCTAAGTTCAGCACAAATAAATTTTGCTTTTATCAGTCTTTAGGCAGTGTATGGGAGAATTTGTATAGGTGGAGATTGCCATTATGCTTTTCAAGTTAAAAGTTTACTATAGCTTTTTTATCTAAATTTTTAGGTTACTATACCTCAAGCAAGCATGGACAAAGACATATCTGGAAATATCAAATCTAACTATCCTATTGCAAATATTTTGTCATCTGCCAATGTTCAAGCAGCAAGTTCTCCCAATCAGCTCAAAAATAATGTGGCTTCTTCAGTAGCAATGCAAAAAATTGCCTCTTTACCATCACTCGCAGCAGGATTAATGTCACCAGCTGCAGTGGCTAAGGCAACGCTAGTGAATAAGCAAGCATCAAGTGGAGCAACACAAGGAAGTTCATCCAGCATAGCTCAACAATTATCTTTAATTGGTTCTTCCCAGGAAAATACAAGTATACTTATAAAAACAACAAAAACAAACAGTGTTGGTCAGCCAACTTATGTTGCTATCAGCATTCCAACTCAGCCTTCAACTAGTACTGGTCAAAGACAAGTTATACCTTTGACGATACATCAACTAAAAATCAAGCAATCTCTCGCCAGTAGCAGTGAGCAAGCAATGATGGTTAACAAGCCAGAAGGGAGAAGTCCAGCCACAATGACAAAGCTGGAGAACAGTGGAGGTGGAACATCTCAATCACACTTTTATATTTTTTTAGAATTAAATTTGAAAGAAATATTGTTTTTTTTCCCGCTAAACAAGACAATAGTTATGCATATGCATGCTTTTTGACTTCTTGGCCTATCAGACAACAAGCAATAAACGTCCGACTCATATTTCCATTTCACTTTAATAATTTTTCCTTAAGTTTAATAAAAAAGTTCACATGGTGTTACTGTGCATTAACTGTTTTTCTGTTTCAGGTTATAGTTCTGGTGAAAATCATAGTTATGGTGGAAGTCAATCGTCAGCACAAACAATGTAGGCTTTTTTATTTCAATTTTTTTATGAAGGTTACTGTGTGTCTATAGGAAATTAAAAAGTTTATTGTGTGGAAACTGATGTTACTTTATATAGTTTACAATGTTTATTCTCACTGGAACCTGTCCATTTGGTTCACAAAAATTTAGTGTTTGGAAAAAACTCAAATTTGATCTGATTAAAGTTAAAGCTTACCTCCCACTTAAAAAAATGTGATTAAAGATCAACTTAAAGTATTGTACTAATTACTGGAAGAATGCAAAATATTAGCTAGGGAAGAAGCTGTGTGACAGTCGTCATTTTGTGTCCTAAATGTAAAAAAGGAAGGAAAAAATAAACAACAACAACCTACTTGATATTAAAAGAGTGCAAAATATCCTGTGATTGAGGTTGAATTCATGCAAACACATAGGGGTTTAGGCAGACCATAGCGCAAACAGACACGCATATTGAAATAGAATAGTCCTTGTTAAGATTTAGAGTTGCTTATAAAAAACATTAACATGTTACTGTCAAGCCGATAAAACTGCCTTTGAATCTCCTTTTCCTTCTCTTATACTAAAATTAAATATTTCTTTAACAAAATACTTGATTCGTGAAAGTTTAATCCTATGTGCATGCTATAAGAAATTGTAAATTTGCAAAAATTTAGTTCCATGTAATATGTTATTAATTTCTCTTCATGACAGGTCTATTTTATTTGATCGATAAAGTGCCTTCTTTTAATGGACAATAAAGTAAAGGGAAGTGGATAATCACTTTGTCTTTACACAAAAACTAAATTCTTTCTTCATATTGTAAAATATTCATAGCCACATTTGATTATTTGACAATAGATGTGTCCATTTTACTTGCTAAGCAACAGGGTTTACCATTGCAATTTTTGGTTTACTGTTTCTTGTAATATTCAAGGAATGTTTGTAAGTTTCAAAATTCAAATGTACTGTAACTGCTTAAATTTCCATCCTGGTAAGTTTTTGTTAACTTTAACATTAATCTGTTTATAATGAGAGGTGTGGCCCTAATTAAACACAGGTTAATTACTTACGTCAAATTCATTTAAATTATTAGCCTCCTCCACACCGTTTTTTTTTCATAACAAATATCTACTGAGTAATATTTTTAATATTGTTGGTGTGCATGGTACTTTCGTTATGCTTGTGGCTTTCCTCTGAAGATATGTTGCAAGTAATTTTTTTGTCTATTTTTTAAATGTGTTGTGAGTCTGAATAAATTCTGATGTTTTTTCATGCACATAAGTAAATTAACTATTGTGAAACCATATTCTTGAGTGTTTGTAATAAATTGAAGGAGACTTTCCTTTTGCAAACTGTAGAAAGCTTACTTTCTGTGTCATTGTTTCTTTCTTTATACACAGTCTTTTTATTAGTCTTGTCATTCTAGCACGTGTGCTCACACTTGCACACCTTTATGCATGACGCAAACGAATTGTGCATGCTGTTTTATGGTCTTAATTATACACCCGTAAAAGCCATATTACATACGGAAGTTTATTTTTTGTATACATTGAATACTTAAAATCACACGACTAGACACCATCAAAGCAAAGTGGGTGTATGTTTTGCCACTTGCATAGCCTTTTCTTCATTGACAAGACTGCTTATGTTCATTAACACTTTCAGCTCCATCTCTAGTCCCAATATAGTTGCCTTATGCCTTCATAGCAATTTTTACAGAAATTACAATACAGAAATTACAAGTCATAAGAGTGACACATGAATGCATATTTGACTCTCTTTGGTTGTGTTGTAGAATAGTTGATTATATAGTTTTGTATTTGATTAACGCCAGTCTGAGAGACAGAAAGAGTTCAGATGAGCTAAGAAGCAGGCTAAGTCTCCGTAGAATTAAAGATGTTATCCAGATAAGAAGATTGAATTGGCTGGGGCACTTGGAAAGAATGGAGGAGGATAATTGGGTAAGAAAGTGTAGAGACTTGATAGTTCCTGGGGCAAAGCCCAGAGGCAGACCGAGAAAGACTTGGCAGGAGGTTATAAGGACAGACTTGATACAGAGGAAGTTGAGTTTAGATCTAACACAGTCTAGATCAGATTGGAAGAGGGTCATTAATATACCCCGTCCAACCCATGCTAGCATGGAAAACGGACGTTAAGCCGAGAATGATGAATGATGATGATGTTATGTATGGCTAAAGTATGATGTATCAAATATCTGGTTAATGCAAAGGTTTTAAAACCATTAGAACTGGACTTAAGATTTGTATGTTTTGCATATTAGGCACACAAGAATAAACTTGGGACAGACTGGTAAACTGCTTTAAATGACTAATTGATTTTAAATTTATAATTAAGACGAAATCATTCATTTAAAAGTAAATAAGGTTGTCTGTAAGGTTGTAAGACATCCAGCTAAGTGGGGAAAAAATCACAAGGATTTGTAAAGAGTGTGCTAGATCATGGAAAAGTCAGGGAAGTTAACATATCTTAACCAAAAAAAGGAAGGGAAATTTGCGTAAAGAAGCATTAAAAATGACTTAGAATCATAAAGGATATAAGCCACAAAAGTTTTAAATAAACCTATATTTCTTTGTCTTAACTAATGTTATCCTATCAATAAGGAATATATTTCACGCAGGGTTTCAATCTTTTTTCTTACTTAATGGTTGATTTTATTTCTTAAAAAATCACAGTTGCATGTTTCAGGTTCTGAAAAATATAGTACTTTTTGATTGGTTTCCACAGCAACCCAATGTGGGTAACAATAATTTCTATGGAAACATGTTTTTTACACATTTGTGACAAAGCTAAATATTTTTTCTTTCTTTTGATAGTGTTAAAGACATATTTTCTTTAATGCATTCATCAATTATACAGGTGTCGTGTTATTGTATAGTGTGTGTGACCAGTCTTTGTCTTCCCTTTCTATGTGTACACAAAGGTTAATGTTGAAAGTTTGGTGTTATAAGGCTTTGAGATACATACATTTGAAAATATTACAAGCTGATTTGAAACAATGGTGGTAATGGCTGTGGAACATTGTAAATCTCCTTTTGCGTAAGTTTGAATAACTTTATGAAAGTTCTATTATATATTTTGCTGATTGCAGAGTGAATATGCAACTAGTTTTATCTTTTAAAAAACCTTGAATACCCATGGAATTGTATTACTCCTGGAATTAAAAGCATTTTAATTTGAGCTTAACAATTGACCGTACCATTTTTTGTAAGCAAAAAAAGTGTCCATCTTATACTTTCGGTAGATTATAGCGAAAATATGTTTATTTTGATGTTTGGACATGAATCTTTGGGAAATCTATACTTCGATGATATAAATTAAATACATTTTCTTTCCAATTTTAGAATATATAATATATAATTTTCAAATAAATATAAATATTCTTGATATGTTTTTGTTATTATGTAAATCTGTTTAGCAGTTTTTACAGAATGTTTTTAAAATAAGACGCAAAAAAACTTAGGAATTTTGGTACCCTAAAAAACTCCGTGAAAGAGAGTGGCTGAGGTACTGAAGAACTAAAACTTCTATAATGATTCACTTTCTAACTCACGTTACGTCTTTATTTCATATCAGTTGATTGTGAGATTTCTACAAAAATCATCATAAACACGCTAAATGATTTTATTTAATTGATTTGAATTTATTAGTTAGACAGAATATAGAAAGCCTTTCGTTGTGACCATCATTTCAATATAAGAGGGTTGATTACCGACTTTTGGTGATAATTTTGTTAATAGAATTTTTTAACCAGTAACCAGTTTATATAAAAAAATAGACCGCGTAAAAAGAAACTTAAAGTACAGAAATTTTTCTTGTAGTTTAACATAGAAAGAAATAGTATTGTGTTAAAATAAAAAATCCGGTGAAAGACTTCTAATCCAAGTTGAACATGTGTTTGTCTCGAAAAGTAAATTTTTGAAACATCAACTGAGAACCTTTTTAAACCAGATTTATTTGCTATATTTTGTATATAAAAAAGAGATAAATAGAGTCTTCGTCACTGTTAACTATCCAATTGTTATAAATAGAATACAATTTTCGTCTTCATTTATATAGGCACTTTAAGAAATAAAATAATGCCATCCTTTGAACATAGCGCAAGTCTGAAGTAATTTGTTTACTTTTATTTTGTTATTTATTCCCATGACAACAATAAAAAACAGGCTAATCAAGACAGTAATTAAGATATTGGGTCATAAGATCGCATTGTGTTTTTTCATTCTATTGTTGTTGTTTTTTGTTTCGCCTAGTCTTGTGAAGGTTTACAAGTTAAAAATGTCAGTTTTGCGTCATTATCTTTCGTTGAAATTAAATTGTAACATGCCTGCTAACTGATCATGCGCTGTTAACGGTTTTGTTTTTTTTGAAGCAAGTATCATAATTAGTTCACTTACTGGCGTTTGTTACAAAATGGTAGCGAATTGCGTTGTTGATATGAACAAAACAGCAGTGCACAGAGAACAGCAATGGTAAGCTGTGTGTTAACTTTTAACATCCATATATCTTTATTATTATTATTCTATATTATTCTATTTTTATTATATGTATTATATTTATTTATAGTTTTTTGACACACATGCGCTAAAATTAGTTCTTGGAAGTTTACAGTGTTAAGATTTTGAGTTGGTGTGGCCATCATAGATTTGTGTGTATAACATAATTAAACATATTTAAAATACAGTGGAATCTAGAATTTAGGCCGAAAAAGGATTTTTCAAATTTACTTTACTACGATTGTAAGTTAAGAGTATGTATTTGAGCATAAAGCATTATTCATAACAAAAAGAAATAACGAACGATTTACAAATTATTCTTTGATGAACGACTGTTTCGTTGGTGCTGAAAAAGCTGTCGAATGGGCAGAAAAACATATAAAATAAGTTTTGATAATATAAATAAACAAGTTCTAAAATGTCTGGATTAGAAAAATATTGATGATATTTTTTGTCGTCATTCTATTTTTATAATGTCCGCTTTATGGGGAGCTTTTATACTGAGAAATTTTATTTGATGCAAAAGAATGTCCGTCTTATTGAGCGTCTACTTAATAGAGACATTTTTTCAACCAACGAAGCACAGCTGTCCGATTTATGAAGCTGCAACGGCGAGTTTCAAATTTCGCGTATATTACGATTTCTTTTCTAAAAAATCACGAAATTTAAACCGGCAATTTTTTTAAATTAAAAATGACGAAATTATTTAAAGAATGAATGACTTTCTGTAAAAAGGTTTGTATAATTACTATTTTATGTTATTAATTATTATTTTAATTATTTTTTTCTAAAAAATGTCTGAAATTAAAATAAATAAATAATAAATTAAAATATAAGTTTTTAAAACATCGCTAAATTAAAAACTCGCAAATGTTAATTTTTTAGAAATTTATTTTGTGTTTTAACTTATCAACCTGAAATATTCTTGGACAGCAGACAGAACAATTACGTAATTATTTGTAGCAGCTTCATAGCCCAAGTTTTATTAGCCTTTTTACCCATTTACCCTTTTGTTGTCTTTACTTAACAACTTCCATCTATCGTTCAGTGCTCTTTTTTGTCCTAGTGAGGATATGAGAACACAAGAATTGAAAAACCTGGGAAGTAGATGTTTTCTTGTTTTTTGAAAGCAATTGAGATCCTGAGAATTATATAAGTGAAGTTAGATGAAATAAAAGTTATGAAAATGCAAAACTTTTAAACAAATCATCAGCTTGCTGTTTCACTCAAACATTTCATGTTAAATATTTTTTCAGCGTCTGATCACCACGTCATTGATAATTATCAACGTTATTTCGAAATTTCTTTCTTCTTTTAATGAAGCAAGACACTGGTTGCCTTTATCGACAACAATATCGTAAAAATCCTTTTCAGACTTAATCTTATCAAAAAAGTTTTTGTTTCTTTTTATATCTCTTCATTTCGTAATTATGAGATATTATGTTGATAATCAAACCACGTGGTTGGCTGTTTCGAAGCTTTTCTTGTTTATGACACAGTTGGTGGTATGTTTGATTTTATTGTAACGTGGACTTTAATAATGTTTCTATGAGGACATGATCGATATTACTTTATAATTAGAAGTCAATTACATGCTATGATATTCAAATTACACTTCCTTGCAAGGGGGTTCAAAATCACTGATTTAAATCCGGCTAGCAAACTTATGCAGGTTTTCATCAGCGTCATGAATTTATTGAAGTCTATTAATCTTCTATGCGAAGCACTATTGAAAATTTCTTTCTAATATGGAGTCTGCACAAATTACGCTTTTTTCACAGTATGCCTCTTCGTTAACGATTTAGTCTCGTTGGTTGCCAATGGTTGCTATAGCAACCTTTATAAAACCGTTTTCATACGTAACTTTGTTTTGCCAACGATTTATTGTGAATTAATATAGATGATAAAAATGAAGGCTTGTAAAAATTAAATAAATCCATGTGTAGAGGTAAAAATATTATCAACCTTAATTAAGCAAGTATATGCAGACTTATTTTTGGCTTGTTAATTTAGCTTTGTGTTTTTTATAATTATATATTGTTTATATGAATCTTTGATATTATTACTTTTATATAAATACACAATTTTTTATTTTTTTTTACTTTGTTTCAGGGAATGGAAAAAAAAGTTGTTTGTGCTTGTTTAACGTAGTGATGTAATTAAAAGTAATTCAGTGTCCATTAAATTCTAATGAATGGTTAGTTAGCCACAGCATGAAATAAATATAACCTTTTCAATAGCTTATAATAAGCAGCGATTAACATAATTTTGTTTTTCAAATTGATTAAGTAATGTCCTATAGCTTGTACAAATTGTTCATTTATCGCTTGTTTTATTTGAGTGCATTGTTTTGTAATGCGCATAAAGACGGGGTTCGTTTTCAAACATTTCACAATCTAAACAAAGGATTGAAGAATATGTTTCATTCTGGGAAATTATATTTACATGTTTATTTAAATTGCGTTTGCAGGGCGTTTGTTGTATTCTCGTTGTAATTAAGATGACCATCTAATTGCTATTATTTTAATAGCCTTTTGTTATTTTGGTTAGATGTCGTACCCCCGGTTTTTACGTCCGATGTTAAAGCACTGATACGCCTGTTGATCAGTTACCAGGTTATTTTCTCAGTTTCTAAGCGAGTTTTGTCAGGTAACGACATTAGTTATCATTAGTTGCTCGGAGTGAAGGCTGGGTGAAATAACTACTTCTAAGCAACGGAAATTTGCGTAGAACGAGTAGACGAGGTATTGTGTCCACATGGCATCTTCAACCTCTCCATTCGGTGGGGGACGTACACGCAGTGTTTCGCACGAACACGAGGATAGGAATAATAACATCGAGTATAGTAAAGTTTCGAATATCGAGTACAGCAAGAATTTGCAGAACAGCGACTCGTACAAGCCTGGTTTGAGTCAATATCGCAGCAGTAGCGACAGTGAGTTTCGTGGAGCTGGCGGTGATTATCGTGTAAATCCCATCGGCTATCGCACCAATTCTGCAGATTTTAATCGCAACTCTGGGGAATATCGAAACGATTTCCGTTTGGCCAGTGAAGCTAACGAAGATTATCGATCTTCATATAGAGACCTACCCGCTAGTGAATATAAAAATGATTTTCGAAGCGCTAACACTAGTGGCGAGAATAATAGTAACGAAAGAACCAACAGTGGCGAATATTCTCCAGGCGGAAGGCTATCCATAGCGCCTGGAAGTGGTGGGAGTAGTGGTAGCGGCGGCGGAAGCGGTGGCGGTGGTGGAGGATACCCACCACATTTTTGGAATTATTTAGGCAGCTTTCCTGGTAGGCGGTAAGTTAGTTCGGTATATCTAAAACAAATATTTCTACAAAAAGACGTGTGAATAAAAAGATGAAAATATTTTTAACTTGTAACCTTAACAGCGCTTGTGATTTGCATTCTTATTTCAAGATGTTTTTTATTCAACATTTCACTTGATGTGTAACTCAATACACAAATCTAACAATTTGCTATTCAAATCAAACTTAAAAATTAACACCAACTGAATGGTTATTCAGAACGAGTGAATTAAATATGGCTTCTCATAAACAACTCTGTTAGCCAAAACTTAGCTAATATGCACAGATGACTCTGCATCGAAATAACCCAGGGTGGGAACGCTTTAACACTATTTACGTGTCTTGCGAAATGTACTTCTTACAAACAGATCTACTCTTATACACGTAGCATGCGTTTATTAAGATTTTTTATCCACAAATTTCCTAGGTCATCAACTCAACGTACGTTGTATAAGCAGTTTAATATGCAGCTTCCCGTCATATCTTCTTTTGTTTTATTAATACCGAAATAAGTATTCTTTGATTAGTCGTCATGGAAACAGACGTGCTTTTTTTCTGCTTGTCGATTAGTTGCTACACAATGTTGAGCGGGAACCACAACAATGCAATTAAGCCATCTTCTTTTTGTTTGCAAGAATTTTATTGTTTTGTTAGGTAGCATCTCTGGTTTGTTTACTTGCTTGTTTTATTCGAATTTGTTACTAATTATTAAGGTGTGTCATCGGATGCGTACATTTCCGACTAAACTGATGATGATTGTAACTATGTTTTGGTGTGGTTGTGTCAGGTTGCGCTGAGATTATGTAGCGTTTTCAAGTTCGATTGATGTGCCTTGGGTTTTTCTTGAAACTTTATAAAAAAATCGGTGAAAGAACTGTTTGAATATTTTGTCCATAACCAATTTAAAAGTAATATTCCAACGTATCAATTTTTTGAACAATATTATGTCATTTAGCCTCGTCATCAAAAGAAGATTTGTTTCAACGTTAAATTAGTTCAAATTAAGCATCTACACCAGCACTAATTTTACTCCTATTTCCATTCCATGTAAATGAGTCTTCTGGCTTGAAGTTATATTTTATTCGTTAACAAAAATATTTAGTTCTGAGTAAAGTTACCTAGCGTCATAAGTTACTTTCTACAATGTTACAGTTAGTTGCTAGGATACTACCGTGACAACATCAAGTTATAAATATATGCTCAGTATGTGATTTGTTTATGTCGATAAAATGTTTTTATCTTGAATTAAAAACTAATTACTTAGCTAGGTCATGTATTTGTCCTTTTTTTGCATTTTTCATGTTCTTTTAGATTTTTCATTTATTTATTATTATAAGGTATCAAATGTAATTTTTCGTATGTAAGAGACCGGTTTTTATATTTCTTGTTAATAAACGCTGGTGACTCACCGAACTCAGTCAGAATGCAATAAGTATAATTCAGATATTGATTTTCAACCACAACTAAAATAGTGAGTGGTAGGTGGTAAATTCATTCCACTTCAATTCCGAAGAAGCATATTCAGATATTAATATTTTTTTTTTAAAAACAAGACATTGAAACTTTGAATACAAAAATATTCTCTTGTTTCTTTCGACAATGTATCAACGACGGCACACGCTTGATAAATATTCAGGCCGTCCATTTTCGCCCTCTACTTTAAATTATGCGATGGAATTAAACCTTCATACGAATACTCACGACGACTATTATGAGCACGAAGTTGATACTATAGTTGTGCTCTCGCCGAAGGATGGGAAAAGAGTCAGGTTAGCTGCACGTGAAAATCATATGACAATAATTCATAGATCTTAAATCGCATTATAGACTGATATTCAGTTGTTTTTAAGTAATACTAGTTTTTTAGACGTTTCTTAGAACTATCTGCTCTTGAAATAACTTTTATTGTACAGCATCTATCACTGGTTTTTATAACAATATTCAACATTCTTAGGAAAACCTAGGTTTTCATGAATACGTTTGACAAGATTAGTTTTGAATTTAAATCACTAAATTGTTAAGTATTTTTTTCTTTACAGGGTTAGCAGCTTTCCATATGGCAGCAACAACGATTCAGCCATGTATTCTCAAACTTCGAACATGCCCAGTTATATGGACGGCTCCCATGGGAGTCATCCCTCACAAAACCAAATGTATCAGACCTATCCAAGTCAAGCCAGCCATCCTGGATCGATGGGTGTGGGTGTTAGTGCACAGGCTATAGGTGTAGCACAACAAGCACAATACTTGCAGCCTGGACAAGCAGCAAGTCAAAGGGTTCCCATTTCACACACTACTAGAGCCTCGCCTGTTACTGTGAGTTGGCTTTATTGTATCATTTTACTTCCAATAAAAATTAATAAAATCGTAATAAAATATGTTATAGTTAAGCTATTATCATAAGAAAATGGAAAAAGGTTTTAGCGTTCAGTGGAGTGTATCGCTTAACCTTTTTATAATTCTCTTGTAGGTGCATTGGTTGTTAGAAAATTATGAGACAGCAGACGGTGTTAGTTTACCTCGTAGTACGCTATACCATCACTATCTAAGGCACAGCGCTGAGAATAAAATCGACGCAGTTAATGCTGCCAGCTTTGGAAAACTCATCAGATCAGTATTTTTGGGCTTGAAGACAAGAAGGTTGGGAACTAGGTATGTCTGTTTACCTAATTGTGTTCGTTATTGAGTGCTTAAAAAGTTTAAAATAACGTTTTTTTGCGTAGATGATGTAATAATCACTTTGTATGTATTATAAAATTATATAAAAATATATGAAAAATTATCTCTATTGGAAAATATATTTAAAATAATAAGGTTAATGCACTGTTATCTGAATTAAATTGAAAGAAGTTTAAAAAAACGCTTTGCATGTGTGTTGAACGAAAGAAATTCCCGCGATGAAAGATTAACTACAATATAAACTTATCTTTTTAACTTTTTTTTTTTAGGGGAAATTCAAAGTATCATTACTATGGAATACGAGTAAAGCCAAATTCAGTATTGGCTCGATTAACTGACGAGACACAAGTCGCGTTAAGAGCAACACCATCTACAGCAAAAAGGTAAGAGCCATGTAAAACTTGCCCAGTAAGTCTTTTTTATCAGAAAAATGGTAATGAAAAACCAGCCTTTAAAACGTTTATGATTGCACATATAAGAGTTTTGCAGCGAAAGCAAAATAAAATTTAAGTTTATTTGGTCGTATGCGCAAACGAATAAAAGTTATCCACCGGGTTGATTATGTCCCATCAATCTCAAGCTCAATTAACGTATATTTTCTTTAGAACAATCAGTTCGACTAGTTATGACGATGAAAGAGGTCGCCTCGATCATCCGAGCAGTTCTGAAGATGGCGGCTCTAACGCTGCTCATCAACAATACTTAGGGGACGCCAGTGAAGGTTTACCTGGTGGAATTACTATTGAATTACTTCAACCTCTTCCAGAGGGAGTAACCAAACAAAGTGTCATGGAATTTGGGAGTTACTATAGAGCTCATTCCGAGGTAAGGATGTAAACATTCTGTTGGTAAAACGACATCTGCAGAAAAAATATTAAGAGGTTCATTATGTATAGTTTAAATTTGAGGTGCATTACAAAATTAAGAGGTGCATTATGTATAGTTTAAATTTGTTTTTTAGTCTTTACTGGAAGTTATCTCTGGATTGCAATTCGAACTCGTAGAGTCTTTATGGCAAGCATTTTATAAAAGTCCGGCAGCGATCAACAAGATGGACAATGGTACTTTAGAGCCGAATGATTACAACGTCAGCAAGAACGATTTAGTCGTCCTCTGCAAGTATAAACCCGTACAGGTGTTCATCAAAGAAACAGATTACGCTCTTTATCAAAAATTAGTTAATATATTAGTTCCCGATGTTTTACGAGCTGTACCGAGTTCACTGACTCAAACTATTAGGAATTTTGCCAAGAGTTTGGAAAATATGTTAATTGGAAGCATGTCTGAAATGCCGAAAGAAATAGTGAATGTTAAGGTAAGCAACGAGGATACTAATTTTCTACTTGTCTGGGTATTCATGGGGAATTTTTGTTTCAATTTATGTTTTGGTCATGTAAGAAAATGTGGGAAAAACATCAATAAAAATATCAGGGGAAAACGGTGGCAACCATGAAAGCTGAACTCTAACATAATGTATTATAAATACAAATACACGTATATGTAACAAGTAAATAAGATTCAATGCCTCTCAACTAAATATGTACTTTTTTGTAAACCCATACTTTCAGTTTTCGTAAATATTTTTCTTTTATTCAGGTTGCAGCAGTTAGTGCTTTTTCTCAAACATTACGTCGCTACACGTCGTTAAATCATCTTGCTCAAGCAGCACGAGCCGTCCTACAGAATCCACAACAAATCAACCAGATGTGGAACGATCTCAATAAAGTAGATTTCAACAATGTGCAGGAACAGTCCTCGTGGGTGTGTCAGTGTGACGAGTCACTCATTACAAAGTTAGAACAGGACTTTAAAACAACATTGGCGCAACAGGTGAGTGCGAAAAATTAATAAAAAGCAAATGAAATATGGAGATATTAACGAATACATTGAAGGTTAACAACTTCTTTTTCTTTTTCTTTTTGCAGCAATCGCTAGAGCAATGGGCACAATGGTTGGAATCTGTGGTTGGTGCTGTTTTGGAGTCGCACGAAGGACGCGACTCGTATCCTAAAGCAGCGCGACATTTCCTACTGAATTGGTCGTTTTATTCGTCTATGATTATTCGTGATTTAACATTGCGCAGTGCAGCTAGTTTTGGCTCCTTCCACCTTATTCGACTTCTGTACGACGAATATATGTTTTATTTAATCGAGCATAAAGTTGCCAAACACACTGGAAAATCCCCTATGTCAGTTATGGCCGAGTGTGTAGGTTTAAGTTCGTTATCGCAAGGTAACTTTAATGGTAATGCAGGAATGGAGGAAGAAGACGATTTGGATGATAGTTCTAACGATGGATCTGCCCTTACTCCAACTGCAATCAACGCTGAAGCAGCAATCCAATCCCGTCCTGGGAATCAGCCAGAACCATTGATGTCACAGACAGCTGTAAATTATGACGAGCCAATAGCAAAAAGAATGAAACAAGATTATTCGACATAACATATTTAAATGTATTAATAATGTATTATGACATTACAACAACTCGACCGAATCGGGACGTGTAGACTTGACGTAGATTCCTTCGATATGCAGAGATATATTTTAACGAAACGACGACTATTTGACCAAGACGCAAACGTAACCCGGAAAAATATGTTTTTATGTCGCATTATACATGTACACACAGTATATATATATATTCACAGAGGTTTTTTCTGTATGTTTTAAAGTTGAACGAAGGAGATAAACAGTTATGGTCAAAATGGACTTTACGTTGCATGAAGTTTAATGCAATGGTTCTCTTTCGTTTTTAATTTGTACATAGCCGTAAATATATTTTCGAAAGTAGAGTAATTTGGTGCTTAATATGTAAAAATCTATGTAATACTTTTTTATAATTATTGTAGACAGAAGAAAAATGCGACAAAAAGTACACTAACCATATTTTTTGTTTCAACGTGTGGTTGGTTAAGTCAAGAAATAACACCAGCAACTAAAAATCAGAAGTTGAAACTAAAGTAAATTGGTTTTACACAGACACTGTACAGAACCTTTCCCCCTCTCCCTCCCCACCCCTACTCACTTCCTTTGAACACACACACCACCTTCCTCTCACCTCCCCTCCCCTAAACACACACACACATCCCTTCTTCTTCGTCCGTACTGTTAATAAACCCTGAACAGAATGTACTTTCTTATCTGTAAATAACTGTTTTTTGTTACCCTCATCTATTTGTCAATGATTTTAACTTTGTCCTGGCTGATAAATCTTTGGGTAAAAATAAAACTAATAATTTTTTATTTTCAAATCTAGTTACGCATATCTTATGTGCGTTTTTATTTAAGAAACTTTATTACTCTTTTGTTGCAGCTAATAAAAATCAGAGAAAGGGGTAAAATGGTTCAGGGTTGGAACTTTAATTGTAATTTGGTATCATCGACTTACGCGAAATCAGCCCTTTGCAATTTTAATTTTAAATTTCTTAATATAACTAACGTAAAGGGACTTCTACCATCCTACCAGGAGTTAAAAGGGAAATACCCTGGTTATTGTTTTTGAATGATTACGTGTTTTTATGGTACAATGTTGCACTGAAGACACAACCATATCAACAGAGGAACGAGAACAGAATATTCAGTCAACGCGATGCAACAACTCAAACGTTTCCTGTTACTTGGAATTAAAAGGAAAATATCCTCGTTTTTTTACTTGAGTTATAATACGTGCTGGTACAATGATTTTATTGATTGTTGTCGTTTCTTCGCAAGAAAAGTCTTTATAAGTTTCGTTTCCGGGGGGCTTTGTCTTCTTGACTTTGAGGCTAGCAGTCAAGTATAAGCGATAGCGACTTTGACATGGGGACGAGGATGATGTTTATCATTCGTTCTTCAGGGTGTGCATGCTTTCTTTGAACAGAATGTATTTTTGTAAAAAAAAAATGCTTCTTTATTTGTAAGTCAAAGAGAAGCTCTGGGGGGACGAGATTGTCTGACATTGTCACTATATTTCAGCCTCAAATGTTCTTAAGATGTTTTTTATGGATACTATTATAATTCATCTATCATACTGAGCAAGCTCAAATTAGAAGATTCCACACACAGGAGATTACAAGAAAAAATTGTTTCGCTTTTCTTCAGTCTCTTTCCCAGGAGGGTTGTTTTTGTCAACGTGAGTAAAAGAAAAGTCCTAGGTACGAAGGTTTCCTGATTTTTTTTTCTTTGCTCTCTTTTGTGTACAGAACTTGATGGGGGGTGTTAATAAAAAAAGCCAAGAAATCATATATACGTGGGCTCTTTGTAACAAAGGGAAATTACAAATATTCCTTCAACAGGGAAATTCCCATTTTAACTTTGTACTGAATAATGGATTGTTATAAAAAAACTTTAACAGAAAAAAGATTTTGAGAGAAGGTTTGGTAATTTTTGTTTCTGTTCTGTAGATTTCTTAGACTTTAATTGCGTTTTATTTTATTTTACTTTATTTTATTTTTATTTTATTTTTTTTCCTGTTCAGATTGAGTTTAAATGATTGCGGAATAAATTTATGCTTTGCAACAAAAAGTTTTAAACTTTCACTTTATTGATATTCTGTGTTTAAATTTCAGATATAATTTCAAGTATTAGAACACAACCACTTCTTTCAATATGGCACAATCTTGCGCAGCAGAAGACACAAGCATGTCAACAGAGGAAACATCAACAGAATTTTCAGTCGACGCGATGCAACAACTCAAACGTTTTCTAATGCTTGGCTGCGAAAACACTAGTAATATAACTACATGTATAGATATCGTAAAATCAAATATATCCAATCTCATGAAGTTGATTCAAGATGACGGCTATGGTTGTGACGTCATTAAAGTATTAAAGGACTATCGTAAGGATGGAAAGTGCGAGAAATTGCATTGTTTACTCATGTGCTTAGCCGTCTGTGTCGTGAATGAAAACACGAAGACGGCGACGAGAAACATCTTAACGGATATTTGTTACATCCCGACGCATTTGTTCATGTTTTTAGAATTCTGTTTCCAATTTGAGCAGAAAAATCGAAACTACGAGGACTTAGTAAAACTGTTAGGCTATAACCTTTACAGCAAAGAAAAAGCTATTCAAGAAAAACCCAAGAAAAAGAAGAAGAAAAAGAAAAGTAAGAAATCTACGAAAGAAGAACACGATGAGTCTACGAAAGAAGAACATGATGAGTCTACGAAAGAAGAACATGATGAGTCTACGAAGAAAGAGCAAGGCATGGAGGTTTCCGCTGAAACAGGGTGCGCTGTTACACAGCAGCTGGCCACTGCTACAGGTAGTAAGAGAAATATCGAAACCGTTGCTGAATCCTCTGAAGCAAAAAAATCATTAATCGAGATTGAGGTAGCAAAAGAACAGGCTATACAAGGTGTGAAAGATATCGATTTAAACAAAGAAGCGACGAACGTTGATATGGTGGATAGTACAGAAATGGCGGCGAAAGAAGTAGGACGTAAGGATACAAAACCACGACAAGGAGAAATCAGTAAGAGACAGATCGTGTCAAAGTATCGAAAATTCATCGAGGCGTGGTACACTGACAAAGAGAAAAGTGCTGTGAGTTTTTTGTACCTTTTGACAAAATACCAATCCCGTTACGGCTGGGATCATGTGATGTTATTTCGTTATGCGCATGTCAGTATTCCGGAAAGCGATGAGGAAAAGGATTTAAAGGATATTGTTGTAAAGTACTGCTTGAAAGGTTACAAAGCTGCGATAGCAGATCTGGATGTTCAGAAAGGTGAGTGATTTAATTTGTTTATGAATAATTTCCGGAAATTTTTGCGCAGAAAAACTTTCGCCAATATGAAAAAATTAATCTCCGCAAAAATTAACTTAAGGTAGAGACTGTAAACACACTTTTGGGCAGGAGAAATGACGAATATAAGATTGCTACGGTATTTTCTCAAATAAGCACTTCTGCTTGACAGAGCAACTCTGCATTTGGAAAAGGCGCTCATTCATTAAAAAAATAGTACTCGAAAAGGCGTTATTTTAAATTTTTTAATATAATGTTAAAAAAATACAACACTAATATGAAAATGTAAAAATTATTCTATTATCTACATTACTCCCCCGAGGTGAAAAATTTCAACTTGAAAAAAAGAATAACGAGGTTTAATTTATATACACCTTGTACCTTCTTATTTATGTTATTAATATTGATTTTTATTGTCATTGAAAAATGATAGTGTTTATTTTAGATTATATAGAACAACCAAAAAGCCGAATCAAAGACTTTCTTGATACGCTAAAAGAGCTTAAGCAGCTGAACAAGGTGACAAATGAAACCGAGCAAACAATTGTTGAGATAATCGAGTCAAAATACAGAGGTGTAAACGGTCAGAAAGTTGTAATGTATGCCATGCCACGGCAAAACCCGCTTCATGATGACGAAAACTCAATGGCTTGTAAATCACGATTGCATCTGGCCTTTGAACACTTGCCGAGTATGTTCTTTAACTCGAAAAAGGTGAGAAATTTCAACTCGATGTTTTTTGAATTCGATACTATCCGTTGAGTGCACATTTTTTTATATTACCGTGATGTATAGGCAATTGGGACGAAGTTGTGCAAAGCTTTAATTTAAAGACACTAGTTAAGATTTCGTTTCTTTTCACCAGGTTTGGCAAGCTTTGCTGAAAGATATCCCATTAACAAGCTTACTGTTCAACCTGACAAGAATGATCAAATTGGGCATATTCGAGTCTGAAGAAAACATAACCTGTCTTGAAAAATCATTATCAGAAGATAAAATAAAGAAGGCTGGTCTGTCAGTACATCCTCTGAGGGTGAGTGAATGATATTTTGCTTTACTTGTTGCGAAACATGATCAGTGTACAAACAGAATATTTTGTCCGGTCAAAAATAGATAACGTCCGGTGTATTTAGTTTAGGCGGCTCTCATAAAAAAATTCAAAAAATGTATATTCCGGTTTTATTTAAATTAATATTAATTGTCATACCTACATATATTATGTGTATATCCTAGTAGAATTGAATAGGGCTAAGTTTTAATACGCCAGGATGATTCGAAGATATGTTTAGTTAAGGGAGAACTTAGCCTGATAGGATCCTAATTAAATTTGAGCGGCAAATGAGATAGTTTACCTGTGCACCTTTTCGCCGTCTTCTTTTTTATCAAAAAGGCGAAAATCCCTGGCGACGAAGGTGATGCCCGTGCTAACAGCACATCAATTTATGTTTATAGATGCTGACGGCTTTATGGAAGGTTGACAGTGAACTGAGCATGCGCGATCCTGAACAAAATCCACGAAGTGGTGATATATGTGGTATCTTACGAAATGCTTTTTATCATAGTTTTCGAGTAAGTCTAGTTTGTTACCACATCTCTCCCCACTTCCCTACCCAACTTCGCCCCTCATTCTCTCTATTTTTTTTCTTTTTTAACAAAAGGCAACGAAAAGTCACAAATCAATTAATTAAATTTTTTTTACATTAGTGTGACGACTGTAAATCGAAAAGCGGTAAAAAAATCATCATCAGCATCGAAGCTTCGTCCGCCATGTTGAAAACTGGATTCCTTTTGCATCACTTTTTATCACCAGCTATGACTGCAGTGGCTTTGTCAACCGTGTTACAAAAATCACACCAATCATCGACCGTTTATGTAGGTAATCTGAAGACCATCCTTCAACCTGAGAAGATACTTAAACACATGCGCAAAGTGGCAGAGGTACGGTCTACAACTTCGTCCCCAAGACTTTTTAACATGATTAGTTTGTTTCACATGCTTCGGTTGTGCCAGGTTTTTACGCTAATGGAATGTTAAAATTAAAAATTTTCGCGATTTTTACAAAATTTAATGTCGTATGGAATATAAGATCCTTCAAATCACAAAAATAACAAATGCGAGATTTAAGTCATTTTTTTCTCTCCCTTTTTCATCAGTTTTTATTTAATTTTAATATTACAAATGGATGCAATTTCGGAAGCGCAAAACAACAGAAATAACATGCATTGTAGCACAATCTTCAGGGTTTTTTCACTTTCCGATATGTGACTAATAGAACTCGGATCGAGGGTGTTTTGTATTATATATGTTTTTGTGTAACCAGTACTTTTATAAGCAACACAAAAAATATTCCAAAGTGTAGCTGGCTAGTGCGCTTAACTTTATTATGAGTTCGATATATGGAATCTATGAAAATTTTGTATCGCAAAATTAAAACTCGTGAACATTTCTACCTTACCCAAGAGAGTTGTGCTTTTGTAAAAATGGTAATTGTTTTTTCGATACAATACCAACTAGTTTTCAAGCCGACTGGTCAGCAAATATCAAATAGTGAAGAGAAGCCTAGTTTACACGGGAACTTAATAATGAGCTTCCATATGGGTTTTGATAGATAAAGATATATATGTATTTCCACCTGCCTAACCTCATTTCTAGGGATTTCTTAAGTTTTTTTAACAGTCAAAAACTGCGAAGCCCTGAGACTTCACCAGGTAAGAAGGAAACCTTGGGTACGAGGTTGCTATATTTTCCAAATTGTTTAAAATTCTATTTAAAAATTTTTAAATCTGTTTTTTATTGGTGGCAATTTGTCATTTAGAAAAATCCGGTCAAAACAGACCCTTCGTTTGCTATCGAAGAAACCATTCGAAGAAAAGAAAAGGTTGACGCTTTTCTCATCTTCGCAAAATCTTCAAGTAGTAAATCTTATGCGGAGTTCAAGCGATACCAAACTGAAGTTGGTGAAAACGATGTTAAACTAATAATCTGCTCAATGACAGCTAATTCCAGTATGATTGCTGATCCTGGCGACTCTAGCGTTCGGGAAGTTTGTAGTGGTGATGCTAACTTCGTTAATGAAATCTGCAAAATTTTAGAAGAATAAAGAGTATCAGCTAATTCAAGATGGACGTATTTAAAAAAAAGATAGATAGATAGAAGTAGATAGAAAGATAACTATATACTTTTAGAGTCAATGCATTGACACTGCAATGATGATGCAACATATCTTGGCGTTGTATTTTTCATTTGACATTTTTGTTGTGAAGCAATTACTATGGCATGCTGTCGTTAAGAGGTGACAACATATTGACAAGTGAAAGGATCAAAAATAATATCTTCGTATTTTTTATTATTATTATTATTTAGACACTAACAAAACCATGTATAGATAAAAAAACATAAAATTTTAAACGGATTCTGACTATGAACCACCTAAATTAAAGCACGAGGAAATATTTTAAAGTAATACTTTTAGACAACACTGATATCCGTGTCGGACATAACAAACTTATAATTCAATCTGTTCTTTCTTGGAACGGAGGTCATTGATAATGAATGCATACACAATCTTGAACATTTGGCCGTTGTCATTTTTTTGTTTTTCACCTATTCCCTCTAATACTCCCCTTCCCCTCCCTCAACCAGCGCACTCACTAATAACTAAAACATATCAGCAGATAATAATGGCTTCCTATGAGGTCATCCGTAAAAGACGCCTGCACAATTTTGCCAATTTGAACCCTTCTTTTCTCCCCCCTCCCCTTTGTCCATGTCCGACCGCTTTTATTAACACACGTCCCCATGTCCATGCTGATACATATTGCGATATTTTCTTAATTTTTAAAAGCTTCCCATTAAGTAAAACATGTATCACTGTGATATAGAAGACAAAAACAATGCAGAAACTGTTGTTTGAATGTGGAGCCACTGCACACTCGAGGCAAAGTTAAAGTGTTGAGTGACTAGTTGTGCGTGGATTGACTGTTTACGTAAATAAAAACGCACCATCGAGAAGGTCGCTATTAGCACTCCACAATACCGGCTCAGGGGTAAAGACCCTGTGGACGAGGACGGACAACTTGCATATTTACGGAGCTTACAGATTCATTGTTGCGCGCTATCAGTTTTTTTAATAAGAAATCTGTTTATGAGAAACTTAACACTGAGAGCTCTAAAACTGCGCTAAACCAAGCAACTTATTTAATCAAAGAAGTTTAGAAACCAAAGGTATTATACCATTGTCTAACAGTCCCCACGAGATTGTAAATAAAGCATTTTTTTGTTAGATACACGCAAATTTCAATAAAAAAATGACACTTTTAAGATCAATAATTTAAGTTTGATACATCATTACTTCTTCATTCTTAAGAAGACACATAAGAAACTTTTGGTACGAAAATGATAAAATATAAACAAACCTAAGCTACTAGTCTCTTTTATTTTTTTAGCCCCTTTACTTCGTTTTTTAAAAAATGTAGTAAAATGTAGTTAAAATCTTCTTACAGCAAGAAAAAGATAGTACGATCTTAAAAAGGCATAATGGGAGATTTTGAGATTTTAGTGACAATCAACGAGCGAAGCGAGTTACCGAAACAGCTGGGGTCCAGGGGGCGCTGTAAGCCCCCTGGTACGGGCCAGGGTCAAAGCCCCTGGAAGCCAACGCATTTTTAGAGTCCTAAAACACGTAAAACGGCTATATTTAGTGAGATAGCCTGCATGTTCTATGGTTGGATAACATCAATTTTCATGCAGTGATAGAGACACCTATTGGTAGAAAATAAGAAATTATTACTTAGCAAAAAAGTGTGCAGCCGCCCCTGTCGTATAATGGAATAGACCTATTGACACATAGAGAGATAAAACTATACAAGTGATATTACGCAAAAGCATGACTGTCCCGATGTAAAGAAAAACACAACAGGCGTTAGTGTGTAGGTCAGGTCTGCGTTTTTTATACACATATTACACGCAGCTAATACATTTTTATAAGACATGAAAATTTGATATTTCCACTTGTTATAAATATATATAAAATATATATGGGTCTCGGGTCTCGGCAACATGGTACTGGGTTTCAGGTATCGGGTCGTGGTTTTACAGTATCGCTTATTGGGTTTCGGGTATCACCTACAACCCTGGTCATAAATTATGGGGAAAATGACAGAATATCATCTTTTACCCCCTCTCCCCCACTTCAATGTTGTGGCATGTATTTCGTTTTTTTTTTCATCACAGTTGGTCAGGGACACAACTCAACATTGAAATAGGGGGAGGGGGTACGGTGGCTCATATCTTCCATATTTTCAAAGCAGCTTACTTAGGATTTTAGTGCGCACTAAAACATTTTCCAGTGCGCACTAGTAACCTTGCTACAGCGCACTAGAAGACAGTACTAGTGCGCACTAAAAAATGATCTAGTGCGCACTAGAGTTCGTAGAACAATAGAAGATATAAATTTAGTGCGCACTAACACCATTTTAGTGCGCACTAGTTAAGTTGTTACTGCGCACTAGACTCCACGCTAGTGCGCACTAGTTTTTATCCCAGTGCGCACTAAAGATACGGCCTAATGCGCACTAGAAATATTGCTACTGCACACTAGAAATAAGTCCAGTGCGCACTAGACTGAACCTTTAGTGCGCACTAACATTATGGCTAGTGCGCACTAGAAATATTCTTACTGCGCACTAAAATCATATTTAGTGCGCACTAAATTGCGTTATCGTAAAGTATGGTGTTTATACATTTTCCCTTTTTTTTCCTAGTTCTCTTCGAAGTCATAATGGTAGATCAAGCTATGTTTATATAGTCCAGGTAAGGATCGACTGTTCGTTTTTTTCTTCTAGAATTTCATCTTCCGAATGTTATATTAAGTCAATGCTTGCCAGCAGTTCACAAAATCGAGGCTATCGTAGCATCCGAAAAAGGCTTCTTCAACCTTACATCATCCACAGAAAGGTGTTTAAATTTCCATACCGTTTGTCATGATACTAAAACTTATGACTTTTAATTAAAAGATCATTTTAGAACAAATGTGATATGTTTTAATCAAATATATTGCGGGATATGACGACTAAATCTTCTTTGCTTCTATTAATTAATAATCTTTAGTGCGCATTATCAAGGTTATTATCTAGTGCAAAATAGTACTAAAATAGCACAAGGTTATTATCTAGCGCGCACTAATACTATTTTCTAGTGCGCACTAATGAAGTGACTAGTCCGCAGTAGACGATTGACTAGTGGGCACTATGAAAATGTGGCAGATATGAGCCACCGTAAGGGGAGGAATGGTAGGGTATGAATTTTTCAAAATTACTGTAATATTTTGGCCAAGGTTGTAGGGTATCGGGTCACAATTTTCTCACATGTCTTTTACTCGTCGGAGATATTTGAATATCTTGTTTGTACTATTTCAATACACTAAACCTTCTTGAATGCACCAAGCAAAGTGTGGCACACAGAAATGCAAGTTTTTAGTTAATGAGTGCTTAAATTGTCGCACTTTCTAACATGTCTGCTCTACGGAATAATCCACGTCAGGGACGACGAAGGTATGAAGAAGTAGCCAACATAACTAGTTGTGGCGACGAGCTTCGAAATTTGCGACCTAGTCTCAATATATTATGGAGGTATTGTAGAACCTTAAATCTAACTTCGTCCCTAGGGTCTTTCTTCGCTTTTTGATATTGGGATGATATTTATGACAGGTGTTCTTGAACGCCATCCAAATATCAAAAGTGAAAAGGAGTCCTGGGGACGAGTTTGACCATAATGTGTAAACTGGGTAGTTAGTTCACCTCCACAATTGTGTTTCTAGACATTTTAATTTTCAACAGAATAATTTTTGTCGAACTTTCACAGAAACTATCTTAGTGGAGAAGTAGTTAGCGGACACTATTTAATAGAAATAATTTTGGTTCACGAAAAAAACTCGGATTTTACAGGTGTCTCCCATAGCTTTTTTACCGGTTAAAAAATGGTGTTGAATAGAGATTCTCCGCTAATAACAATCTCCACGTTTCACCCTTTTGACAATCACTTCTGCTTCTATTATTCAAAAAAGGAACGAGAAACATTAAGTTTTGTTTGGCGGAGACGTCTTTCTGCAAGCTGATGCGCAATTTATAATACGAAAATAGAGTGAAAATAGCACTTTCACGAACAAGTGACTAAAGGAAAATAAAAGCACTGCCAATGAATTTGCCAATCCATTGCATAGACAGCAGTAATAATAACCACAAGATGAAAAAAGATGTAATGCATGCGCGCTTGCGTCGTCTTGAGATATCTTGGCCAGCGCGATATTTAACGGTAAAATGAGAAAATAACAAAAAATTGAAATTTGACTATTTTGACTAGAATACAAAATAAAATATAAGACATGGTAATAATAATTTGACGGAAGGAGACTGGGTTGGTAAAATATTGTATTTAATATGGCAGATTAAAAGCATGCCCGAAGAAACACCGAAAAGGGAAGAAATTTTCGCGGAAATTTAAAAAAAGATTTTTCGTAGGTAGAAAATACTGGATAATAAAGTTAATTAAGCCGACTGTCGTATTGCATTTCCCTGCCATCGTGATGCTGTACAAAAAGATAACCTAAAAATTCACTCACCCGATGCAGATAGTACAGACAATTTCAAAGAACTCGGTTCTTTGAAATTCTCGCAATTCTCCAAGGATACTACTGGCTCCATTTGAATTCATCCTATATATATATAATGTTCCGCAAAACTCACTCACTGAACATTGAACTGGGTTTTGCCCTCTGAAAAAACTCGTAGACTCTAACCAAACACAACCGACGCAGAGTACGGTGACGACCTTGACTTTCTCTCGGACACCATTCAAGGAGCGACTGTCCTTATTCATAGCCTCATCAAAGCTACAACTGAAAATATCGGTCTACATGTTAACGCAAGACTGTATATATAATCTACCACTGCAACACTACAACGTTGAAAGAAGTAGAAAGTTATTTCGGTAGCAGTTTACCATCAACAGAGAAAGATGCAAGAATAGCGAAAGTCTGGTCAGAAAGATATGGAAGTCAAACCTCTCTGATAAGTTAAAGCACAACTTCTCCGAGCTGTGGTAAAGTCTGTTCTATGTATCACCATCGTGACCCACGATTTAAGTTAAGTAAAAGTTTCTCCAGCAAAAAGGTACAGACATACAGGACAGGCGTTGAGTGTAAAGAGAGTAATCCCACGACAGTGATGTATTGGTTTGCTTAAATAAGAGAGAGAAAAGTTGTTTTCTTTTCTTTCTGCGAGAAAAAACTTTAGCGCTTTGAAAATTTGAATAATACACACGAAGTTTTACGTGCAAATCGGTTAACTTACCGCAAAAGTCACCTAAAATATTTAACGAAAACTTGAATTAAGAGTTGTTGCAAGTCATTTTACCTAAATTTTTTGACACTTGGTGAAATTTCCAAGCTTACTGGTTGCGTAGCATTGTGCGAAAATCATTTTCTCGCTAAATACACAAGACTTCGGAATTTTAGGGGATTTTTTAGACCTTTCTTACGACTACAAGGTTTACTTCAGTGACACATCCTATATTGTGTAGGTTAAGGATGGAAATAATAAACACGAAACTGTTGTGATGTTATTTAGATTCCTTTGATGAACTATTTAAAAATAACAGGTGCCAAAACTGTCCAGTGTGCTGCGCTTTTTTAACTGTGGGATTCTAAAAAATTTTCTTTCTGCAATAAAAATATTCTATTTCTAATTTCTATCTGATTAGCGGCAAATTACATAAATATTTACATCTCAAAGGGAAGAAATTTTCGCCAAAAAAGACCTAAAATAAAGTAGCAAAATTCACAAAATTTATTTTTTCATTCCATGTCCATCACACAAGTCTTTAAAATTTATTTTCACTCTTGTTCTTGGTGCAACATTTATATTTCATCAAAAATTTTAAAAAGTATGTATTTATGAAAAAATATTGCTATTTAAGTAGTCTTCCGCGAAAGGTTCTTCCTTGGTATAAACAATAACATTCCATTTTGATGACGTCAAAATATCTTCACGACTAGTGCCGACTGTCAAATTCAAATATTTGGGCTCCTGCAACGCAAGTAATTACAGCAACATAATAACTTTATTTCATACGTCAGTCTTTATTTCATTCTTCGTTCATTTAGGTATTTCAGTCTCAGTTCTTCCAACTCTTCTTTTGTTCTGGGAAGTATCTAAAAAAAAGAGAAGATTTGCTGAATTATTTACGTATAGAGGGATAGAAAAGAAACTTTCTAAGGTGTAAGTGAAAAAGCACAATGAACATTAACTAATGCCTCAGTAGAAAGATTCAGTATAATAATTTTGTTAAAACATTGAACTGTGAAAGAGTTACAATTATTATATACAATTATACATATACATCACTTACATTTATCTTGTCTTCTGGTGGATAAAAATCTCTCTGAAAGAGAAAGAAAAAGTGAATACCTTGAGCCTAGTTTATGCTTAGGTTTTTCAGAAAAGCACCCCTACGATATTCTTATGGTCTGCATCGTACCATAACTTAAAAGTGAAGGCCTAATAGATAAATTTTCGTACAGAAATTATTTCATAATATATTTTAGTGCAAGGAAGAAATATACCGTTAAATAAGTTTTTTGTCTCCTGAATCTTTTTCTTCCAAAAAGACAACCACAGACATAAATTAGTGTGAAAGAGGATGGAATAACAAATATCTTATCACATAAGCCGTTCTAAGTAACACGAACTATCCAGTTGTTAATGTTCACAGTGGACTCAGGATCTTATAGCTTATTTATTTAGATCTAAAATTTAAACCAGTACTAATTTTTGCTGACGTAATCCCCTGATTGGTTGAATCTTTCCGAGTGAAGACATTATAGAAAGAGCATCTAGGGCATTTTCAACATTGTTTACTTGGCCTACACCCCTGCCAAAGTAAAACTTTGGATGCCATCCAACTGCACAAAGTGATGCTGTTTGGCCATTTTAACAAAAAACGGTCAATTCCACAAATATATTATGTCTGGGGCTGTAGTTATTACGCATTCATGCTTATAAAGTAAAAAACATTGTCACCTGTTTTTTTGTCACGTAATCATCAAAAAATTCAGGATTATTGAAGAAGTAGAAAACAGCTACTGGTAGGAAGACGTACACACCAATCTATATAACAAGACAAAGTTTTTACAACAAATGAAGCCTAAGAAGACAACTTAATCAATCAGGCTGGTTATTATTCTCATTTTCCTCTTGTTCTAAACAATAGAGCTTTGTTTTTAACTTACAATCCCAGTCCAGTTTGAATCAACTGTCATCTTACATATACTTAATATACTTACTTCAAAGTTTATCTCGATATCGAGATAAACTTTAAATGAGAAATCTTACAATCGTAATATTCTTCAATTTTGAATATTACATTGTGTTAAATTTTATTTCGATTATTTATTATGACATCACAGCAGTCGCTGATGTTGCAAGCCAGCGCAGCAAAAAAGTTGGGCAATCAAGACAAACTATTCGGTGATGAGCATGCCATGGAGGAAAGAATGTGGAATTGTTGGGAAATACCCCAATTTTTTTTACCTTTTAGATTTTTTATTTTGCATAAGTGGGAAAAATTTAGCACTGCACTCAAGTTTTCTGACCTGTACTTGGTTCTAACGATCAGTAACTGCCACAAAATCGAAGTATACTTTGACTAACTTGAAGTATACTACCACTATTGAGACATTATTACGACGTCGAAGTATATTACGGTTGGTATTGACAGAGTCTGTTATTTTTTTAAAGCATGCCGTTTGCTTGGTGGACACTATCATGAACTTGAGGACTCTGACAGCTATTTTGTCTATTGAAGTATATAATTAACGTTAACTACTTGTACTAAACTAAATTGATTTGTGAGATTGTGTTATTTGTGCTTAATACTTACTTACCTACACAAAAATTAAAAACAAAAATATAGCTATTTATGGCACCATAACTTAGTGGTTTAACAGACGTCACAAATATACGATGTTAGAGTAATTTCAGCCCGAAAGATATGGCCGGTCGTTGGGGAATTAAATCTCAAAAAATTAATTTAATGGCATATACCTTGTACATCTTGTTTAAAATAGGTTTCCTCAAGCCATTTTTAACTACCTTATAGTCAGAAATTTTCGCGACATTTTAATTTCGCGATAAAAATTTTGGGACAATTTCGCGATTTTTATTTTCGCGATTCGTTGCCTTGAATTTTTTTCGCGACATTTAATTTTCGCGAATTTCATAGAGTTACGGAGTGGAGGAAAAACAAAATATGATTTTTAAGTGCGTTTTTCTGCTCTAATAATGACATCTGTAAAAGGAAGCTTTTTTCATAAAAGGCGTCAATGTTATAATCAATAAGGTAGCGGAAGAACCTTTATTTTTGATCAAGCGAGGATAGTACAACCTTTCAAACTCGCCTCGGCGTTTGCCTAAATAATGGTATTGACGTTAAGGAAAATGTTGAAACGAAATCCCATACTGTCTTTTAGACCCATGTCCTCCGACCTCTTCTGGCCTTTGGTATCTGGTTAGGAATGTCACTAGGGATAAAAGAATTAAAACTGAAGAGGTTTCATAGGTGTAAGAGTTAGACAGGAAAGTTTAAAAAAAGAGGAAATTTCATAAAAAAGGAGATCAATGATTTATAACACAAAATGCCATTTAGGTTAAAAGGCAAACCGCCTTCTAAAATTGTGTTTAAAAGTGCATTTCTTCCTTAATTTTCCCGGGTTTTATCAAACTGGGTATCACCAGAATTATTTTGTTGCAAAAATTTTACGTCTGCCACCCTGTGGAGTCTAAAAAATGAAGAAAAAAAGAAAATATTTCGCGGTTTTTATTTTCGCGATTTCGTCAATTAAATTTTTTCGCGGCATTTTAAATTCGCGAAAATGCCCAAAAATCGCGAAAATCGCGAAAATTAGTTGTCGCGAAAATTTCTGACTATAAGGTAGTCCCAAGGACCCATGGCATTCATTCTGGAATTTTATAGAAAGCCGGTCGTTGAAGTTTTCCGACCCTGTATGTCAAAAATTGTTGTAAAAAAATATGGTTGGTAACAAAATATTTGTGACATCCGCCTTATAACTCTCACACTTTGTGTAAGTAAGTAAATTATTTAAAAATTACAATATTATAAATTGTATAAGGTGCGTGTTACACACAAAGATCGACACAAAGCATAAGCTTAAGCAGGGGTTTCAACCACCCTAAAAAGAAAGATGTACAAATACAAACTAAAGAGGCAGACACAGGGACATCACAAGACATTAAAGGCAAAAGAAAGAAAATTAAGGGGAGAGGAAAATGATAAATTATTATAGGAAAATTTGTTGTAAATTCGAATCACAGAAGTATGTCGCAGAAATACAGAAGAGGATGCAATTTTAAAACGCAATGGTATCAGTAGTTGTCAATGAAATGCTTGATGAGAATTGGCTGTATCTCGAAAGTTGTTTTACTAAGGAGTCTAAAGGGAAAAATGAATAGTAAATCATTCCAGTCTTTTACAGAGTGAAAGCAAATAGATTTTAAACTATAAAAAGTTGACCTGACTAGGGGTAAATTAATTAAACCACGTCTACCAGCTTGAGGTTGGTGCACACAAGAGAAATCAATCGCAAATGTATTTGTAAGACTAATTAGGTAATTTGTTATGAGCGAGATTATGGACAAAAGGATACTTTGAAGGATGACCAGATCAGAAAATTTAAGAAGTACTAAGTTGCGATATAAGGGGCTAATCCAATCCTAGTTCTATCTCTCAGGACAAAAAACAATCTGAAGCTTCTCTGCCAGTGGCAGAGAAGCTTCAGATGAACCATGGAGTGGGAGACCGGGGTTTGATTCCCCTTGATGGTGATTCAATATGGGCAAGTGAATGTGTGAATGTTACCATAGCACGAGGGTGCCAATAAGCCGCATACGCCGTAAAATGTGCGGGCGTTTTCTGGCGAGTTCGGCGTTTTGAAAAGAATTCAAGTATTCGCCCGAAAAAACCTGCATACCCGAAAAAAAGAAAAGAAAAACAGACACTAATGATTCAAAAAACTATAAAAATTAAAATAAACTTACTATGTATGTGGTAGCGAAGTTCTTAAAAGAACTGTTTTTGATGGTTTTTGATAAAATTTACTTGATAAATAACTTATATATATATAAACTTTATTAACTCCTTTCTCTTCAAGCGCCTTCTTCTAACTATCGTCTGCATGGTATGTTACAAGGAATTGTATTTCGGGAATGCTCCGGGCGAGTTCGGGAAAGTGCGGGCGGTTTCGGAAGACAACCTGCTAATTTAATTTGAAAAGTCGCCCGAACTCGCCCTTATATATGCAGGAGTTTGCGGCTTATTGGCACCCTCTTACCATAGCCCAAGGTACAAGGGTGCCGACTCGCCGAAAACGCCGTATATGTTAGGGCGGCTGCGGACGTTTTTTCGTTTTTTTTTTCAAGGTTTTTGTCTGTAACCGCCCGGAAAAGCCTGGGCCCGTCCAAAACCGCCCGAATTGCACCCGAAATGCAATGCGCACGAGGCTCATTGTTCTCATTTAAATTTTGTCGCGAAGAAGGAAGGTGCTATTTTGTCATTTACTCTCAGTTTATTATTTGTGGGATTTTATTACAGCTATATTTATCGAATAAATGATATAAAAAACTGTTTTTTCAGAACTTCCACTGTTGAGTATATGACTATTAGTCTACCGTTATGTTTATGTTTGGTATTGGGTACCTTAACCATGCCGTTATGTGCCGATATGCAAATGCGCTATAATGGCGCGGTAGCTGTACTGTAAAGTATCTACGGACTTCGTTAATACACTGAAAACATACATTTATGTTAATATAAATATACACGTTCTTATTTCGTTTACTAACCCTCCGTCATAACCAGAGATTTAAGTCTAACATCCAATACCACTGCTTGGCATTAAAAAAATAAATTATACATCATGGTAATAAATGTTTAAACAATTGTTGTTTCAGGTTGATTCGGGTTTCTCCGGGCGAAATTTTAAGTTTTTTTTAAAACGCTGTGGTTTTTGCGGCATTTCCGGCGAGTCGTCACCCTCTTCCCAAGGTTAACTCCAAGCCATGTGAGGAAAAGTGGAGATGGCACACTGTGTGAGGCATTGGATTTTGCAGGGAGTTGTGTGATAGAGTGCGAACACTCATTGGGTCTGCGTGGCTCAAAATGAGAATTAAAAACTCTACGACTCCTAGAAATAATAAACAGGGTATATCCCTGGAAATTTGCGAGCCTTGCCACGAGGGTGCCGACTCGCCGGAAACGCCGCAAAAACCATGGGGCTGTCGGCTACTTCCGGCGTTTTAAAAAAACCTCAAAGTTTCGCCCGGAGAAACCCAAATCAACCCGAAACAACATTTTGTCGAGCAGTGGGTAAATCTCTGGTTATGACAGAGGATTAGTAAACGAAATAAGAACGCGTATATTTATATTAACATAAATGTATGTTTTCAGTGTATTAACGAAGTCCGTAGATACTTTACAGTACAGCTACCGCGCCATTATAGCGCATTTGCATATCGGCACATAACGGCATGGTTAAGGTACCCAATACCAAACATAAACATAACGGTAGACTAATAGTCACTCCTCAACAGTGGAAGTTCTGAAAAAACTGTTTTTTATATCATTTATTCGATAAATATAGCTGTAATAAAATCCCACAAATAATAAACTGAGAGTAAAACGACAAAATAGCACCTTCCTTCTTCGTGACAAAATTTAAATGAGAACAATGAGCTTGCGCGCATAGCATTTCGGACGCAATTCGGGCGATTTCGGACGGGCCCAGGCTTTTCCGGGAGGTTACAGACGAAAACCTTGAAAAAAAAACAGAAAAAATGTCCGCGTCCGCCCTAACATATACAGCGTTTTCGGCGAGTCGGCACCCTCATGCCTTGCCATGTAAAATATGCACATCTATCTAGCTACATACATCTAGTGAAGAGAAAGTTTCGGAAGCTACAAGCACACGTTTTGTGATTGATGAGATATATAATAATATACAATAAGATAATGTACAGAAGAGAATTGTTTGAATCATAGAAGAGAAGTGTTTTTAAATTGAAAGAGAAGTGAGCCATCATCGTAGCAAAAAGAAACTCCCCTCTTTATTTGAAATGATTCCGTAACCTTGACATACACATAGCTTTTTTAATTAAAAAACATAACATACCCTAAACAGTTCAATTTTTGATCCCATGTCTGACAAAAACAAGGATATGTTGCTGCTGTTTACTTTGTCTTGCCAAGTTGTGTAAAGGTCGCCGTGTTCCATTCGGAGTGTGCAGCTATACGGAGTACAGCTCCGTATAGGCATGTATAACTTCTCCGTATAGACGGAAATATTTAGTACAAAAAGCTGCGAGCGGTGCAGACAGCTTTAAGAGTATAATGCCGACACTAGTTTGGCTAGACATTAGCGAATGCAGCATGAGCGTCGAAGTCAAAACTAAGCATACTTATTAAAAATTTACACTGGGCTATTCAAGTTTAGAAAATCGTGCCTAAAACAAGCAACTAATTTGTGCAAGAAGAAAAAAGTCTAAAATATGAGACAAATATGCAGGGTACCAATTAGTATAAGTAGAACTGCCACCAAGCTGATAATACAACGAACCTAATTAATTAACATCTTCAACATTACAAACCGAGTCTCAAAAAATGGTGTTTTTTTACTTGGCAGGGTCGTTGTTCACGCGAGTTTTTGGCCCAATGAATGGACACGTTGAGCACCAGACAAATTTCCTGTCTGAACCAAAAAAGATAAATTTTGAAAAAGGGGAGACTTTACGAATAGTACATCAAAGCATGCGGTGCAAAAAGTTCGAAGTTTGTCAGTTCTGTTGTTGTATGTGGTGTTGCAGTTAACCAAAATCAGAAGGTAATTTTGAATTTCTTTTTTTGTCTTTTTGTACTGATGACTAGCTAAGTATATCGTTGGATTTTTATGTTGACAACTTGTAAAATTTTAGGAATGGAAACTGAAAATCAGCAAAAAAATGCTTTTGAAGGCTGGATGAAAAGCAAAGTTACGTACAATAAAATTGTTTCCTATCTAATTGCCGTGAAAGACAGCAACAAAATAGATCTGGATAGAGCGATTTCACGAAGGATCGCCAATAACAAATATCAATTGCTGAACTATCCTTCTCTTGATTTGACCAACATTCTTTGTGTACCCTTGAAAGAGGTACCATTGTGTTTTAGTTCACAGCAGTGTGAGTTCGCAGCACAATTGCAAAAGGTTATGGAAAATGAAATTCCTGCTAATTTCATTTCTGCGTTTTTAAAGAGAAAATTTCCTGATGATATATCATACGGGAAAGAAAGTATCGATATGGTGCAATACGTTACTTTAAAGTTAATTCATTTTGATTTGATTCCGATTAAACCGAAAACGTTACTTTACTGCCAAAACATTTTACGAAAAGAAAATTTAAGTTCGTAAAATTATAATATATATTCCTGTTGTTTTAGCATATGATGTAGTTTACTATCTGCGTTTTGAATGAAGTTTATTTTTATGGCTTCCATTATATTCATTCTAAGCTTTAGAAATTTGTTTTGTATGTTTTTATATGCAATAAAACTAACCATACAATCAATGACTTTTTATTATGCAACTTTAAAATTGTGTACTTTCATAACAGCCATTGTATACCTTAACTCATTAACAATACATCGAATTCTGTTCCTACCAAACATGTCACACTCCGCATACTCAGCATGTCACACTCC
The DNA here is from genome assembly GCA_030067915.1 of Hydractinia echinata. Taxonomy (NCBI): domain Eukaryota; kingdom Metazoa; phylum Cnidaria; class Hydrozoa; order Anthoathecata; family Hydractiniidae; genus Hydractinia; species Hydractinia echinata. The sequence continues at coordinate 1,482,137 of JASGCC010000054.1, read as the reverse complement.
GTATACTAAGCCTGGTTTTGGTCTATTAACTTTGGTCTATTAACTATGGCACACTTCGTATATTAAGCATGTCACACTCCGTATACTAAGCATGTCATACTCCGTATACTAAGCATGTCACACTACTCCGTATACTAAGCATATCACACTCCGTACACTAAGCCTGTCACACTCCTTATAGCATACTCGCATACTCAGCATGTCACACTCCGTATACTAAGCATGGCACACTCTGTATGGCATACTTCGTATATTAAGCATGTCATACTCCGTATACTATCATGTCACACTCCGTATACTAAGCATGTCATACTCCGTATATTAAGCATGTCATACTTCGTATATTAAGCATGTCATACTTCGTATATTAAGCATGTCACACTCCGTATACTAAACATGTCACACTCCGTATACTAAGCATGTCATACTTCGTATATTAAGCATGTCATACTCCGTATACTATCATGTCACACTCCGTATACTAAACATGTCACACTCCGTATACTAAGCATGTCACACCCGTATACTAAGCATGTCACACTCCGTATACTAAGCATGTCACACTACTCCGTATACTAAACATGTCACACTACTCCGTATACTAAGCATGTCACACTCCGTATACTAAGCATGTCACACTACTCCGTATACTAAGCATGTCACACTCTGTATACTAAGCATGTCACACTCCGTATACTAAACATGTCACACTCCGTATACTAAGCATGTCACACTACTCCGTATACTAAATATGTCACACTCCGTATACTAAGCATGTCATACTCCGTATACTAAGCATGTCACACTCTGTATACTAAGCATGTCACACTCCGTATACTAAGCATGTCACACTACTCCGTATACTAAGCATGTCATACTCTGTATACTAAGCATGTCACACTCCGTATACTAAGCATGTCATACTCTGTATACTAAGCATGTCACACTCCGTATATTAAGCATGTCATACTCTGTATACTAAGCATGTCACACTCCGTATACTAAGCATGTCACACCCGTATAGGATACTTCGTATAGAAAGCATGTCACACTCCGTATAGAATACTCTGTATGGCATAGTCCGTATAGCATACTCCGTACGGCATACTCCGTATGGCATACACCTTATAGCACATTCTGCATACTCCACATAGCAAATTCTGCATAACATACTCTCGGTATCTCACAATCTGTATGCCATCCGTTTGTTGCAATCAAACTAATGATGTTCCCACACTCGTATAGCTAGAATATACTTCGTATGTTTACGATGGATAAAAAAGTAGGAAAATGATGTGCTTGTCTTTTTAACTTGTTCTTTATGGTGAATATTTTCTATTTTTTCGGAAATAGTTTTAAAAAGTCATTATATTGTAATATTTCACTTTAAGAACATTCGTTGGCAGACTCCGTATAGCAGCTATACGGAGTATTACCGTTATTATAAAATTACATAGTATCATCCGTTTATTCGGCTTGATACCTTGAAAATTCAAACATACGTTATTTTATATAATTTTGTTTTGGTCTATTTCTATAGCGAGAGACCGCCGCTCGAAATATATAATATATATATAATACTATTTCGGCTATCGGAATTCCCTTATTTCCGATAGTGTGTTGGTCAAAGACATGTCGATATCAGATATGTTAACATCCCGCCGCAATGATCTTGATCCACGCAGACATAGCAATGTCGATCGGAGTAACGAAAAGCAAATTTTCGTTCTGACAAACGTCATAGCGATAGACGTTGGTATACCACGTTTATCTGCTATCAACTCAGCAAGACGTTGATAGAATCTCTTGCATTCTCTTCCTAACCCACCGTGTGTAGAAAACACCAAAGGTGTAAAAGAACCATTTTCAACCTGCAAAACCCTTTCGTTTTGTTTTGAACTGTGGAGTATTACTTACTTAGTATTACTTACTGTGGAGTATTATTATTAGTATCGTTTTGTTTTGAACTGTGGAGTATTACCGTAATTATTCTAATTTAACGCGCCGGTAAAAATAATTATTTTAGTGATAAATTACAAACTTTTGAGTACAGTCAACCCGCGTCAATAATTAGAGGCAAATAACCAAATATCCAACCTCACAAAACCACTGCTTGTTTTTTTTTAAAACATACGATCCGTGTTAAATTAGAGGAAAATAAAACACGCCAAATTTTCGACCCGCGTTAATAATTAGAAGCGATAAATTACAAACTTTTGGCCATTTTTGTCCGTCCGCGTTAATTAGAAGCAGCGTTAAATTAGAATAATTACGGTACTCCGTATAGAAACCACACTCCGTACGTCACAGCCGCATCTAATGCCGCAAGTAAATAGCACACCCCTAATGATCTAGATCGCGTATGTTTTCTGTTAATATTTACTTCAATAGTGGTGCTATAAACACCTCTTTTTGTAAAAAATAGATCAATTGCAACCTGAAGGCTGAAAGAATATGGCAGCGATCCCTCCACTTAATCAGGTTAGAAAAATAAATTAGCTATTCATTTAGTTTTAAAATGGATTCGCCTTTTTATATAATAAATGTGTATATGTCCTTCATAAATGAAACTTTTTAAGCCTAATCTTTTACACCTTCAGAAAGCTAAATAAACTGTCAAATAATATTAAGTTTTTAATACACCTTTTTCACAAGTTTTTATATCTTTATGCTAGTTACCTTCCTAGCCCTTGCTATTAGCTTGGCAATAATGTTGATTTTCAGGCATTGTAGCTTCAACAAATCTAATGATATAATGTATGTACCTAGATTTATTGTATATGGCTAGTTATCTTCTTGCTAGGCCAGCCCTTATTGTTCCATGTGAGCAACACAAAATGATTTTACAAGCCCCATACAATGTCATTCTCTGTATGACGTTAGTTTTTTTGCCATTACCGCAAGAGTAACCATCTTCATTCAATATTGACCATCTTCGTACAGTGCTAAAATTTCATGAAAAAAGGAAACTTCTGTGTATTACTAAACTGTGCAATGAGCCCCCTTCCCCCACTCAACCACGACAATGACCCTAATCAACTACCAATGACCCCCATCCATCCAAATAACCTTCTACTAGTCATTTCCAATCAATCTTGTTCAAATCCAAAGACTTCTGCCCTGCCGCAAATCACACGAATGGCTCAAGACGGCAGCGATTTCAACCAACTTTAAAAAGTGGGAAATCCGAATAGTTAGGGTGGGTTAGAATCCTGACCGCACTTTTTGATTGTTTTCTTATTCTTTGCCCACTTAATCATTATCATGAAATCCTAATGTTTTGAGCGGAAACTCACCAGAACATAACATAATTACAAGCTCGTGAGCTTGTATTAAAACGCAAATGTGTCCTACAAGAATGGAAATTTTTGCCTCTCTGAGCACCGACACGGGAGTAGTCGTGTGTTCGAATCTCATCTTAGTAACTATTTTTACTTTTTTTTTTCTTTTTACTATCTCGCCTGCGAGGATAGGTTTCCAACTCGTAACTAACTAAATGTCACAAATGGTCAATTGCAACGTCACAGATTTAAACTTCGTACCTAAACTCTCTAAGTACTTAAATTAAAACTACTTTATTTTAGACAAAATTTGGCAAAGTTAACAAAAAAAGTATGCCGAACATGATGGTGACATTAAAATTTTGATTTTTTGTCACCTAAATGTCATTTTAGGCCAAAATTGGTCCGAAATTAAAACTACTTTATTTTCGACAAAATTTGGCACAGTTAACAAAAAAGTATGCTGAACATAATAGTGACATCATAATTTTGATTTTTGTCACCTAAATGTCATTTTAGGCCAAAATTGGTCCAAAAATTAAAACTACTTTATTTTAGACAAAATTTGGCAAAGTTAACAAAAAAAGTATGCCGAACATGATGGTGACATTAAAATTTTGATTTTTTGTCACCTAAATGTCATTTTAGGCCAAAATTGGTCCGAAATTAAAACTACTTTATTTTCGACAAAATTTGGCACAGTTAACAAAAAAGTATGCTGAACATAATAGTGACATCATAATTTTGATTTTTGTCACCTAAATGTCATTTTAGGCCAAAATTGGTCCAAAAATTAAAACTACTTTATTTTAGACAAAATTTGGCAAAGTTAACAAAAAAAGTATGCCGAACATGATGGTGACATTAAAATTTTGAGTTTTTGTCACCTAAATGCCGTTTAAGACCATAAACGTTCAATCGCGCGACTTTTAACCATGAATGATAGGCTGTATTTTTGTTAGCAGAAATTGTAGAATTGGGTCGCATTGTGGATGTTTCATAGTTGTGCATTTTTAATAGCGAGATAGTTTATGCAGCGCCTGCATCTTGTTAATTTTTTAAAAAGATAAGATAAGTGTTCAAAAGCTTTATTTGACTGACTGGTAAAGTAAAGGTGTTTCCACCAAAGTTTTCAAAAGTGAATATAGGCAGAATTAAGGTCTCCCCAAATGCCTGGAAAGTAGTCTGCGAAAAATAAAATTTCCACAACAAACAATACGTAAGAGAAAAACGAAGACGCTCCACCATATATAAATAATGACGAGAACGAAATTCTTTTCGCTACGCTAATGACACGCCAACGTAGAGAAATATGATTTCGGAAACACTCCAAAAAAACGTAAATTCTCCGATTCCCTGCTTGTTATTTGTCTCTGCGCCATAAGTGTACAGGATTCTTTTTATCGAAGTTTGCTGTTTGTGACAGTTCTGGTAATATATTTTTTTAACTGCAGCTATTTCTTTTTTCGAACAATTAAGATCGTATACTATTTTTTTATAATTTTCTTTTTCTCACTGAGTGACTTTCTTATACCCCGTTTTTTTTTTTTTTTTTTTTTTGGGGGGGGGTACTGAATTACTGAATTTCGCAAATTTTAGGTGGGGCTTGTGGTCTTTCTTCTTCCTGCCAGTCAGTTTACCCCAGACTGACCTAACGAAAATTGAAATTTCGAGGAATTTTCCGTTCAAGAAGATCTCACAAATCAATTTTGAAAAATAACTGCGTAGTGCGTAACAAATATTATTGCCTATCTGAATAGCAAAATATGTCGTGTCTAACTTTGTAACAGAAATCACAATTTGATAGACAGCTTTTTGTAAACTTTATTTGCGAGATTGTTTGCGTATATCATACGTCTTGTTAATTTTATTATGAACTATTCACAATGTTTGAAAATACTTGCCCAAGTGGGTACTACATTTGCAGGGGTTTCTTTAGAAAACAAGATAGAAAAAAGGTTTTAAAGGGAACCCGAGGTATAAAATGGTGTTGGACTGTATGTTATAGAGCTTACAAAGTTGGTTAACAAGTCTTTTTAAATTTGTTTAAAAGGCTCTTTTCGTTCTAAGATATTTACATTTAAAGAGTTTCAGATTTAATTATGCTGTATAAATTGTGATGTCATGTTTAAGTAAAAGCAAATTTTGACATTATCTGTCATCAGTAATTTTAGACCTGTTAAGGGATGTGCATTCAAACTTTATCAATGCATAGATATTATAAAGGTGAGTTGATTAACATAATTTTTTTTGCCAAAATGACACACTTTTCCTCATCCCAAGCCTCTCAATTTATTACTGGTGACCCCATAACTTGGGATCTGCATGTCAGTTTGAAATCAAATTTTGTTAGTAAACATATAGGGCCTATACAAGCTCACTCAGAAATTTTATTGCAAACCAAGTCGCAGATCCCAAGTGGTTGGTTTGTCAGCAGAAAATTATTATTGGGTCCTGTGTTGTGAATGTATACATTACGTATACATCGGCATTGCCTACCCAATTTCCCTCACATGCTATGGGTTGACTAGTAGCTTGCTAAACATGCCCGCAATGCGGGCTGAACCACGGGTCTTGTGATTACGAAGCGAACTCCATAACCAGAAGGCCGCATGCCACGTTTTTAATTTCAATTTTTAAACTTGCAATGAGTAAGCGTGGTCAGACGATTTAAGATATAAAGCGAGAAGCATTTTTTAACCTTTCCAAGGTAAGTAGTAGTAGTAGTAGTTTCTTGGAGGGGTCCCAAACGTAAGGCTGGTTGGGCTAGGTGGTCCCTAGTTACCCACATGATGTTGCTTTTTCACATCCATTTACAAGTTATTTGGCCGTAGAAATATACTGATGCAATGATTACACTGATATTAACTGCTCTATGACCCTGGCCTAGTGCAATAATGTTGTGACCTATATGGGATAAGAAGTTAACAAACAAGACATACTTTTTTGCCACTTAAAAAAATGGGGCAGTATAGACAGACATTTAATATAATTAATAATATAAGAGTTGAGGATATCAAGAATTGTAAGAGGATGCTAATAAACCCTAAATAAAGGGTAAGTTTGGGTGCAACTTTTAAAATAAAATTTGCAATTTTCTGCTAGCACAGAGGAGGAGAAAAGGGTAGCTTGGAAGAATTATTATCAGAGGTTGCTTAACACTGAGTTTGATTGGGATGAGGATAATTTGTCTGATGATGATGTTGTAGAAGGGCCAGCTATGCAGATCAAGACAGAATGGGTAGTGGAGGCTATTAGGAAATTGAAGATTGGCAAGGCTGCAGGAGTATCAGGTATTGTTGCAGAGATGGTAAAAGCATCTGGATATATTGGAGTTGAGCTTATTACAAGTCTTGCTAACCAGATTATAAAGGATGGTGCTATTCCGAGTGAGTGGCAGTCGAGTGTAATAGTGAATTGTTTCAAGGGCAAGGGTGATGCATTAGAAAGGGGTAACTATAGAGGTTTGAAGTTGGTTGATCAAGTAATGAAAGTTATTGAAAGAGTGATTGATAAGTTACTTAGAGAAAGGATTGATATAGATAAGATGCAATTTGGTTTTGTTCCAGGGCGTGGCACTACAGATGCAATATTTTTACTCAGACAGCTTCAGGAAAAGTATTTAGGAAAGAGAAAGAATCTCTATTTTGCCTTTGTAGATTTAGAGAAAGCTTTTGATAGAGTGCCACGTAAAGTTATTTGGTGGGCTATGAGAAAATTAGGTGTGGATGAGTGGCTAGTTACAATGGTACAGTCTATGTACAGCAATGCTAGAAGTCGTGTCAGGATTAACGATTCACTTAGTGATGAATTTAGTGTAAATGTTGGTGTACATCAGGGTTCTGTACTTAGTCCTTTGTTGTTTGTTCTAGTCTTAGAAGCGCTGTCGATGGAGTTCAGAACAGGTTGTCCATGGGAGTTATTGTATGCAGATGATTTGGTTCTCATAGCAGAGTCGATGGAAGAATTAGATGAAAAGTTTGAGAAGTGGAAGAAAGGACTAGAAGAGAAAGGGCTAAAGGTAAACACAGCAAAGTCTAAAGTCATGATTAGTAGCATTGCAGCCAAGTGTGACCTTGTAGTTGTAAAGTGGCCTTGTGGAGTTTGCAGGAAAGGGGTTGGTAGTAACTCAATTTTTTGTCAGACTTGCAAGCATTGGGTACATAAGAAGTGCAGTAGTATTAGTGGAAGGTTAAGAGCTGACATTCAGTTTGTATGCAAGCGTTGCAAAGGTGAGATTATAGAGAATGAAGTATTTCCAGCTTTAATGATGTACAACAGTGGCTCGTTAGAGATAGTTGAGAACTTCTGTTACTTAGGTGATATGTTGGGCAGTGAAGGGGGTGTTGGAAGAAGTGTTACTTGCAGGATAGGTTCTGCTTGGAAAAAGTTCAGAGAGTTACTTCCTTTGTTGACTAGCAGAGTCCTGTCAATTGAGGTAAAAGGTAGGTTGTATGAGGCCTGTGTAAGAAGTGTTATGTTGTACGGTAGTGAGACATGGGCAGTGAAGCAGGAAGATCTTGACCGTTTAGAAAGGAATGATATGAGAATGGTTAGGTGGATGTGTAACGCCAGTCTGAGAGACAGAAAGAGTTCAGATGAGCTAAGAAGCAGGCTAAGTCTCCGTAGAATTAAAGATGTTATCCAGATAAGAAGATTGAATTGGCTGGGGCACTTGGAAAGAATGGAGGAGGATAATTGGGTAAGAAAGTGTAGAGACTTGATAGTTCCTGGGGCAAAGCCCAGAGGCAGACCGAGAAAGACTTGGCAGGAGGTTATAAGGACAGACTTGATACAGAGGAAGTTGAGTTTAGATCTAACACAGTCTAGATCAGATTGGAAGAGGGTCATTAATATACCCCGTCCAACCCATGCTAGCATGGAAAACGGACGTTAAGCCGAGAATGATGATGATGATGATGCGTGTAACTTCAAAATCTTTCTGACTTTCCTTAATTTATGCCTGAAATACTATCACTTTTTTGTTAACCTGCCAAAAGATGAAAGGCAATGATCGAAATACAAAGTTGTGTGAATTCTTTAACTGTATGTCTTTTAAGAAATGTATAAATCAGGCCTGGCCATGAGCAAAAGTAGTGACTTAATAGTGATGTGCTATAATCACCACAACCTATATGCAAAAATGATGTATGTTTTACATTAGAATCACTCTCCCTGGAGATTTTTTTTGAAAGTTATTTTGACCTATACTACCTGTAGTCAAAATTTTCTGTGACATTAATTTATATTTATGTTAGAAAAATGTAGACAAATTGACTAACTTAATAAAAAACAACAGCCAACAAACTGATAGGGGGAGGAGGGTTGGGTTGGTAAATAGGGTTAAAGATTGTCAATCATATATTGTTTTGCGAACTAGCCAGAAAAATAAAGGTAAAGTGCAACAAAACATTGCGAATGCAAATTAACAATGTGAATACAAGGCAAATTTTCAAACATTAATTCCACATTCAAGATCTTCTATAATATTTTACTTTAAGTTTAAATATTTTTTACTATTATTTATGTTTTCTTTTGTTACAGATATGTCAACAACATGGAAGTATTTACGAAACGTATTTTCAACAAGTAAGTAAAGTTCACTTTGCATCGATGTCACCCTTCTAGTACGGCCTTGATTTTGTTTTACTTGCTATTACAACTGTTTTCTGACATGTAATGTTGTTTTCAAATTGGTGGTATGTGTGAAGGATTTGATTTTTAGTTTTGTCTCATTGGCTCTGTCTCTTATGTATTTTCGAAATGTATTTTCTATCGGTAGTTGTAAATTTAGTTAAAATATCGCTATAAAACAATTTAAATTTCCTACATTTTTTTATAAGCAACTTTTTCTTTTCCACTTATTATAAGCCATCTTTGTGAATCATTCTACAAAAAAAAAAATTACAAATCAGATTTTTTCATTAATCATTCTATAAAGGTTGTTGCAATAAAATAAAAATTAACAAGACATCAATGGCAAATTGCCTATAGCGCTCCCAGACCACTGCTGCAAAAATGTTTTCTTCTCTACAGTCTGCAAATCTTTGCCAACTGACTTTTTATGTCTAATTCACACCCAGAAACCCTGAAAATATTGTATTTAAGCCTTGCCAGTTGTTTTTTTCCTAAACAATATACTTCTGTCACATAATAGTTTATTTAATTATCAAAATGTTTTGTTTCCAAAAATGTGATGAGAAACAATTTTGGTAGATACCGAGTCACTAAGCTGTTTAAATACAAAAAAATGTTTTATTTTCCATAACCTTGATCTAATGTTAGTTAGACCTAGCAGGATAGAAATAGAAAATGAAAACCATCTTTTTCGCAGTTATTGATATCTATTCAAATTCTGTATTGTTTTTAATAAGTATAGTGTATTCTGACAATAATTTCAGGTTACAACAACCTCTAGGGTCAGCTCATAATAAATAGATAAAAAAACTAAAAAACCAAAAAAAAAACAACAACCCAGAAAATAAAAATAATTAAATAATGAACTCCCTGGACAAGAATGGAAATTCAGTAAAGAACATGGATAAGATTTGAATAAACCTTATAGCAGCTACCTAAAAGCAATTGAACAAGAAGGCTTCACAGTCAATTTGAGTAAACACATTTACACTGCGATTTCGAATACATCTGTGTACCAGGCATGAAATACTATGATTTTAAATTTTTAATACTTTTTAAAATGTAATTGGTAAAATATTTAACTTTGCTTTAGATTATAAATAAAATTTGAAAAAAGGCAATTAAAAAAAAAAAAAAAAAAAAAAAAAAAAAAAAATAATGATCGCAAAACAATCAAACAAACACAAACAAACAAGAAAAGAGTATGATAATAACGAAATTACCCCATACAAATTGTTCAAACACCCCATTCACAAAGACACTCCTCCCTATCTAATATATGAAATTAGTAATATCCAGATCATAATAATATAATTGGTCTTTATCAGACCATAATTTGTCTAGCTTCATTTTAAATTGATTCACTGTGTTACATGACACTGTGTCCTCAGGTAAAGAATTCCATAAAGCCACTACACGATTCGTGAATGAGAACTTTCGCAAATCCAAGTTACAGCTTCTTTTAAAAAGTGCTTTATCGTGTCCTCTGGTGTTAGACAATTTTGGCAATAACAAGTTCTCAGTAACAGCTTCGTCATAAACATTATTAGTTATCTTGAAAGTCTCAATCATATCTGCTCGATATCTTCTGTAGAATAATGAGGGAAGTTTCAGTAACCTGAGCCTTTCATCATAAGTTAAATCCTTCATACCTGGGAGCATTTTCGTAGCTCTACGTTGTACGTTTTCCACAATCAACATGTCCTTTTTCAAGAATGTACACCATACTGTGTTAGCATACTCAATATGTGGTCTGACAAGGGATGTGAACAACAAGACAAAGTTTTCATTATCAATAATTATTATTAATAACAATGGAATCATAGACTTGTCTTGCTCGTCTGAGTCTTTTTGCTGAAAATATGATCAAAGTGTCTTTCTCCTAACAAACGGAGTGCAGGAAAAAGATGCTGATTAGACTTCAAATTCACCTTCATTTTGCTTATTGTAGCAATTAATCGTTGTAAATAACTTCTATTTTATTTCATCAACAAATCACACAAGAAACATTCTTGTGGAAGGGCTTAAAAATCGCCATTTTGAAGCTTGTCAAAAGTTAAAAGTGTTGTTTACTGATTAAGGAAATACAAACAAAAGTAGAAGCGCCTGCAAAGCGGTTGCAATACGAATGATTCAGTAATGTTTCGTGCATCCTTTTGTGAAGTTTTATGCTTGAAGCTTCAGGATTTCATCATCAATTTGATAGCATGAAAAATTTATTCTTTTTTGGATAATTATTGAAAATAAAATTTAAAGAGACATAACAGTGTGTAAAATCGCATCTTATAAATACAGATGTTATGTGATATGTCCACAGAGTTGATTTTGGGAAAAAGCTAACCATGTGGATTAATTCAAAAGTATCTTTGGATTTTCAGGTATTATTAAAACTTATGTTGTTACACACATACAGGAACTAATGTTATGATAGCTAGCTAGCCTAGCAAAGTATAATTGTGTGAAAGACAGTGTGCAAAAGTTGATAAACAAACCAAAAATGTGATAATTTATCAAATTTTGCTAGGACAAAGTACAAACCCCAAGAACTTCGAAAAGATTGTCAGAAACTAGCCCGTCACAACAAACAAAAATAAATGACAGTATAAAACGCAAATACTCTCTACTTTTATATTTAACATTTATGCATTATACATACAATGTAGTTTTTCGACATAACACTTCTCTCTTCTCACATAATGTACATCCAGAATTTTGCAGAAAAATGTATTTTGCATGTCTCACATGAGGTCTTTTCACTTCTTAAATTTAAATTTCACTGCAAGATAACTAGCTAGTGTTTGCATTTTCTTAAAAGATTACCTTCACAATGTCAATTTTGATTCTGTGGAGAGCAACTGTTTTTTGTTTTTTTATTGAATTAAGACAAGTTTATAACACTTGTCTCTTTACTTGCAAATGCATAAACAAAAGTATAAACATTTTTCACCGACAAATGTGTTCAAAGAATATATACACAAACTGTTATGTCAGTTTTGTTGACAAAGAGTGAGATGGTATATTTGAGAATCTTGTATTTCTTAAATACATAATTAATTCGACTAAAATACGAGTTTCTAAATCTTTTTTGATGTCAAAACAATTGTTAGGGCTTAAAGTTGGAGTTAAATCATAAAGTTCGCTAAGCATAATGCTTTAAGCTTGATTACAAAAAGACGTCATACTTAAAAAAATATATATATTACAAAATTTGACTTCAAGATTGCGCCATATTTGTTTGCGTTTTTAAAAAAATTAATGAAAATTTATTAACCAATCATAGTGTGATGTTAATTGTTTATTAAAGCGCGGCATATTTCAAATAATTTTCTGCGGGAACTGACGAACAACTGACAAGAAAGATCACATAAGAGATGAGCCTAGTACAATAGAAAATTGAAAAATGTTTTTCCTTCTCTATTTCTATCCTCCTAGGTTAGACTAATCTTAGATTTTAAATCAATTTTTTAGGTGAGTTCTTCTGGTACTGGAACAGTTGGTGCCAGTGAAGCTGCCAGGTTTCTGAAAAGATCTGGACTTCCTGAAGGGAGCTTACACAACGTACGTACCAACATTGTTTTCAATTAGTGGAGAAGGTTCAAATGAATTTTTAATTTTTTTTTTTTAGACTTCATGGCATTAAATTTTTTTTTTAGATTTGGGAACTAGCTGACTTTGGGAGTAAAGGATATTTAGATAAACAGGTGAACTATATGTTTTTTTTATTAAAATATGATGAGAATTAAAAAAATCAAATATTGCCCATGCTCTGCTTTATTTTCTGAAATATTTTATTCTGATGCCTTTCAGAGAAAGATGTTTGTATACAATAAATTGTTTTTTACAAACTTCAGTGTCTTCTTTGGCATGTTTGAATTTCCATGTTTCCGTTAATTAATTTTCTTTTTTTACAGGGTTTCTACATAGCATTAAAATTAATTTCGTTAGCACAAAATGGTAAAGATATTTCGTTAAAAAACTTGGCCTTACCATGCTCACCACCAAACATGGTAAGTCGTGTAAGCTTGTTTAAAAATTAACTCTGAGACGTTGTTGAAAGACAATGCTGGTCAAATACATTTCTTTTGTGCTAATTTTTGTCCTAAATCTGCTTATTTAAAAACATAATTTTTCGCAGTTAGTATTCTTCTTTTAAACTGTGGTAACACGCACAGGAAACAAAGTGTCATTTAGCTGAATGTGATTTTGCACTAAACTTAAACATAAAAATTTATGACCAAAGAGGAATGATTTGAGTGTTGACGATTTTGTAAACTTTTTTGTATCAGGTTATGTTAACTATCAAGTTAGATTATTTTACTTTCTTGAACAATCAGTGCTGCTGCTGTGTTGTGGCTGTGAGCCTAACTGGTTTATTTATTTATTTATTCGCCCCTACCATTGATTTGTTTTGTTTATAGCTTAACTTGTTTTATTTTTGTGATGTTTTAGTGCCAGTAATAATGGCTTCATCGTATAGACACGTGTTTGAAAATAACCAATAAAATATCTCTAAAAACGTAAACATTTGAAAACTCTAAATAAATCTTAATAATGGTGCATCTGCGTGTGCATTCTCTACTGAGAATGATTCTCCCTGATCAGACCTCTGATCACGACAGTAAAATTTTATCTGTGTACTAAAATTAAAACAGAGTTACTCTGCGTATCACTAACATACTGCCTGGCAGTGAGCGGGATTCGATCTGCAGTCCCTAGTACTGGGAGCTGCAGACAAACTCGCTGCACAGTGTGCAGCAGTATGTTAGCAACACATGCAAAGAAATTGCACTTTGAAATTTCGAAATTTGGCATGTTTAGATAGCAAGAGTTCTGGTTATTAAAAAATCACGTGTTATCATTTCTGTTATACCTTTTACACTGTACTTACTGTACTTACACTAATGTATATTTATATTTGTATGTGCACACATTTAATTAGGATTGTTTCTTGTTTTTTAATAGGGAGACTCACCCAGGGTGGTAACTCAACCAGTCAAACAAACAATTCCACAATCAGATACAACAAGCTGGGGAATCAAGGCTAAAGAAAAATTGCAATATGATGGCATATTTGATGTAAGTTTTTTTAAAAAAACGAGGTTCACACAAAGACAAAATGACTTTAATGTACTGTCAATAGCAAAGGCAAAGAGAAGTTGACTAATGCAGTGCGCGTGAAAGGATGTCCTTAAATACTCAAATTTGTGCTGTGTGCAGCACCCTTACTAAACACAACAACATCATTAATCATCGTCCTAAAAAAGACTGTGTTCATTGTATTTAACAATACTATCTTTTTCAAGTTATACAAAATGTCAGAAAGGCTCATGCTTACCTAGAGGTTAAAGGCTATTAACTTGTTTGTGATTTGCTTCCAGATTGTTTTTTATACCAAAATATTGCTTATTCTGTAGTATACCTTATTATTCAAAAGAACTACATTTGTTTCTAGCAGGTTTTCACTTCTGACTTTTAATTAAATCAAAATGTTTCATTGTTATTTCCATTTTTTTGATTTCATTTCTATGCCCTCTTGTACCGTCAAATTTTTTAACGTTGATGGTTTTTTTGTAAGTTAAAGATTATTGGTAGAGTGACAAGCTTGTCAGCATCATTCTACAAAAAAGTATTGTAAGATATTAAGTTTTGTAATATTTTAGAGTTTAAAGCCAAAAGAAGGACGCTTGCTTTCTGGTGATCAAGTTAGACCTGTGAGTCATTTAAATATTTCCAGTTTTTTTTTCTCTGTTCGAAGAAATAACAAGATTCGTTCAATTTAATTCAAAGTTTCTTCTTAATATATATTTCTGTCTTTGTTTTCAAATTGGATTAAAGTTACAATAAAAGCTAGAACTGTTCAATAAATCAACAAAAAAGTCCAAGAATCGTAAACTTTAATATTTTTTGTGTTTTTTTGTCTCTTTACTGTATATATTTCAAATCAAAATTTTTATCTGCTATGAACCTTTTTTTATGAAAGGCATGTGTAAGCATGTGCACATATTCACTCACACAAAACGTGAAATGCAAAAATTTATGAGGGATTAACCTATATGTCACATATAATATATTTGATGTGTTTTACTCCATATGGACCGACTTTCCCTGGTGTGCTGCCCACTGTTACTCAATTTTTCTTTGGTTGTAGGTTTTACTCAACTCAAAATTACCTGTTGATGTTCTTAAACAGGTAAGTTTTGCAGGAATGATTTTGTATGAAATGCTCACAGCCTCTCTATTTTAAGTCTGGTTGAAACTCATTATACAACTTATCACCGGTTTGCCTTGAATGTAACAATCCTAAAACAGTCAGCTATTTTAAAGCAGTCCTGTAATATTTGGGTCAAAAAAAATAAAGTTAATTTTAAAATGTTTCGAAAAAGTTGAATTCCAAACTTTTTCGTATTGGCCCGTGCATTTCATATGTGTAATGTAATTCCAAAATCCATGCTGCGGGTATATATCCGAATAAATAGAGTATTTGTTTCATAACCAATAACATATTTTAGATTTCATATTTATACTGTATTTTAGAAATAGAAATTTTGTGATAACAATGAAAACAACTTGAATGTTGTATTATCAACATTAATATGTTTTAGATCTGGGATATATCAGACATTGATGAAGATGGTCACCTTGACCGAGATGAATTTGCAGTGGTTAGTTTGTTTTGTAACATTATCATGACATATCAGTCTTTCCACTTCAAATATTTTCATGTCAGAAAAAATTGCCAACTTGGAATGCCATTTTCCTGTCAGCATTTACATTGGCAATACTGAGGGCCAACAATAATTTAGAAACGTTGTTTATCTGGTAGTGTCAGGTCAATTAAGACCCAGACCGTTAAAGGACTCGTATAATAAATAAAATTTCTATAACTGTTGGAGTTTATTTAAACATTTTCGTAAGAAACTGATGAAAATCAAAACTAAACTTTATACAAAAGCAAGCTATGAAAGTAGGTTGCATTTTTAAGGAAAAAGAATATTGCTGAATGAGTATTAGTGAGCATGAATGATAAAATGTTCCCATTAGGATGCAGAATCATGTATCAGTTTTGTTTTGTAGGTGATGCATTTAGTTTACCGAGCATTGGATGGTGAGAAAGTTCCCACCATTCTTCCTACACATCTGATCCCACCATCTAAGAGAAAGACTGGACCTACACATACTTCTATGCCCTCATCTGTTGGATACACACCTAAATCAAGCACCGCTAATTCTTTTACACCAGTATGTAGATTTATAATCTCTTTGTTATTGGTGTGTGCTTCAACAATTAAATGATACTTGTCATTAGCTATTAGAATATTTAACCAACTCGAAGCTTAAATCCTTTAAAAACAAAGCAACGGCTAAGCAACAGTCAGCTTAAATAGAGTAAATATAAAAAGAAGGCAAAACAGGAATTATGAGAAAACTATAGTTTCCCAGACTTATCATGTTCTGAAAATTATGTAAGTTGTGCAGAAAAAGCTTAAGCTCACCTAGAGTTACTGAGCAACGAACACATGATTTTGATTTTGATCTTTCCAATTACAAAGTCAACACGCAACGACTAAGCAATAGTCGAGTAAAAGAGAAAAACTTAAGCAACATTGAGTAATTTTGTTTTCCATTATAAAAAAACGTGTGTATAGCATTTGTTATTTTGTGTGTTCGTAGCGCGACTACAAAATTAGCTATTATTAGCTATTTTTAGAGACTAGTCGTTAACCCGTGGAAAAATCCACGAGGTCACCTGTCTTTAAATTACACGCTATTTCGTGTGTCCGTAGCACGACCTTTTTCCTGCAGACGGACAGACAGACAGAATACGGCTATTATTAATGAGACTATAGTCGTAAGCCCATGGATAAATCCATGGGTTCGCACAACCTCCACATATCGGATTTTGTGCACCCGGAGTACAGCTATAAAATCTCACAGAAAGAGAATACGGTTATTATTATTATTAGAGATGTGGATGATTGTTTGGTGGCAATCTACTAATATTTAATTTTTTTTGCATCTTTAGTCCATAACAGCTGAAAAGTCATGGGTTGTCACCCCTGCTGACAAAGCAAAGTATGACAAAATGTTTGCACAAGCAGATACAGATCATGATGGTTTAGTATCAGGTGAGCTTATCACATTATTACCATCTCCGCTATTGATTCAGGTACTTTAACTATAGATTGTGTTTTAGTAAATTCGAAAAAGAATTTTCTTTGATTTTAGCTTCTCTTCTGTGTTAGATTCTTTCCTGTGTTTCTTGTGCTATTTCCACACAATCTTTTTGGCATATAGCAAACATTCGCGCGACAGTGCATGGAGTTGCGTTAACAGGTTGTTCACTGTGACAGGAACTGTCAAGAATATTGAAAATACAGGCGAACTGTTGAAAAAAAATTCATGGAAATTTGGGTCTTTTTATGAAATGACAGGAATTTTAAACTTTCCACTAAGTCCTTGTAATGCATATTATTTAATGTAATGTTTTTCAATGAGTTTTTATCTTCAGTTTGTATTTCTTTCATTCTTTGTTTTTTGTTTCTTCATGTCTATTGCATTTTTTCTTCTTTCTTGAGCAGTCAGCTAGTTCATCAGCTGTAACTGTAGGAAAATGAGGAGAGAAAATTCAATATCTGGGAAATCGAGAAGTCGACGGAAATTTGTCTTTATAAAATGGACATGTCAAGGAGAAAACAATCCAGTAGTCTGATATGAAATTATTTTTAAAAAACCTTTATATTTAGGTGTAGAAATAAAAGATATCCTGATAGCATCTGGGTTAGCTCAAAATGTACTTGCTCATATATGGTAATCTCCTTTTTCTCAGTTGCCAATAATGAAATCTACCAACCTGGTAGGTACCTTTGTTAATAGGCATAATAGTGCGAATACCTTCTCTTGTATTTATAGGAATCTATGTGATACAAACAGCAGTGGACAACTCAATTCTGAACAATTCGCTCTAGCTATGTATTTAATATCATTTAAAGTAAGTGTTATCGAACTTTCTATGTGGTATAGGTAGTGTGACCACGTCTTTTTCGAAATTTGTAAATTTCCACTGAAATCAGAAAACTTTATGTTGTGTATAAATATATATGCTTTTTATATTAGAGGTCTGGTAAAGAATTACCACAGACGCTACCAACTGAAATGATGCCTCCATCTGCTCGTACATCTGTCGTCACTAGTGTAAGTAGTTTTAGTTTAAAGGGAAGATACAGGGTGGTGGAGGGACATTAAAATTGTGCTCCATCCAGGTTATTTTGCTCGTACATCTGTCGTCACTAGTGTGAGTATCTTTAGTTTAAAAGGAAGATACAGGGTGGTGGAGGGATATTAAAATTGTGCTCCATCCAGGTTATTTTTTCGTTTTTACGCTGTGTATTTGTGTGAAGAAGAGAATAAATGAACGGAAGTTAACAGAGGGAAAAAAGGAAACAGTATTGAATATAAGTATGAACATTCCATTCACTGGACAATCAACTTCTATACTAGAATGATGTCGTGAAAGTTTCAGCTTTTTAAAAAAGTACACACTATTTATTATTATTAGTGAGTTATATACTCAGGATAGCTTTTGGAGTTCCTATTGTTACTGTTATCACCAATAGCCTTGCGAAGGAGGTCCTAGTGCATTTAAAGCTCTCATTTAAGCTAAAAAAGTCATTTGAGCTAAAAAAAAAAAAAAAATCGTGCACGCACAGCAATCGCTTAACTAGACAACCGCCTGAGATATCAATCCTATTCTCATGCTGAACGTTAAGCAGAAAGGATCGATTTACACTTTTATAGTCTCTGACATGACTCGGCCGAGGTTTGAACCCACGATATTCCGCACTGGAGGCGAACGCTTTTTCACAAGGCTACCAGTCGCTTTCAGGGATTGTTATTGTTAGATACTGCATAATATCTTGTTATCTATTCTTTCTCTACGGTCGAAAGAAATAGTTGAGTGAATCTCCTTGGTCCATTTTTAAAACTGATTTTGTTTTAAACAATAAATCTCCCATGCTTTTGGTTTATTCAAATAAGTCTGCCGTCAGATTTTTGTGTGTAAAAACATGCCCTCCCGAAGATGAAATGAAGGCGGTTAGCCGCCAAAGGATTATTTTGGCGTATATGAATGTTTTAGGGGAACATTTCTGATTTGGTTTTTCATTGAATGGAATCGAATTACTTAACGTAAATTTACTGCTTTAAAAAAAAAGTTTAACAACTTTATAAACACAATTTTAATATTTCGTTATAGGATTTATCTTCGATCACGATACAATCAACAAGCAACGACTTTAGCGCCATCAAAGAACTTGATAAAATCACAACTGACATCGAAACGCTAGGAAGGTATGTATGCCGAAACAGCGAAACATTGTCGTAACGAAGATTAACGAATTAGTAATTGTTGCGCGCATAAAAGGATGTCGTTACGGAAAAGTGCAAGCAAATTTTCCGAGAGGGTGGCGCAAAAGAAATTATCGGAAAAAGGACCAAGTTGTTAAATTTTGTTAAATTTTTAACAACAACTCATTTTCAACATGAAGCTAAATAAAATTTTAACATTTTAAACATTATTTACTTGCGCACAGAATATGAATTAGGAAAATATTTTTCAACATTTAATTCAGGGAATCAACTACTAGTCCTGAATACTTTTTTTCTTTCCTGCTCGTTGTGCAAGATTTTGGATGCATTGCGCACACATGTTCCTTACTAGAAAAAGAGAGTACCGTGCTCGTAAATGAAATTCATTTTATTAAACGTAGAAAACTTTTTGTGATCACATTCTTAACACGACACTCGTTTGCTGTATCATGTCGAATTTGAGTTCCATTCCTTCTAAAATTCTGTCTTCTATAAACAAGAAACAAAAAAAAGTGTTAGCTTTAAAATCCGGTAAAAAAAATATCCGAGTTGTTTTGCAAATGAACAATAATGAAAACGGGAAAAAGGTAATCACAGTATAATTGAACGCTCCATTCTGTAACTAAATACACTAAGGCTTCTTACTGTTGTCCCTTATTATATGTGACTGATGCAGGGTCACATTTACCTTACTTAACATTTACAAATTCTATAGCTTTTGGCGTAAGTTAGTCAGCAGTCAGTGTGTATTGCGCCCTTAATAAACAATATTTCCAAAGAAAGATTTACATCGTCTATATTATTTCCCTTAACACTACTTTTTTCACGAAACCGCATGGACGATGATGACCATGCTTAGTTATCTAGACTGGGTGCCATCCTCATGTTTCACATATGTAGTGTTACATGTAGTCACCCCCAACTTGTTTATATTTGCTTGTAGAGAGAAAGCAAGTCTGCAGCAAGAAATTAGCCAAACTGAAGAAGCAATTCGTAAACGTAAAACTGAAATTGAGGTACGTAAAATTGTCTTGAATAAAGGAGGACGCCCTCACACTGCAAGTAGCACAAGGGATAGTAAATTTGATTTAGTTATTATTAAGGTGGTACCCCTAGAAAAAAACTATATCGCAGAGGATTGTCTTTTCTGAAGATACTTGATGAGGATATCATAGTATGTGACAGTACGACAAAATTAAGTCAAAAATTTCATTGGTTGGTTGCCGTGGTTACCCGTTGCTAGGAAAAGTATAGGCAAAATCTGACATTTTGCTGCTCGAGGCCTAACCAAATAACTGAATAACATGCGTTATTTCAAGCGCCTTTTTGGCCGCTTTTGTTCCTCAAGGGTCACGTGTATGGATTGAGCGAAGCGCATTTTCGCAAGGCTGACTCGTCTTCCAGAGAACTGATGCGGTATTTTTTGGCCGACAGAAAAGCTAAAACAGGGCGAAACAGGCAATATCTCGACAAAATAACTGAAAGACAAAACTTCGATTTGAAAATCGGTTTCGTTTAAACACTAGGTGGTACTAATGCCTGCATCGACAGAAGAAATTGTAAATTGCGTGTGTGCTTCGATCTTGAGAATTCTTGTTTCGCGTGGATTCCGAACTTAAACGGCAAAAAACTTGTTTAAAGATTATTTTATGGACATTCTTGACTTGTGGATCGACAAAAGGTGTACGCCAGCACTATTTCGACCTGAAAAGCACCAAATACCTAAGACCTTAAGTCTTAAGTCTAATTGATGACGAGTTCACTTCGCAGGGTGCATCGTTAAGACAGCTTTCTGACTGCATGTGGAACACCTCATTTAATATTCAGAACTGTCATATATTGCCTTGGGAGGCCGTAAAGTATCATCTAGCTATTGCGAAGAATTAAACATCGACGGAGGGGCAAGAAAGCCGTCTAAAAATGCGAAAATGGTTGCTATGGGCGTTGCTATGCACTTATATTTGCGGTTGGTTGGAAAAAGTGCCAGAATGCGCAATAAAAACCTAAATTAGTCATAAGCACTACTTGCCACGGTATTCTAAGATGAATTTGCTGTCAGAAAACAGGTAAAAGACAATTCTTGAAATTTAGACATTTTTTCTCGGGGAACCGCCTTAAATCCAAAGCTGTTTCCGCTTACATTTTTGGAGTGAAATTTTAAAAACATGGTGTAATCGAAAAAACAAATTGTAATTTTTATTAAGTTTAAGCAACCAAACGCAAAAATATTATTATTAGTCAAAATAAGCAAATGTATAAAGAAGAAAGTGAGAAAAGAAGGGATTATACTTTAACCAGAATTATGGAGACCCGTTTCTGACATCTCAAGAAAACCCATCTTAAATTCTCTTTACTTTTATACTGGACTAAGGTTTTTATTAGCATCAATGTCAAGGTCTATTTTTTAAACCTAGAAACATGTTTCCATTCTGCTTAAATCTTGTCTTAGGATGAGAAAATAATAAAAACACAAATTTGAAATCGACTTAGGTCTCTTTATTGTTAAACATGTAGTATTTTATGCACATCACCACATTGCGTTATATATATTCACTTACTATTTCCAAACATGATCTATTCCAGTCAGAGGATCAGCAACCCCTCACCATCAAATCTAGTGGAAAATAGTGAGGTTGTTTGAGACTAGCCGCTACAAAAATTTGTGGAGAAAACTTTTTGCGCTGGAATATATATATTTTTGGTTTAACATTAGGATTTGCAAGTGGAGTTAGAAAAAGCCAACAAAGGTCTGGTTATACTAACAAAACAAAAAACTGAAGCGAAAGACCGACTAGATGGTTTCGATGAAGAACGCACAAAATATAAAACCATGCTAAAAGACATCAACTCAAAGTGCCAAGACGAACAACAAATGCTGAATCTGCTAAAATCACAGCTGGCCTCTCAACAAACCAGCGTAAAAGATGAAGAAGAAGAGCTGCAGAAAGGTCGAAGAGAACTTGAAGAATTGAGAAAAGAAGAATCGAAAATTGAAGAAGATATTGAAACGAATAAACAAGAATTGGCTTCGTTGAAGAATAAAGTTGCTGTCACGAAGTCTGAAATATTAAAGGTGATAAATTTTGTTTGTTTGTTTGTTTGTTTGTTTTTATACATACTTATTGGTCTTCTTTGCGTGTAATTTTAATATACTTTATTAGCTAGTAACAATTTTTGCGCGTGCTAATTTTCGCTCATTTGAGCGGGAAAGTTCGTTTCGCGAAATTTAGTACGGAGATTACGCGCAAAAGCAGAACTAATAAGTTTTTTCAACGAACAAAGAAAACGCATCTGTATTCTCTAAAGCCTGAATTTTGCTGCTCCCCCCTCCCTTTGTTAATTGTGAAATTTAAACTCGCGCGATATGTTTTTTTCTCTACGTGAAAATTAATACGTAACAGAATTGCCACACCTCCTCAAAAGTCCTGAATTCTCCTCAATCAAAGCCTCCTCTAAAATTAAATTTTCCTCATATCTCCTTAACTTTTTTTAAAGAAAACATATGTTAAAATACGTAGAAATGCTATAATGGGTACAGCAAAAATTTATTCTCTACTCATGACATTACTTTATAATCTCCTCAAATATTCTTAATTTCTGTACAAAAATATGAAAATGTCCTTAAATCTCCTCAAATTTTTTTTACAAAATATCGTCTTCTCAAAAAAACTGAAAATTCTCATTAAATCGCTGAAAATTAACATGACTCTATAAAAAGAGTGGAAACTCTGAAAAACATTCATTGCGTTAATGCTTACCTGCAAAACACGTAGCTTTAGACACGATAACTGTTTTAGGGACAAAACAAAGTGAAAGAACTGAATGACGAGAACAATTCATTGAAAGAAGAGATAACACAATACACAGCCATGGCGAACAGTAGTACAACAGTAAACAGTACAGCTTCACTGAATGAATTCTCCTCACTTAATGACACATTCGAAACGAGGTTTAAGGATGTTGATCAGATCAGTGCAAGAGCTACAGTAAGTTTATTGTCGTTTTGACAGTTCCTTTCTTAATCGGTACAGATTGTAGTGATTTTTCAGTTATGAGTAGCCTTGTGTCATACTGACGTAACCACCTTACAGATAGGGGACCATTCTGTTTTTCTTGTTACCCTTGAAAAAACTGCAATGAGTTTTTTGCAGGTATTAATTTTTCGCGCTTTTTGGGCAATTTCGGGCAAATTTGTGAAACTTTTTCCTCACAAAATATTCTTCTAAATACTATTCGTAAAAATTAATACTTTTCATAAACAAAATAATTATTCACACAAAGTAAAACATTGAATGCCGTCACTAAATTAATCAGGACTATTTAAAGTGCTTTTATTTCCAAATACACTTTACGTCGATCGCAAAAATCTATGCCCGCAAAATATAATTTTTTTTGACTCGCGAAAAGTAGTACCATTGAGGTAGACTATCGTCAAGCGTTTTAATAAAAAGGTATTCTTGTACCTTTACAAGTTTCGAATCTCCAGCCTCTTTGAATATTGTTTATCCTTGTTTATTTTTGCAGGTCGGCAGTAGTCCTGAGTTTTATTGAATATGTTTATATTTCAGGCTGGCAGTAGTCCTGTGAGCAGTATCAGTGGATTTAGTGTTGGTTCGTCTGGTAAAATCGATGAAGATAACGAGGTAGAAGATTTCTTATTTAAATATCTTTTTCATGAGTTTAAGAGACGCTTACCTTTACAAATGAGCTAGGCTTACAATTTCATTTGAGAAGCGATTCAGTGTTTATATTCTACACCGCTTTGTTTTCGTTACAGGAAAGCGACCCATTTAAAAGCAAAACAGATCCTTTTGGCACGTCGGGTAACGATTTATATAATGTTCTAAGTCAACGTCAGTACTTTTTACATTGCATGTTTTGAAATGTTAGATATTGCATTTCGTGCGTGACTTTTTTAACTCAATTCATTCTCAGTTATTGTCCCGAATTGTCCTACCAAACCTCGTTTCAAACAGAGGTCAAATGTGACATAATCAAATAAACCGTTGTAGCAATAATATTTCACACAGAGTATATTATTTATTTCGAAAATTCCAGACTGTATCAAACTTTTGGTGAGACTTTATCCCTCGAAAATTATATCCTTTTTTGTGAAATTTTTAAGAAATGTCTGGGATGTCAAATAAATTCAATAAGTGTATTGGCTTTAGTTTTAAAATTCTCACGCCCTGATACATACCTAACCATAGTCCCTTTAACGCCCTCACCTAAAAATTAACGCCCCTATATGAAACTTAACGCCAATAAGTAGTATCCGTGATTACTTTTATATATTATACTGTATATAGACGACTTTCCTAGTGATAAAGGGTTTGAATTTTGCGTTTAGAACAATGGACATGTACACACATTCCTGTAGGTAGAAAATATAAACAACAGCCAAAGTTATCATAGAAATATTCGCCAAAAATTAAACATTTAATACTTATTAATTCCAGTGCCTTTTTTATATTTTTAAAAAACTGTGAATTTCATTAATAGGGATTTTTCCCTATATGATACTGCCCCTTTACCTACCAGAATGCGCGCGCATCCACAAAAATCCGCGAACTTTTGTAAATTTTTGTAAGCAGTGAATAGTCATCTACAACCTTGTAAGCTCAGGGTTTTTTTTATTATTTTGTTATATGAATCTTAATTAAACTTGTTTATGTTTTAGAAATTCCCGATCCTTTCAGCTCGGATGACCCATTCAAATCCGATCCCTTTAAAACAGTATCCTTCGCTGAAGATCCGTTTTCCGGTGACCCGTTTCAGGTTTGTTCATTCGACATGTTTTTTTTGCAGTACTGTTATCCACGTTTTTGTGGCTGATCATTGGGTTTTGTTTTCATGGAAGACTATTTTTCTCCATGTTGTATGCAAAAAGACCAACAAGGTTTGGCATAATACATACAGACTCCGATTTTCGCGTGTATCAACAACTTGCTAATTTTCGCTCATCTTTTATGGTTTAAGCGAAGGCACGAAAATAATGCGCGCGAAATTAATGCGCGCGAAAACTACTGCGAATAAGGTACTTCTTGCACTTTCAAACTTACCAACTTGTTTTTTTACAGGATAATGATCCTTTCAAATCCGACCCGTTTAAACCATCAAGCTCCGTTTCAATACCATCAGGTGAGTGACGGAAGGAAGGAAAGTTTAAACATTGATTTGAGAATGTAGAGAATTACCTACCCCTTACCCTGTTCTGTATGTCAAGAAGAAAAATGAGTAACTGTGTCAGTGTTTACGGAGTTGTTTTTTTAATAGATACACAAAAAAAAATGTTGATAGCTACAACAGTATTATGTTGTTATCAACCCTTCGTTATTACACATAGTGTGATCATTGACTAATTTCTCCCTGAGTGAAATTTTTTTCAATTTTTTTGTGAAAGTCCGGAAAAAGAATGCCTTTAAAAATTTGCTACGAATTCTGGTTAAAACCTTAACTGTCATGACAGCTTGTCTCTCCTACGTAACGTACACTACAGCACCCAAGTTGCGAATTACCAAAAGTTGCTTCTAATTTGCAAGTTACCGAAAGTCGCTTCTAAGTTCCGAATTACCCAAAGTCGATTCCAAGTTTCGAGTTACCGAAAGTCGCTTTGAAATTGCGAGTTACCCAAAGTCGCTTCCAAGTTGCGAGTCTCCGCTCAACAACTATAATCATTTCAGCATATTTGTTTTCTATATTTAGAAGCAACAAAATCACCAGAAGCATCTGGCACCGATCCTTTCCGATCATTGGATCCGTTTGGTAGTGGTGCTTTCGCCGCACCTTCGTCTACGACTGCAGCTTTTCCTGCGGCGAAATCCAAATCGTCTGAGGTACCATAAATCGGCCACGTGACTACGAGTTAATTCAACGTTTTTGTTTTGTGAATTAAATTAAGAGGAACATTTTTGTAACAAGATTTGTTAAAACCTATGGTATATATTAACTCTCTGTTTTTCATGTGGTGGATTCACCGTCACTAGAATCTTTAGTAACGTTGACATCGCTAAACGCCTATTCTAATACCTCGAACAGTTTTGATATCCTGAACCAAGGAGTTCCTTATTAAACCTACGCGTTTCTTTGATCATTGTTTTGTTGACACCACGCGTTTCTTTCATCATATGTTTTCTCGACATTACCCGTTTCTTTGATCGTATGTTTTTGTCCACTGCTTTTTAGGTTTCAGCTGCCGGGATTCAACTTCACAATTCAATATTTATTTAAATAGAACATTTTTTGTTGTTTAGTTATATTTTCTAAATTTTTAGTCCGTCGCAAGTGATCCATTCGCCAGTAACGACATGTTTGCTGCAACGCTGAGCGACGAAACTGA
Organism: Hydractinia echinata; assembly: GCA_030067915.1. Taxonomy (NCBI): domain Eukaryota; kingdom Metazoa; phylum Cnidaria; class Hydrozoa; order Anthoathecata; family Hydractiniidae; genus Hydractinia; species Hydractinia echinata. The sequence goes on along the minus strand of JASGCC010000054.1, from coordinate 1,455,515 downwards.
CAGTTTAGCTCTACCAGAAAAAATACCAAAAACGCCGACCACCGACCCCTTTACTTCTGACCCTTTCGCCTCAAGCGATCCATTTGGCACCACAAATTCAGGCGACCCGTTTAAATCTGAGTCAAAGGGTAGTGAATCGGACCCGTTTTCTTCGTCCACAAAAACAGCTGACCCGTTTGCGTCTGCAACTACTTCATCTGATCCTTTCGCTTCTTCAAGTGCGGCTGCTGATCCGTTCTCTGCCTCGTCATCAACAAGTTCTGACCCATTTGCGTCGTCGACAACTAATGAGACGGTTGCTGGGAAAGATGACCCATGGTTCGCATTTGGTAACAACGCCTCGGCTGGAAAGCAAGAAAAAGGAAAGGTATTGAAGGGCTTCATAGAATATTAAGTTGCGGAACTTTTGCAATCGTGGACATGAATTATAAGACGAATCAGAAATTCACTTAAAAATGAATTGTGTCATTCCCCTCTCCCCAATCTCAATATTATGGAGTCAAGACATTAGCTATATGCAAGTCTACTCCATGTACAACATTGAGAAGGAAGGAGGGATTTTATGAAAAAATTTTCATCCATGAACGCCTCGCTATATTTTGTGCATGATTGTAGTTGAGGTTGCTACTAGATACTGCTCCTTCTCAGAGGGTTTGTATAATTACATCTGTTTTCTCGCAAATAAGCTTCGACTTTTCGTTTCAAAACAATCTCGACACTCTTAAGTTCCTTGTATGTTACTCTTCACCGCAGGGTACGTTAATCTTCGGCGCAGTGTACGTCACACTAAACAACTGTGTTTCTTTCAGAAGGACCGACCAAAGAGTGAAGATAGTCAATTAGAATGGGCGAAACGCGAGAGCGAACGTGAGGAAATGGAGAGACAGAAAAGGTTAAAAGAATTAGCACAACAAGAAGAGATGGAAATCGCCATAGCATTAAAACAATCGGTGGAAAGTTCTTCAGACGCTTAGTAGATTCGTGTGCATGTTACATAACTCCGAAAATTAATTCCATCTATATACACGTGGTTCAAATGAACTGATCCATCATATTTGGATTTATTAGTTGTGAAATAAATGCGGGAAATATGGGAGAGATGTATACGAAGAAAACCATGAAGAAGCAGAATCACTCATAATGCAGCAGAATTCCTCCATGTTTATAAATCTTTAGGTTATTGTTTTCACGTCAGTTTAACATTTTTGTTTTTATAGAAAATGTAATCGAATCATATAGGCTAACCTACGAAATTCCTTATCCTTGTGGAGTGTCCACCCCAGTAATTTTTGGAGAAATTTTCAAAATTTTGATATTGCCAAGAAAACGTACGACATTTCATACCTTTAAGAAATTATGATCTTGGGACTAATTTCTATGACCTTATATTCCAAAAGTTTCTGTGTTTCGGTGAACACTCGTACAGCTTCCTAACCAACTTAGTATAGTATACAACTAGATTCGTTTTTTTTTATGTGCGTTTTTTATTTACGTGTGTTTCAGTCTAGTTCCCAGGGCTTTTTGGATCAGCGCCGACACGTAATTTTAAAAAAGTCCTGGGGACAAGATTGCACGTTTTCAGTATAAGAAGTATATATTTGTTATTGTTGTTTATATTAAGTGTTTTGGTGTTTTAATTTTGAATTTTGAATTTCGTTTTTTTGTTTCTAATCTATAAACCGCTTATCTACCAAGAAGTACTGGAAACAAATGGTGCTCTTTGGAAAGACTGGAAACCAATGGTGCGTAAGTTCGCCGAAAATGTTTGATTGTTTTGAAATTAATAGTTCATGTGGAATATGCAAATATATATCAAATTAAATTAAATTGCTTTTGTTCACCCCGTCTCTGCGCCTGAAGCGTTTTATCATCATCATATCGAAAAACGGTACAAGCCCTGGGTTCGAGGTTGATTTTCATTCTAAAAAGTAAACTTCTCAAACTCCTAGATATCGTGACATCCCAAACTTGGAAATGGAGAAATTTCAAAACTTCTTGAAATCATGTACGTTAACTTTAGAAAGGTGTACAAAGTGACAACAGGGTATCCACGCTCTCAAGGAATGCCAGAGTAATTTTCAGAACATCATCCAGGATGCGAGGAAAAAGTAAGAAATATCAGCGACCTAAATTTCCAACTGATATTTTATTACAAACTTCACTGTTTCTCATATCGTTTCACTCTTTTAATCTTGGCTACATAATCTTTAAAAAGAAAGTATTGCCAGAAATTAAGTCTTCTTTGTTTGAAATATGTCGCTTCATAATATCGCGCAACTCGAGTTCTTTTTCAGTTAAATGTCATAACAGCATTTCACTCTGTCTATCCTCCGAGGTGTATTACGTCATTTCCATCATTGGGAATCTGTAAAATTGGTCGTCTTTCTTCGGTGTCAAAATAAGATCAACAATTTTTTGCATGTCTGAGAATGTGTTGCAGAGTTATAGTTTCTAGTTAGTGTAAATATGAAAGTGTTTCTGGTAGATATGCTTCTCAGAGGAAGAAGTCTCAGTAAGTTGATGGAAGAGAATTGAGCCGCAATGGGGCTATGCTTTGATACTTCAAGTATTTTTTTAGAGTAGTATTTGTGCTTCTGATTCGTATTAGTGGATGTAAGGTCACCTACTTCATGTAGCAAATTTGGTAGCAGTAGAGATTTACATAGAGTGAAAATGGTTTCTGGGTAGGAAAATCTTAATACAGATCTGCTCAGTGGCATACTCGAAGAGATGGTGTCGCGTGTCTGGGGAGGTCTATGAGAAAAACGTATGAAGAGTGACTTTCTTACGCGTGTTGTTTCAGTGAATTTTGTGGTGTGATGAAGTTTATTGTCACCACAAATATTTGATGGCGTAGCGTGTGGCGTCCAGAAACAACCTCGTCACCAGGGCTTGTTAGCCTTTTTATATTTGGACAGCCTGGCCGTCCAAAAATATAAAAAGCCTAACGAGGTTGGTCCGGAAACAACGAACTCACTTTTATGGAGATAAGATGTTTTTTTTATAATCTATCCCTTAAACAATCGTTCTTTGAAGTCCTGACAAATGAATTCATCCCTTCATTTTCAATGACTTTTTTTCAACAACTTGCGTCCACACTCTCGTAAAGTTTTGTTTCAACGCTTCGGCCTCCCTGGGACCGAGGTTGTGGGATATATTTCTTGATAATTATTATTTCGTGTACTGTTTATATGCGACCATAAAAGTGTGCTTAAAATCGTTTCTTGTTCTGCAGTTCAGTTGAAGCAGTCAAATTTTAAATTTTCTGTTATATATTTCTTGTATTTAACCGTACTGGTTGATATTCAGGAATGGGAAGAAGAAGGTCAAAAAGAAAAGCCCCTTCTAGAAAGAAGACGTTGGGGACTTTAGAGAATCAATTCAATTGTCCGTTCTGCAATCACGAAAAATCATGTGATGTGCAAATGTAAGTTTAGAATTTTCATGGCGGAACCCAGATAGATAGATAGATAGATAGATGTGCATATTTTACATGGCTAGCCTCACAAATATCGAGGGATATACCCTGTCTATTATTTCCAGGAGGGGCCATGGCTTAGATGGAGAGTCCTAGAGTATTTAATGCTCATTCTGAGCTACGCAGACCCAATTAGTAGGGCCCACGCTATACTAGACAACTCCCGGCAACATCCAACGGCCCACACAGTGTGCCATCTCCCCAATTTCCCTCACATGGCTTGGGTTAACCCGGGGCTATGGTAACATTCATTCGCCCATGTTAAATCGCCGTCAAGAGGAATCGAACCCCGGTCTCCCGCACAAGAGTACGAAAGCTATAACCACTAATCTACGGCGCCACCGGCCCACACAGTGCACCATATCTCCAATTTCCCTCACATGGCTTGGGTTAACCCGGGGCTATGGTAATATTCAATTGCCCATATTGAATCGCCACCAAGGGGAATCGAACCCCGGTCTCCTGCACAAAGTATAAGAGTGATAACCACTAAACTACGGCACCACGTAACTACGACGCCTGGTTTAAAATCCTTTTAAACCTGTTTAAAAAATAACAATTTTTCACTGAAACATTCACAAAATTATACTTTTTTGAGTCTTCATTAATCTCTTTTTGCCTGGTTTACATTTTTATAAGACAGTACTAAGATAAGACAAACAAGGTTAAACAAGCTACTTGAATGCAAATGTGATCGCCGTCCTCAATAAGAGCTCCTGCATAAAGCGGCAAAGATCAAGGTATATAGTTCATTACTTTGCTCATAGGCAAAGTGATTGAACTGTTATACTAGAGGACTAATACAGACTTGTATATACCAACAGAGTTTTGACGTTGGATTTGTTGCTCTATGCGAAATTAAGTCTCTGTCAACATAAATAGCAGTATAGCAGCTGTAAAACCCTATCAATCAGATCTTTCATATAACTAGCACCAAGTATAAAAAGTATTTTTCCTGTTTTTTCTTTTATTTTAAGTGGGAGGAGAATGACTTGCTCTATAAATTTTGAAACAGCGCAAGAATAATTCTTGCTGTATAACTTTCAAAACAGCACAAGAAATATTCTTGCTGCATCTATAAAAAACGAGTAAGTTTTTGAGCATGCAAGTATTTTTATCTTTTCACCTTGACAGCTAGTTATTTTAATAATTCAAAACAAGAGAACAAATTTATCAAAAAAATTTTAGTGAGACAAATTATTATTATTTTTCCCTTCGCAACAAAAAATATTAACTGCGTACGTGATGCAATAATACATGAAAAAAATGCTTGTCGTAACACCCTTCTCCATTGTAGTCACTGTATTGAAGAATTAAACTTATTATTTAATTCTAGCGCAAGCAATATTATTTAAACTTATTATTTAATTTTCATAAAGTAAAGTTTAGTTTTTTTTATAACAAGACGAACTTCTTTGAAACGATACAAACTACAAACGAACTTTATTTTAAATTATACAACATTTATACGAACTTGTAATTTTGATGATACGAAAAAGTTCGTATTAAAAATAAAATGATACGAAAGATTTAATAAAATGATACAAAGTTTTTTATACGAATTATACGAACTAAGTATGAACATTTTGAGACGATCCCTTATTTTTTTTCTTTACGCTGTGATTTAAGAACAGTATAATAAAATTATTTCTTTCGAGATTATCGTTTAATTTATTTTTTTCTTTGCACTACAATTTAATAAGAACAGATATTTAATTAAACACATCGCGATGTATCGAGACTGCCTATCGAGGAAGCATGATAAGGCTTCAGGCGATAGAAATTCAGGAGTGAAAAAAGCTATCGCGTATCGATCGCGTCGCGCACGATACGCGATCCTCGATGTTAAGAAACCTTTTTACAGTACTGTATGTGATTATAATCATAGAAAATTTTTTTTCTAATTATGAAATCGCGATCTTTGATTCTCTAGAATATCCTTTTTTGTGGGTTTTTCAATTGGAGCGATATTTTTGGGTAAATTAGGAGGAAGTTCTGTCACCGTAATTTTTCTATTTTCAATAATTGATGTCTCTGTTTGATCAACGAGTTTAGAAAACACTCGCAGGGATTTTGCCTCTTTGTATGGCTTTGCCTTTGCCAAGTTTTTGTGATCTTTGAGTAGCAAAAATTGTAAGAGCCTTTTCCACTTTTGGTTTTTGCTTGCTCGAGAGACGATCCTTGATTAAAATCAATAGCTGCTAGCCTGCATCAAGCAACCATTCCTTGGTACGAAAAGTGTGTGCTCTTTGGTGCCCACTTATTTAGAACTGAATGGTACACTTCTAAAATGCCGGTGTGAGAGAATTTTGTGAGATGCTTAATATCTTTCAAAATAGTTTTGTCCAAAACGATGGTTTGGAGAGCAACAAAAGCCTCTGATTTGGGTGAAATCCATGCTTTGGTACGTTCTTCTTCTGGTGATAATTCTGGGTGGCAACATTCGTGATATATTTCATGTCCCATCCAATGTCATGTCATGTCTCTCTGTCGATATGTTCCATTTCGGCGTTGTTATGGATAGCTTCATCAATGAGCTTGCGCTTTGTCAATGCAGCGTCTCTTTGCTCCAACCTTTGCGACGATTTCCTTTTTTGCTGTGCTTTGGAGTAGACAAAAATTGTTGGTACAGCCCCGTCCGTTAAAATCCGTCTCGTAGGCAAACCAAGCATTTCATTCTATAGAGAAAACGATATGGTAAATAAAATGATGATAATAAATGAATGTAGTATAAAACATAAAAAAAATGACTATAAACATTACAGTACATATGGTTGTCATTTACAAGTATAATTTTCGTTACCTTGAGATCTCTTTTGAAGCAGTCACTATCAAAATGAAAATGACACACGTGGATGTTTTCTTCTTTAGGCATGTTGTCTCGTTTCAGCTTTGAAATCCACATCTGTTTTATCTTTGCGTCTTTTGGAAGTTTGAAAAAACTTTTTTCATCATTTTTTTTGCTAGAACTTCTAGTACAACCGAGTGCTGCACAGTGAACCATACTTAATTCTGTTGTATAATTAAAAAATCCTTCTTATCTTAAAAAAACTTCTCTTCACTTATTTAAAAATCTGAAAATACTTTCTATTTGTTGAATTTTCTTAACACTCAAAAAATCCATTCGCCATCTATGACATCACGGCTATATAAACAACAGAGAACAGGATTGTAAAAAAGGGCCGAATAAGAGCAAAAAAAAAACTTTTTTTTGAAAAAAAACTTTTTTATGATAATAAATAAAACATTTCCAATAAAATAAGATAAAATTTTTTTTTTTGATTTTTCGTGGGACCACTCCTTTAATGATAGAAATTTTTCTATACTGAACTTTAGTGTCAATGCTAATTTCAAATACCCAGGCCTCAGCAATAGCATTTGGAAATCGGACATTGGCAGACCCAGACATAAAATTGTCCTACGAGAATCAATGTCAGAGCGGTGAATATAAAAAACCAAAAAACAATGCTGGGGGTCTTATTGTGTTCTACGTCATTGCTTCAGAAGCTTTGCTACTAAAACGGGTTTTACGCACACTAATCCACCAAGTTGTTTTCCTCAACAAGGTCGTGACACAAGGGAAAATATCAAGCCATACGGTTAGTTTTATTCAAGTCTTAGTAATACATCTTCCTTCTAAAAAATATTCTGAAACATTTTGATCAGCAGAGTTGAGTTTCTTCAGCATCTTTCTCCTTGGTGTACCTAAAATGTATAAAACACATTTTTGAATGTTGAAAATGTTTGCTGCATTTTTTGTAGAGAAATGCGAAATCAGCGATTGAAAAACAGGCACATTGTTTATTACATTTGTCATGGTTGATCCGCTATGGCATTGTTTTTTAAACCAACCAGCTTGATTTTTCGAGAATTTGAACCAATCAGGATATTTTAAAATCATAAACTTTTTTAATCGACATGTGAGGCGAAGAAAACTTTTTTTGATAACTAAAGTCAAATTTATTTGAAAAATAAAATCACTAAAAGCTTATAAAGCTAACAAAAACAAATGATGTCGTTCGGTATAGAAGACTTAAAAAAAATCAACGAAAATTTTTAGCTTGATGCCTACTTAAAATGTCAACATTTTAAAACTTTTTGCTATAACGAAATGTAATAAATTTTGTGGACAGTAGTAGAAAGGATACCTATCTCTCTTCCCCGCCCTCATCAAAAATATCAAAAAGGGAAAATTGATGAGTTTAGTTTACTAGACTTTTGTTATAAGATAAACGCTAGAAATTAGCTAAACAAAAGATGTAGCAACCTGACACCACATACAGCTAAATTCGCCACAAAATTGACTGAAAATTGCTCTTCTCAGTCCAATATTTTGCACGTTTTGATTAGCTAAGATTATAAACAAAACATTCTAGCCATAGTAACAAATAAGGAGAAACACATAGCTTAGCTACAAAAACAACTAACCTTTTTTGTTTTTACATGGGCAGGAAGATAGTGCTCTGTAGGTTAATTTCTTTCTTTATCAATACCTAGAAACAACCTTGACAGGGTTTGTGCGCTATAACGTCTAGTGCTACGGTCAAACTGTCACTGAAGAACATATTATAGTAATACCTGGAAACAACCTTGACAGGGTTTGTGTGCTATAAAGTATAGTCTTACAGTCAAACCCTTACAGAGAAACATTCCATGGTTATACCTAGAAACAACCTTGACAGGGTTTGTGTGTTATGAAGTATATGGTTACAGTCTGACATAAAATAGGTTAGCCCAACATCGGCTGATTGAATTCGTGTTGTGAGGTATGTGATATAGTAGATAAGGCGAAGCAAACAAAGAATTAGATTTTTGTCCCTGGAATTCCGGGTATAATTTGAAAACACCAGGATTTATTTCGGAAATAATTTCCTGAAAGTTCAATAGGCGCCCGGCATTTAAAGCGCCCCTGAGACTGCTTTTAGAAATTGGGTGCTTATTTGAAAATTTTGCTCTCTTATTATAGGAATAAAAAACATGCATCTAGGAATAAAAAACATGCATCTTATGTTAAATAGGAAACCTATACAATCCTTTTTTTCTATGTGTAAACTGCAAAGTTGAAAACTGTTCTTTTATTTTTAACAATTGTTCAAATTATATGCAGGTACCCAGGTAATTTCCTTAAAGTTCAATAGGTACCCAGCATTTAAAGCACCCCAGAGACTACCTTGAGAAATTGGGTGCTTAATTGAAAATTTTGCTGTTTTATTAAAAATAAAAACTTGCATCTTATGCATCTTATGTTAAATAGGAACGATCCTTATTGTTATAGATACTTTCAACTGCTAACACCCAATAGTAAATTGATAAATTGACAAGTATCTTGCTGTAAAGAACTTTAAAACCAAAAACAATGATCTTACTCTATATTCAGAAAATCTCCTTCAAAGTTAAGCAACATTAAACGTCGTCAAAAAAAAGAAAGTGACAAAACTGGTGTTGTTGTCAATATTAGTGTGTGAGACACCAATATTGACAACAATTATTAAGCAACATTAAGTCTGAACCTGAAAAGTGTTATAAAAATGTGTATATAGTTAATGAAGTAACACAAGAGCAACGAATTTACCGAAGCCTTACAGTTTTAAAAATAGTGGAAAAACTGCCACAAGTATGAAAACTTTCCATCCCAGCAGTTATAATGACACCCACATTTCTGCGGTCATCCCAAGTGCACATGAAACTTCTGCGTCTCTAGCCAGTGTTCTACAATACCATAGAAAAGTACTATTGCAAGATGTACACAAAGTTTTATATATGTACCTGATTTTTATACATGTTTATTGTAGGGACAAAACAAGAAATGTTGGACATATATCATGTCGCGTTTGTTCAGAAGACTTTCAAACACCCATCACATGTATCCTTTTCACTGCTTTTCACTGCTTTACACTGCTTTTCACTGCTTTACACTGCTTTTCACTGCTTTACAAGATGCGTAAGATTGAACAGTATATATGTACTTGATTTTTAAGTTAGAATAGACCAAGCTGTGGAGTAAAATAAACTTGTAAACATATTTCAAGTACGTAGAGTTTCCCAAAAACCATGTTACACAAGTCAACTCTGGGGTAAAAATGCCCCATTTTTGGACAATGAACAATTAACTATTTATTGGATTTATACTCAAAAGTACTTGATTAGGTTAAAAGCGAAATAATACGAGTTTTTAAACACAGTTCAGCTAAGAATTCTGCAAGTTTTACCTTAGAATGCCAGTGAAGTAAGCCTAGATCTGTGTTCTGTGGATGTCCTTTTAATAAACGCATCTCTTGTAGAGTCCTAAAAATTCTTCCTTAACTGGAAACGTCAGATTTATCAGAGCCTGTGGATGTGTTTGGTGACTGGATAGATGCTTGTGAAGCGGCTAATGATTAGATTGTAACCGCAATGAAGGTAAACAAACCCTTGATTGTAATACTTCCTTATTATGGTAGGTCAATACAGGTTGTCCGTCAGTTTAAAAAACAATAAATTTTCCCTTCCCACGTTTTTCTAGGAACCTTTTCAAAGATTTTTCTAGGAACCCATTCCTTTTTAAAGATTTTTCTAGGGACCCATCCTTTTAAAGATTTTTCTAGGGACCCATCCTTTTTAAAGATTTTTCTAGGGACCCATCCTTTTTAAAGATTTTTCTAGGAACCCATCCTTTTTAAAGATTTTTCTAGGGACCCATCCTTTTTAAAGATTTTTATAGGAACGATTTTACTTTTATTTATTATTACCCGGTTAAGAAATTCATCTATAACCTGGATGATCGGTCTGTTTTTTGAGCGGTCGGGATGTTATTTTTTGTTTGTTTATTCTTTACGATTCGATAATTTCCCAAAAAATGTTCTGTGTGATCTTTCACTATTGTGGTGACCCATTTGGATAACAAACAAACTTTACTTTTTTAGGTGCAGCTTAAATTGTCTGTTTTTTACTATAAATTGTCTGTTTTTTACTATAAATTCAGCACCAGAATTTTTTAATTTTTAGGTGGTGTTCCATCGACGCAATGTCCTGCATATAAAATTAATATAAGTTTTCGGTGAAAGTTTTTGGTGAGAACATTAAATATGGCGGCGAATTTGCCGACCGTAAGATTTGCTGTAAATAGTGTACAGTTATTTGAACAATGATGCAGTGTACGACTTTCTTTTTTGCGTCTTTATGTTTTGTATTTACTGTTTTAAAAATACGTCGTGTTAGAAGAGCTGAGTTTTCATACATTATGACATCGTCTTTTAATCTTGTTTCTATGTTTCTGAAAAACGTGTTTTTAGTATTGTGGCCCGTTTGGTGTGTTCATCTTGATTTATGTCAATGTTCGATTTCGTACCAATATTATACTATATCTAAAGTCAGTCCCCTTTTGCTGTAGCCTAGAGCTTTTGTTTATTATTTTTGGAATCTTCAGCTTTTTTTCTGTCGCCGTCTATAATTTTTAGTTACGACGTATAATTTGTAAATTTTAGCGTTAATTCACAGCATCTAGTCCATTTTTCTGAAGAGAAGTTGAATGACTCTGTTTTTCTAAAGGTCCTAACTTCCATCACCTCTAAAATATCCGTCATTTAGGCATTACTTTGACGTTATGATATATGTACATGCGAAGTAAGTTATGTTTAGACCGACGTTTTACGGTTTTTATTTTGTTTGTTTTTAAGTATTGATCTATAAGACTGCGCAGTTTTTTCTTATTTTGTTTATGAATGCTGGAAGCACGTAAAAGTATGTAAAAAAATTCCCTTATCACTTCAGCCATGCGGTTACTCGTTCAACTACATAACCTAATGAAAGCAAGAACTGGAGCTAGTATGGAGTTACCTTAATACAGCTTACTCCCGTGAAAAACAAACAAATTTACTTTGTATGAATTAGCTTGGGAAGTTGTCTAGGAAAATCTTTTTTTCTTAATATTTTTGCATTTAGACGACCTCGATTCCAGGGCTCTTTGTCTCATTTCAAACCAGGACGGCTAAAAGGGAGCTAGGAAATCCATTATTTTCGAAGAATAACCAAAAACCGCTAATTACCACACTATTGTTGCTTCGACGAATAATATTTTTGCGTCCGCGAAAATTAGTCTGCAAAATTTAATCCACTTCATATGTGAACGTCACCATAGAATGTGCTTTTTCTGTTAAACAAATATTGTACTCAGTTCAATTAAACCCACACGGGGCTTGCTTTTCCAAGGTGGGATTATTTGTCAGAAACGATTTAAAAAGGATGAGGGCTTATTGGAAGGCCAGGGATGGGGTTTATTGGAAGGAGCAGACTTAATCGAGTATTTGGGGTAGGACTTAGGCTGTTTGGTTAAGTCGAAACTTTGTAAAAGTGCCATCTGTTGCTGTCAGCACGTCCATTTTTTCCTCATTTCGCGACTTTGGTTCCATCATGTTAGTGAAAGCAAGTAGCAAATTTTAAACGCTGTCCACCTGGCATACATGTGCGCATATGGTAATCTTGCGGCTTGACGCTTTTTTATGAAATTAAAAAACTGCCTTTGTTACAATAATTTTGTATACGATAAATGTCAACTGAAAGCTTTTGGTCAGCTTAGCTAAATTGTTCGTTATTGGGATACGTTTTACCGTTGTTTAAATTACAAGCTCCATCAATGCTCACAAACGTTAACTTTTAATGACTCATTTCGGTTTTACACTAGTTTCCTTATGAAAATGCTCCTAAAATTTTAATTAAAAACAAAATATTTGTCAAAAACCGCTAAGTTTAACCTAGGAGAACGGAAATAGAGATTTCTATCCTCCTAAATTCAACATTTTCTCACTAAAATTCATTAGTAAACTTTCCGTAACTTATCTGATAGTTATATATTGTCTAGAAACGAATAACCATGGCAATCAACTAAATAATTTTTTAACTTATTGCTGTGCTGTCGTAACCTATGATATTCTCATCAAAGCAGGAAAGAGGCCGTCCCATATGATATAGTTCTTTTTATAGGGGAATCTCCTTAATCTTCATAAATCTGTCTATGTGTTTTTCACATAGATTTTTCGTTAATTTTTGCAAAGGAACTTTTGAACGCATGGGGTTTGACCATTCACATTCGAAATCTTTAACCAATAGGAGTGGACCTGCTAAAAATAATTTGAAATGTCATATCTGATGAGTACCAGGTCTTTTATGTGAATGTTTTCTTGGAAGGATGTTTAACATTTTTGTGGTTATTCAAAGCTCGGGGCAACGTGACATTCTATTATTGAAGAAACAATCTTCTTGTTGGTTTAACAAATACATGGTGACGTCACTGTCCGCTTCATCTGGTACCATCTTTATTTACGATCGCAACACAAATACTAGCTGACGCTTTTACGCTCGATAACCTTTCCTAATTTGACAATTTTTTAACCGGAAAGTGATACAACCTCGCCCAGAAGTTGTTTCCTTTTTGACACCGAGGCCATTAACATTGTTAGCCGCCAAGTAAGCGCTAGCGGCTTTGACATCAGCCAACAAACCCTGGGGACGAAGATGAAAGTGACCAAAAAAAATGCATTTAGAATAGTAGAAGAACTCGATATAGGCCCAAACCCTCGGGCCTATATCGAGTTCTCCCTTTCGAAATACTGAGTCGAGAGTGGAAGATTTTATTGGAATTACAGTTGTCGCTCGATATGGACAAGTGAAACCATTTATCCCGGTCCCTTGGATTTGCCTGATCAAATTCTCGTAATTTCTTCGGATATGTGAAACCCCATTCTCGACCCCAGAGCTCTTTGAGATAATCTACTCAAAAGTGCTTTGAAGTTTATCTCAAAAAGCTCTTGGGACGAGAATGGTGAAACCCTGATTAATTGGAACATTATTTGCTAAGTAGAACCACTTTTCTCCCTTGAGCCAAATAACACCCTCGTAAATAGAACTTTTGCTCGATTTTTAAAACAAATTCCGCAATTTCAACGTTTGAACGTATTTTTTTTAAAAATTTGAATCACGGATTTTTTAGAACTAACACCTGTGTGGTCGCATATTGTAGCTAAATTTTTTTTAAAACTTCGGATAAGTGGAACATTCGCTAAGTGGAACTATTTTTTTCGGTAAAATTAGTAAACTACTTTCTATATTCGAACTTATGAAGTCATAAAAACGAAACTAAGTTTTCTTGCAGAGGAAAAAAACTTTTTGAGTGCGTTGCCTATATCTCCATATATAAATTCAAATCACTTCACATGCAGAGGAATACGCGAAATAGTAAAAAAAGTCAGTAATAAGGGACCGAATTTGTGCAGGTGACTAATATATTTTTATTGTGTACATTTTTTTACCCATTTCTTTAGTCTTTTATTTGAGAAGAAATTTAGTCACACTGCTAGTGTCTTTTGCTACACTACTCACAAATAAAATCCCCTTGGTTTTTGGCAGATTATAACGCCTGACCCAACTCGTCCCCAGGGCATCTTGTATCTTTTCTGACCCCGGGACGGCGATAGGTTGCGCCTGACCAACTCCCTTCAAGGCCTTACGCAGCTTTATGTAAAAGCCCTGGGAAGCAAGTTGGATTCTGCTGACGTGGAAAATGTTTGTATCTTGTTTGAAGTAAATTCCACTGCTTCTTCTTTGGTCTGTTAAAAAGTAGAAACGAAATGCTCTTCCCCAAATAACCAAATTCGTTCCCAGGGCTTTCCGATGTGTGGCTGGCGTAAAATTTTTCTTCGCGCCGGCACGCATATCAGAAAGTGCAAAAAGAAGCTCTGGGAGAATAACAGAGGAATAACATCGTTTACTGAAAAGTATGCCTATTTTGGCGGGAGATTATGAGGAGATGTCTCATTCCTACACCTCGTTAGTTTATCGTAATATACCGGAAAGACATTGTGTTGCACATAAACCATTGTCATAAGTATTATTGAATCAAAATTGAACTATTATTTTTGTTGAGGTTAAATTCTTTCCAAGGGTTCTTCTACGCCTCGTCAGCATATTACCGAAAGACGTTGTATTGAGGTTAGACATTCCTCCCTTCGATTGAAACATTGTTACAAGAACCGGTTCGTGTGACGATGGTTAAAAACGTGTTGTTGCTCTGAAACTTTAAAGTGCTTTTCCAGTGATATCAAATTTTTCATTGAATGTAAACTGGTCAAACTCTAAACAGTGATGACGTTTTAAAAATGTGAATAAAACAGAAAAATGTCACAGTGGCTCTATACACTGTATGCACATACTGCAATATGCTTTGCTCTTTTACCTGTTAACTTTATTAGACATCCAGTGCGCCAACTTTCAGTTTTACACATCCAGTGAGCCACAAATTTCACATCCACTGAGCCAAATTTCAGTTTTACGGTAAAAGTCTAGATTTTCGTAAATAAGAGGGTAACTAACGTCTTTTTTGTCTTCCTGAGGTCTCTGCGCGGATAAGTAAACCAAAATGCTAGTTTAGATATGAAGTATGAGGAAAATAATATGTAGCGTAATGCGGGGCAAGACGGGACATGGGGTAAGACGGGACATTTTTATATTTAATTTGCTTTTCTGTCGTTCGGCAATTTACAATGTGTTAAAATAAAGAGCTGCCGTGGACACGTCATTCTACTTCAAGAAAATATTCAAAGTCACACGTGTAAGTAACTGAAACTTTGTTTTTTTTATATAATTTTGTGAGGAGGGTGGAATGTGCGATAAATTTTAGCTATGTCTAAAATCTTTCTAGTTTTTAGAATTTCTTGTGTTTTGTTTTATTTACGGTTTTAAAAGTTATTTATATGTTTTTAGCTAGGGCCAGGGTATGTCTTGAACTTTACAAAATAATTTTAACTCAACTGGGCAGTGGTACCTGGAAATTTAGGTTAACTGTGAGGTTATGTTAGTGGGGCAAGATGGGACAAGAGTATAATTTTTCAGGCCTTATTCTAGGTTTGTTTTTGTATATGTTTTGGTTCCAAACAACTTAAGTTTGTTTCTATATTTTAGATTACAATTCAAAATGGTTAGAAATTATGTCAGAAAAACACAGAGAGGGCTGTGGTCTGAAGATTCAATGCTGGAAGCCATACGAGCTGTCAAAAATAAGGAGATGAGTTTACGTAAAGCTGCAGATGCATTCAATGTGCCTAAAAATGCTCTTCACAGAAGGGTAAACTGGTCAGTTAAAGTTACTCAGTGAGGATAACTTACATACAAAAATACTGGGTCCTAAAAAGGACAGTTCTAACCAAGGTCCAGGAAGATAAGCTTGTCAAGTATATTATAGATATGGACACTGTATTTTATGGTTTGACGATTAATGACATTCAACGTATTGTTTTCCAATATGTCGATAAAAACAAAATTCCTCACCCTTTCAATGTGGTCTCAGGTCTTGCTGGAAGAGATTTTGTTGAAGGATTTCTCAAAAGAAACCCAATGTTATCTTTACGAAAACCACAGGGCGTTGCTCTTAATCGAATTTATGGACTTAACCGAGAGTCGGTATCAAACTATTTTACCAATTTAGAAAATATTTTAGACACTTATAAATTTCAAAGCACACCAAATTTATAATTGTGATGAATCTGGCATAACAGCAGTACACAAACCAATGAAGGTGATTGCCCCAAAAGGCAAACACTGTGTCTCCTCAGCTACCAGCGGCGAGAAGGGAGTCACAACAACAATTGTGTGTTGCACCAGTGCTACAGGAAATTATGTGCCACCTTTAATGATTTTTTAAAAGGAAAAGAATGAAACCTGAACTCATTGATCATGCCCCACCTGGTACAATAGGAGGTGCTCGGACAATGGCTGGATAACAAGCGAACTTTTTCTCACATATATCAAACACTTTCGTGTACATGTACGTTGTTCAAAGGATCAGAAAGTCTTACTGATTCTTGATGGTCATGTTACACATACGAAAAACATAGAAACTATAGATTATTGCAGAGAGAATGGTATTGTTTTATTGTCCCTACCACCGCACACCTCCCATAAGTTACAACCTCTAGATCGAAGTTTTTTTAAGCCACTGAAGACTGCTTATCACACAGAATGTAGTCGATGGATGAGGGAACACCCGGGACGTAGAATAACCGTTGACCAGATTGGTGCAATTTTTTCAACTGCATATTGTAAAGCAACCACAACTCAAAATGCAGTTTCTGGTTTTAAAACAAGTGGAATTGTACCATTAAATCGTGATGTTATTCCTGATAGTGAATATGCTGACGATGCACGTTTATCAGTCGAGACCACTTTACCCAATGTTACCACTGCACCTCAATCGTCCACTCTTACCAACACACCTCAATCATCACCTGTTGTGCTCTCTTCAACACCTGTTGAAGAACCTTCATCTTCAAAGGCTGGTTCAATTTTCCATTGAAACAAGTTTTGAAAACATTGTTCCTGTACCAAACGTTAAAATGCCAGCAAAAAGGGTGAGGAATCAATTATTATAACAGCATCACCACATCCTAATATGTTGGAAAAAATTTGCCGAAGAAGAACAAAATAAAGGAAAATATGGATAAAAAATGCTTAAAACCGAAAAAGGATCGCGGGAAAGGTAAATCGAAAGCAAAAGTAAAGCTTGTTCTTGAAGACTGGGAGTGTTATGTTTGCAACGGACTGTGGAGCAATGCAAAGGAGGGTGAAAAGTGGGTCCAATGTGTACGTTGTGTGACCTGGTGCCACGAAGAGTGCTGCACATTTCCAGGTGGTGAAGCTCTGTGTGACTTATGTTAATATATATAGCTACTATTTTTTACCTTTTCGATTGACTACTTATAATATAACTTTTTGTAACATGTTTTCTTCTCTAATATTTTTGTGTGTGTTTATAGTAGGCATCCATAATATATTATTGTAACTTTTATTTAAAAAAAAAACATGCATCTGCTTAATTTAACTTTTTTTTTGCATTGTCCCATCTTGCCCCGATTGCGGGCAAGATGGGACAACAGCTCCCCATTAAGTTTTAGTCATTTTTTCCCAATTTGATGATAGTTTTTTGCTGATTATTTTGCTGCACATAAATTGTAATAGGTATAGGTTCATTTCAGGTGAAATTCTAAACTACTTCATTTTAACAGCAGGTGTTATTTAGGAAAATATCCTTAAGTGTCCCATCTTGCCCCGTATTACGCTATGCTTCACATTCTCTAACACCTAAAAAGCCGAC
Source organism: Hydractinia echinata (assembly GCA_030067915.1). NCBI lineage: Eukaryota > Metazoa > Cnidaria > Hydrozoa > Anthoathecata > Hydractiniidae > Hydractinia > Hydractinia echinata. The sequence goes on along the minus strand of JASGCC010000054.1, from coordinate 1,437,918 downwards.
TATATTATTATGTATAACGAAGGCTCAAGAAATATACGCAAGGCATATGCGATACATATGTAACAGTTAAAAGGAATTTCATTCAAGATGCTTACATAGTAGCCATACGTAGAGCCTGCATAGTCTGTAGCCATACATGAGAGCCTTGTTTGTAATATTTCCTTCACTTAAAATAAACAAGTGGCAGATGAAGGTTGAGAAGGTAGTGTTAAATCCCTTCTATGAAAACAATCAGTCTTCCAGCAACAAAAGCAAAAACAAAGGGTAGGAGCTTAAAATGAGTTGGAGAGATTTCGAAAAGTTGGCAGCTCAATGCATTCAATAAATCGGGAGAGAAAACAACATTGTTATTTTTTAACTTCTCCTCTCTTCAAAAAAAAGTAGTTGTGTCTTAAATGAAAGCAAAACAGAACGAATTCTTTTAACAACAGCTCTTAAAAAGCTACAGACAATTATTTCTTTTACGTGACATCATTTATCATTAAAAACTAACTACTATCTTCCAATAATGATTATTTCATTTGTCCTTGTATATTTTGATTGGTGATTGGCGTCGAGTTAATGGCTCGATAAACTTTCAATTAAAAACAAATTGCGTTGTAGACAAAATTTTTAGCCTTCCTGTTTCAAGCTAAAATTGGATTGATTTTGTTGTTTTGTGTGGATACAGAAACACAGGAAAGAAAGTCATTCGGTTTGTCATTAATTAACATTTTAAACATAACTTTCAAAATATTACTTTCATAGAAACTTTTCTCTTGCTTATCTTTTACAAAGCCATGCTTTTTCAGAAACACGTGGAAAAAAATATGCCAAAAACCTAATCGTCCCTACCGCTTGTTGTCTCTTTCCTTAGTTTATATCAGGTCGCATCGTCCTGATACAAAAGAGAAAACAGGCGCCAGGAACGTTTAAATTTAATTAGATTTTGTTCTTGGTGTGTGTAATTTTTGTTGATAATCTTGTAAGGGAAACTGCTAAAATAACCAAAAATATATCGCAGTTTTGATCTAAAGTTTAGGATCTAAATTCCTTCTACGTCAATCCTGTTCGAGAAGAAATTTGATAGTGTTATTTAACCCTGGGTCGTAAGGTTAGATACATTTTTGTTGATAAAGGAGACAGCTAACGTCACTCTGTGTTGATAGGTTGGTTTCTACTAATACACTGTAACAGGATGAATTTTACAGTGTTTGTTTTTTCGCTAAAAAAAAAGAAAGAAAAAAGAAAGAGAGAGAAAGAAAGGAAGAGAGACAGAGACGAAATAAATAATCTGATGGTATTACATATTCACATATCATACACTGATACAAAAATATCGAAACATTCATCGTGATTTTTAACATTGAACCATGAGATCGTTGACGTCTGGAAGGGCGTTTTCCGCCAATCTAGAGATGTAAAATTTAGCCACTATATAAAGCGAAATTCATATATGTAATTTTTCTATATAGCCCCCCCCCCCCCCCCCAATATTAAATTTGTGGTTACGGTACTGTTATGTCAGCACTCTCTACGACGTCATCGGAAGCTTAACATTTGTCCAGAAACCACTATCTCCAACCTCGACCCCCAGGGTCCTTGTCCTTTTTTTTATAACAGGACGGCGAGATCAAAAGAGAAAAAAAGCCTTGGGATCGAGGTAGCACTATCTCCTTAAAATGTGACTACTCGTTGTTCGCCATCTTGACATAATTAAACTCCATGTTTATATATTTTTAATTTTTGCTGACGTTTGGCGAAATTACATGATATTTTAAGATGTTTAAATATGGCTGTTTGCTCAACCTCGTCCCCAGAGTCTTGTGGCCCCTGACCCGTTATTACGGAGTCAACTTATCAACAAGGCAAATGCCCTGGGAACGAGGTTGCTGTTTGCTGTTACAGAGACAAAGCAACGTCGCCAAAAGTAGAATGAATTTAATTGTTGTCGATGGATCTCAAGAGATGTTCTTGAACACAAAATATCTCTCAACCAGTGGTAGTTTTGTCCAATTGCGCATGCGCTAATTAAAATCTTTGAGTGTTTGTGCTATAGCGGAAAATACACCCAGATCGAAGCCACGACCCATTACTAGTTAATACAACTATTCATATTTTTTATTATTCTTATAAATTTTCTACTCCTGTACAAAAGTTTACGCTCGTGTTTTTCTTGTGACGTTGTCCGTGTTTTTTTTTTTTCTAGATTTTTTCGTACTACTGATATCAGTGTAATACCAATAAATCTTCTTCTCTTCAAACCTGGTAATTTTTTTTAACTTAACTTTCCCTTGTATCTCTTTTATCTTCCTTAATGCATGTGAACGTAAACGCATGTATTGTCTGAAATTGTTCTGTCTTTGTTCTTACCCGTTGTTTTTATAAGAATATCTAAATTTCATCTAGGGCTGGATGTGCTTATTTTTTACACCTTTTTAGCCTAAAAGTTCTAATTTGTATTTTTCCATAAATTAGTGAAATATACGAGCAGGTATATACTAATGGATGGATAGTATTTTTAAGAAATGGAAGACATAGTTGATATGAGTCTTTCTCATAGTACAAGTAATAACTAACTCTAAAATAATTGTTTCGTAACAATTTTATACTTCATGATTGTGTGCTTATGATGTATGAAGGAATTTATGCTCAGTTCATTCTTAATCTGTTCTTAACTTTTAGAAAAATCTCAGTCTCAACGTTCTCATTTTTTTCGGCCAATTTACAAGTTGGCAAACAGCATCAACTCTCAAATTTTCGGAACCGGTAGGCTGCAGAATTGTTACATTTTCAGATGCGTAGTTTAGGAACGCAAAGTTTGAATTGTGCTGGTCGCACTTTCTAACATGTCTGCTTTAGGCAATAATTCACGTCAGGGCCCACGAAGGCCTCGAAATTTGAGGAAAATAGTCATGCTGACGTCAGCAACAATTAGTACATTTTAAGGGTTTGGATTTGATTTTGATTTGGATCTGACTAAGATCTTAAGTCTGCTCTCAACAACATTGACAAGTTCAAATTGCGTGAAACTAGTAGTAGCTACAGAAATAGCCTTAAATCAATATCCGTATGTTTGTTCAAAATGGTGGCACGCAGCTTCATTTCGGACACCACGTACCGTAACTCAAAACTGTGCTAAGGTTTGTTTTACTGGCTTACAACTTGTACTGATAAATCTTGTTGAAATTGTGAGCATAAACAGTCTAAAGTTTGCCGGCTGCTTCTCGATGACGTCATCTGTAACAACATGACTAAGATAATTTTGTGAAAGTTTATTTCGAGTTCTCTCTTGTAAACAATATAATTGTTGAATAGAGTCGCCTTTTGATGTGTTGTATTTCTCAAACACGACACACACAAACGAAAGCAATTCACATTCAAATTTAAAAATAGATCACAAGATCATTCACAAAAACAGAAAATGAAAGAAAAAGAAAAAGCTATTTTATGTCTGCTATAATTTTTTCCTTCCGATCAGAAGATTACTTTCTTTCTTTTTCTTTTTTTTTTGCATAAAAAAGAATAAAAATGGTAACCTATATTTTTACTAGGTTTTAACCCGACACCATGTAAACAATTATCGAAAAGTAATTTTAATAAACGCATATTTTGTCAGTCATGAAAAAAGGCCAGAAATTATTTTTATATCCCCATAACGATTTTTTTTTTAGCTCTACCATTTTTCCTTTTTATGTTGTTTATAATCTATTTTTACTCATTTTAGAAACTGATTATACCACGTGACATTGCGCCTCATTTATTGGCCAATTTCCATTCGCGGCAACATAAGTGAAAGATGTCGCCAAGTTTTGACTGTTTTGTTGGAAATAAGTATGGATATAAAACATATGTGCTGTACAGAAAAAAGTTGTAATGAAAAAAGGAGCAGGTGTGAATATGTATGTTTTTATGATCAAAGGTATAATGCTTTGTGAATTATTAATTGAAGTATTCGTGCGGGAAATTAGTTGAAAACACTTCTGGCAAAATATTGCTTTTTTTTTAAGCGCAAAAATACAATCGCATATTGTGTTGACCCGGTTTTTATGGATTCATTGAGCAGATATAATTTGGTGAGCTATTGTTTTGTTTTTTAATAAAAAAAAGAACAAAAATCGTTTTCTTTATTTTATCTTTTTCAATTTATTCTATTTCACAAAATGAGGGTTTTTTGTGTAGATAAAAATAAGCAATATTGAAATTAAGTTCAATTCAGGTTAAACACAGTCTTTCTTTATAAGAGACACGACGCTTAAGATTGTAGGTTTTGTGTAGTTTTCAGACAAAGGTGAAGAATATTTCCATTATTTGACTCTAGAATTTGGTTAAAGAACTCAAGAATCTGGGTTTTTTGGTTAAGAACATCTATAAGTTCAAAATGCTAAACAAATGAACGTTCTAAGACTTTTGTACGCGAAGTTTAGTGTTCGTAAGAAAGTGTATTTGTGAAGAAAAAGGTACTTTTATATAAACCGACATTTTTTGAGAGAAAGAAAAAATGGTTTCTGATGATTCAGGCTCAGCATATTCATATAATATTCATAGTTGATAGTTTTTCTATCAACTTTGGAATATTCTTAAACTTTGGGAAATTGAGCCTTGATGATTCTTATAAAAATAATTCTTATAAAAATGTGGGAATGCAAAGTATAAATGTACAATATTAACCTCGTTTCCAGGGGTGTTTTACCTATGTGACAAAACTTGGTCCTCAACGAATTTGGATAAAAAACATTGTAAACAAGCTTGCTACCTTACGCTTTCCTACGGACAATATCTCTCAAAATTCATGTAGCATTAGACTTTAATTTTTCTAAAGTTTGCATCTGCTTAAAACTTTCATATATTGCTTTTAGCTTTTAATAATAAGCACCTTTTCAAAATATGTCATAAAAATTCCCAGCCTCAAAATCGTTCTTATTTTAAAAATGTTCTCAACCAATGTAATATAGATGCGCGAATGAAACCAGGTCTCAGCAAAAGGTGATTAATACGGTTTTGTACATAGACAGATTGTTATGTTATTGTGTTGTTGTGCGATAGGGGGAAACCCTCCTAATTAATTCATGTGTGACAGATGACAGTCGAATAAAGCCTTGTGTTCTATTGTTGTTATTAACAACGTGCTTAAACCAATAGGGATTACGGATGAACAAAAGTGTCAGCCAATGAAAAACCATTAGTCAGGATTTTATTGTCTAAGCGTGCGAAACAATCGGAGAGAAAAGAAAAGAAAAAAAACATAAATTCTAGCGCGGTACAAATATGATGTTTTATTTCCTTCTAGACGATTGGATACACGGAGTGGGGTTTTACGTTTAAGTTTTTGTAATTTTTTATGTTCATATAAATTATTTTAAGTTCAAGAAATTGATTCCATTATTGTTTTAATAAATCAACACTGTCTAAAATTGGTATGGCTACAGCGCATTTAATGAATGGACACACACACCCATCTGATGAATGGACATTAAATCCTCACATGGCGATGAATGGGGTACCCGATAGATCAAAAAGTCGAAGCTGATCAACAGAATATAGACGATGAAAATGCTACAACTTAATTATAAATTATCTGCCACAAGAAATGACAGAAGAAGAACTCCGAACTTTATTCTCATCCATTGGACCTCTGGAATCATGTAACTTATTCGTGATAAGGATAAATAAATTGTTTGTTTTCTTTTTATCAACGAATGAATTATGCTGTTTTTGTCGAGTTGCTTTTTGTGCAGGTGTTTTGCGAATAAAAAAGTTTACTCGACAACTTGTTTTTGCTTTCATTGCTCTGTAGTTTCGTCACATGACAGAAAAGCTCTTAACGACTTTCCTGTTTTCTAATTGGAAGTTGTTTTCATTTCTAACTGTCATTAAAATACTTTTGGTTCGTAATTTTTTTCCCTTGACGTAAGCTCGTCTACTGTCACTATGAAGTATCTAGTAATGTCAATTCTATTTATAATTGCTTTGGTTTGACCCTTAACTCTTCAACATGTCTTTGTTTCATGCACAAGTAGTATATTTATCTTTCAAAGAGATATCTTAGCCCGTGTTTATCTTGCGTCAGTGCGTTGCATACTGTATATAACGCAACTTGATATAATCTGTCTGTATGCATAAAGCATCTTTTGTTATCTAAAACACGTTTCAGAGCTCAAACTTTTTTAATCTTATTTTCTAAATAAATAAAGAAAGTGAAAGTTTATCGGTATTATGGCGTTTGTTTTTTTAAGGACTTTCTTTTTTTTATCTCCGCAATATGTTTGTTTACGGAATTTTCTTAAAAACAAACCATCAAATATTTGTTACTTTATGTTTTTATTCAACTCAATGTTTATTCCATCAAAATCGATTATGCTAAAGTTCCTTTCATGAAATATATTGTCCTGTTTCTGGAAAAACAATCTGTGAAATTTTAGACATTGTTTTTATTTTGTCCATTTTCAACCATTCCAAGCTTCGTTGTTCTTAAAATTTACGTATGAAAAGACATGGTTTTCACAAGGTCAAGGGTTAAATTTAAAAGTCACCGCCCATAAATAATGGGCGTCATGTGTATTTTTGTATGATTTGGAGAAAATCTTTCTTCACCCAAACTAAACTATTTCTATTTTTTTTAGGTCACTCGTGCAAGTCTAGGTTACGCCTTCGTAAAATATGAGCGTACTAACGATGCCAAAAAAGCTATCGAATCCCTACAGGGAATGAAGTTAACAAACAAAACCATCAAAGTAAGTGTGGCCAGACCAAGTTCGAACGAAATAAAGAACGCCAATCTCTATGTCAGTGGCCTACCATTAACAGTCACTGAACATGAACTACGAGTTCTGTTTGCAAGATATGGTCCTATTATAACGAGCAAAGTTTTTGTATGAATGAATCGAGTCAAAGTCGAGGAGTTGGATTTGTTCGTTACGATAAGAGAGCGGACGCAGAGGCAGCTATTAATGGGTTAAACAATCGCATTCCTGAATTAAATGGTGCTATCAAACCTCTTACAGTGAAGTTCGCCAACCCTCCTCTCAGAAAATACAGCCGTACCTCGATATATTGACACAAGCAAAAGGTCTTGCTGGATCAGCATTTTTGAGACAGGCTGTTGGCTTATCTCAGCTGTCTCCAATGAGTTCAACAGGAGCCTCGATTTCAACTTCTCCCATTGCTTCACCATTGTCACCCAATTCAGCATCGTTGCTACGCAACAACATGGTTGTCAATCAAGCGGCATCGGCTTCGACATTAAACGGAATTCAAAACTCGTCTTGGTGTGTATTTGTATACAACCTTCCATCGGACGCCACCGAGCTCACACTCTTTCAGCTGTTTTCAAAAATTTGGAGCCATACAAAGCACTCGAGTAGTTTATGATGAAAATACGAAAAATGCAAAGGTTTTGGATTTGTAAACATGGCGCATTATGAAGACGCAACTATGGCTATTCTACACTTAAACGGATACTGTTGCGAAAGAGGAAAGCCTCTTCAAGTGTCGTTCAAGCGTCCCAAAAGCCAAGGTAATTTATCTATGGCTTAAGATATTGGCTAAATCATCTTTTATTTTGAATGTGGGAAGATACTTTGTCGTTGTTGTTGTTTTTGTGATGTTTTTAAAATGAGAGTTTCAGAGCTGTACTCGAAGTATTTAAATTATAATAGTTATTATGGCGCTTAAAGTTCCCACTTAAAAACTTCTTTTTTTTAACATGTTGTGTAAATGTTATGTCCAGAGAGAATGTAGAAAGTTGTTCAATGAGGAACAAAAAAACAATAGCTGGAATGAGGCAGCTCAATGTATAATAGTTTGTATGTAGTGTTAGAGCAAGTTAAAATTATAAATAGTTATACAACACCCTATCGACGCAAAGGCTTGAAACGCTTTCCAATACAGCAGTTTCCCGAAAAACACTTACGATGGAGGGCGATTTTTTAGCCTCTGCGTCGAAGGGGTAATATTTTTTGGTTTGGCTTTCAGTTTTTGAATGTTTCGTAATAATACGTAAATCAAATATTTGTGAAAAGAATTATTTCTAGATTTTAGAATGAACAAAACTCGTTTCCTGTTTGTTGACATGTTAGGGTAATATGCTTAAAAGCCATCTTTTGAAACTGCTTAAAAACCATCTTTTGAAACCACCTTTTTGGAACTTCGTCATAACATTCATTTTGGCACTCAAAACGCACCTTTTGTAGTTTCTAAAGTTTTTTGTAATGATATTGTAAAACTGTCAGAGCTATTCGTCGATATAAATCTCCTTTGTACAGACTTTGTGGTTTGACCCTATTGTGTTGCAATTAGACAATGAGTCAAAATTGTTTAAAGAATTTCTCGCTAAACAAATCTATGGATCTACTCTATGTTCTTTGAAAGTATGACATCTAATTACTTACGTTCTTTCAAAGTATAACACTTTACTAGTACGTGATCTCTTGGCGTGTTTTTCTGTCAGCAAACTTTTAAAACTGGGAAATTGTATTGAGTTAGAAAGTCGCAAACATAAAACCCCACAGGAGGAGTGTTTTTCTCAAACTTTGATAGAACATATGTTTTTACTCTGTTTTTCTTATATAAAATATATTGCAGATTTTACAAGAAAGAGGTTTTATTGAAATTTACGCGTCGTTAAAATTATATGGTACGAAGTAACACAAAAAGAAAAATATATGTTACATATGAAAAAATGAAATGAAATTTTTGCGAAGATTTTTTCGCCAGTGTTACGATATTTAAAATATCGAAAACATTCAACACGCACGAAAAAATATTCGCTAAACTTCTTAATCGTTAGGATTATGGTTGCGTTTTCGTTTTTGTTGTTTTTTTATTTCGTTACTTATTTGTTTGTTATTATTATTATGAATTATGATGACGTCATATATCATGAGCATTTTAAAAAACGTATATATATTTATTAAAATGAATTTGCTCCTAAGGAGGACGGTGTTACTTTATTACAGTATATATGCAAGGCATTGTGGGACAGGTTCCCACAATGCATTTTGGCAAGGAGAAAATATTTTGTTCAGTTCTTTGTGTATGGGATTTCCTTTGGAATCTATGAAATCTTTTATGACCATCAGGGTTGTTTGGCATTTCTCCTTGCCGATATTTTGTTACGTTACATTTACGAGAAAGTTTCGTTGTTAAGTTACATTTACGAGAAAGTTACGTTTATCTCGTTATATTTACGAGAAAAGTTACGTTTTGTCACGCTCTTTATGTTATAATGCACGTTTATGTTTTGGAAAAAGAATTTATTACAGCACAAATTCTCATCGTATAAGAAAAGAATATATTTATGTCGTAAATTAAAAACCTCTTAAGCAAAAAAAAACTTTTTTATGAACCATGCGTGTCGACAATGAACTCGCGTTTTTATGTCGACAATGATCCCTATGTACAGAAAGGCTATCACTCCCCACTATTATAGCTTGAAATTGATCTACAATCATCCACATAATATATTGAGACTTTTCGATTTTTGACAAAAAAAAAATTCACAAACTCGCACCACAAGTCTTCTCAAACTCGACGTACTGCCGGAACTTCAGCTTTAGCTTCGACTTAAGAATCTTAGGAAATTCTGAATTCAACTAGTGAAACCGAAAAGTTCACTAGAACGAAGCCTTACAGTGCTGCTATAGGCTAATTATAGCTTTTTACATGTTTAAACCGTCTCAGTTGGAAAAATGGACATTTGCGTCAACGGCCATTTCTGTTTTTTTGATAGAATTTCTAGTTTGTCTCAAAGATTATGTGGATGGTTGTAGAGTTTAATTATTGACTTTTCAATTGCGCATTTCATGATGGAGGACTTTCCAAACTTGGTGGAGAACTTTCACAACATAGTGGAGAACTTTTAAAACATGATGAAAAACTCTCACAACATTGTGGAGAACTTTCAAAAAATGGTGGTGAATCTCCATGCTCCCAGCGCTAATTTTTACAACAAAACGTATACAATTTTATTTGTATGCGTTTAATATAGTTTTTTAGCGAGGATTAGTGACTTTCTTTCATCTTTATCGCTTTCAAAAAAACATTAATATTTTAAAAGCATATTTTTATTTTCCATATTACATTTAACTGAATTTCTGTACGCATGCGCGTGAATACAATGATTTAAAAGCAAAGCAGATGTTTATTTTATTCTGTTTGTTCTCTTCCCTTTAAATGACAGGTGTTTTTAATTATAAAAATCAATCTTTGGGTTTTCACTGAGAGCGTTGAGTCATAATTCACCCACTATATATATCCCACACAATATTGTTCAGTAAAATTATTATCTTTAACTTGCTATCACAGCCTTTTTAATTTACGTCAGCACTTGGTAATTGCCGACGCGACCGCTGATATGTTAACAACAAGAAAAAAATTCGCGTTTGAAACGCTGTTATGCTTTCATATCATGATAACTTACTTTGAGACATTTCCGTGCAAATCCCAAAATTTTTGAACATTGACGTTTGAAATGGATAGATTAGCAATATTTCTGATGTGTGTTCCTACTTTTTTGTGTGTTCTTTGTTTCCCCTAAATCGACAATATTCACGACGTCGAAAAACGGAATTATCTGTCAAATTTACACGAGCTTAAGTCGTCGTTTCTTGTTCTCATACTCCAATAGAGTTCCAGACCTCTCTTTGTATTGGTGGAGGTTTTTATTTTAAAAGTGCCAAACTTATGTTTGGCACTTTTGCTAAGATTATATCATAAAATATTTTACTGGGTAGCAACAGTCCTTTTGTTCCAGGCAATAAATAACTTGTTATAAACGTAAATAATTTTTCAGGTTCTTATCAAAAAATTGAGAACACCCAAATTTTCAGTTCAAAAAAGGGTCTTAAAGTTTTTTCCCATTGCGAGCAATTTACAGCGAAATTAAGAAAAAAATTGTTCTTTAAAATCTGCTATATTTCAAACAAGTAAAATTATAATCATAAAGAGGTTAACTTCAATTTGACCCACGACTCACTTATTCAAGTTTGTTCGTTCTTACTTAATAACATCATGGGTAGCTATATTGTCATAGTTAATAAGTCAACTAACAAACTAAAAAAAGATGGAGGAAGTAATTCATTGGATTACTATCATTTACTACCATGACAACAAATTAATACTAATTGCTGCTCTTATATACATGAAATGCTGAAAGGAAAACCCCAGACATATCAATCAATAAGGATCTGACAATCCAACCTCAACCCCAGCTCGTCTTGGCTTTCTTTAACATCGGGTTCACCTGGGGACGAGACAAAAAGTCTTACCATTGTGCTGTGTTAAACTTGCAAAAGGCACTTATAAATTTAAAAGAATTGAAAAAGCTGTTTGTGAGTATCAACAATGCAAAAAGAAATGAATGTGAACCAGCATTTGTGACATTATCCATTTCCAACAATCCCAGTAACGCGGGCAAGTCATATTGTTCTGAATTAACTTAGCTGGAATAATATTAGAACTTAGATATCATATAGCTAGCTACTTTAAGAGTTAGCTAGCTAGCATAGAAAGATTACAATTAATTAACTCTTGTGGTAGACACTTTGTTTTAATGATACAATATTTGCACTCTGGTTTGCAGCATGTGATAAATATCTCACCAAACAAACTCATTGGAATGATATCTGTAGGCCTTTTTTCTTTGTATTCACACTCTAACCTTTTCCACAAATAATTTCGTGAAATTAAAGTTAGGAACTACCTAAATATGTGCAGAAAATATAACTTTGACCATTAAGCCAATCTTTCATTTCTCCTATCCAACTATGTTTAATTGCCAGGTGGAATCTTCAAACAGAAAGAGACTGAAACTTTTCTGTATACTCTTTCAGTAACAAACATTCCTCGAATGTTCCACTTCAGCATCAACAGGGACACGTTCTTCATAAGCAGAAAAGTAGTGAAGTAAAAGTGTAGCCATATAGCAATAGAAGCTGGCCCAAGAAGAGAGGAGAGGCTATCTAGCTAGCTTGTAGCTACCACATACCTTGCTACCAAGTATCGAATGAACCATTTAAATGTTTCTTTCTGATAGCCAAGTACTGTTAAGTGCATTCGTACTATATAATTTAAAATCGTCCAATGATTTGATCTGAAGCTCAAGTAAATTAACTTTTTGTTGACATTTTAAACATTCACTTTTGTTGTTTACACATAGCGATTTAAAGTTTTACTCGAAACCTTTTTTCCCGGTAATTTTTGTGCAGAACGAGTTTGTCTTTAAAAAAAGGTGCAACATTCCATTACACGGAGTCATCATTTTATTTTATGCAAGCTTTGCAGAATTACTAATGATTCTCTTCTTTTTAATGAGATTAAAAATAAACATTTTGTCACGTCATAATGACAACGCATAATAAAAATGCGACGATATGACCCGATGACATAAGGTGAGAACTCAGCAATTGATTCTAAAAAATATGCAGCGTGAAAATTCTATATTTGATCTGAAAACATCGTGTAGTCATAGTAATACTTTAAAAGTCACATACTTCTGGTACTATTACAGATATCTTCCAGTACCAACCTCGTTCCCAGGGCATTTTAAGTTTTTTTTTAAATTAACCGCTCCGTAATAACGGATCAGGGGTCAAGAGGCCCTGGGGACGAGGATGTTCCAGCACCCTAAAATCTTAAAACCAGATCTAAATTTGACCTTAATAGCATTGAATATGCAACATTTTCGCTATAAAAATCCTTTAGCTTTATCCGTACTAATTTTTGAGAATTTTTTACAATGCGCGAAATTCAGCACAGGAATTACACGTAAAATTGATACGCGCAAAATATATTTATATTCAAGAAATAAGATTGCAAAAAGACCTTTTAAACGGCGCCATATTTCATCTGAAATCCTTAGTTTTACTATGTTTTCCTTGTTGTTTGTGAGAAATTCAAAAAATGACGTTCATATTGTTATTACGTGAAAATAACCGCAAAATTAGTACGAAAAAATGTTCTAAAAATATTTCTGTCCAATCATAATACATTGTCTTCTACAATCATTCTCAAGAATTCTAATTCCTTCCCCTTAAATACAACGATAAATTCTGTTGTGCATATCTGACGCTTTCTATTCGTTTCACATGCACTATCAACATATCGAGTAAGGGGGGATGTGGGCATCATACAAAACCAAGGAACAACTTATTGACAGCAATCTGGATGATATTTGTAACGGATTGTAGTAACTCGCTGTGTTTGTTTTTTTGCACCACTCCCATCCCCAGAAGTTTAAAATGTTTGACATGGGTTTTTATTCATCCTGGATCAAGGATTTTTCTTGTGTCTGTGTGACTAGAAACCATATGAAAATTATAGGAAAAACCTTATGAAAAAGTGTCTCTAAATTCATTAATGTTTTAAGAAAAAAATAGCAGATTCTTAAGCCTGTATAGAGAATATGCAATGGGGAACAAATACTGCAAAGCGAATGCCTTAAAAACTCCAGAAGACTGTTTAAAGCTATCTCATCCAACAAACAGTTTCAAAACTGAACAGTGACGATATTATTCACAGAAAAAAATCCTTTGAAAAGTTCCTCGTAAAAAGGACTCGGACAAAGATTATAATTACTACACCCACATATAAAGATCAAGAAGAAAAAAATCCCACTTCTTGTTCTCCCTGAACTTTTTGGGAGCTGGCTGGAAAAAGCTTGAAAATTCAGTCGGTCCATCTTAAAACTATATTATAGGAACAATAGTGCATATGTGAGATATATTTGTATATGTAACCTGCGCCTTTAAGTTCCACCCGATCCATCACATTTTGCAGCACTTGGGAAGTTTATGTGCAGGTTTATTTATACAAAAAAAGATAGTATTTTATAAAGAAGCCGATAATAATTGGCAAACCCTTTTGCTCTTATATTATTTTGTGTGCGCAACAACCATGTTCCAGCCACGTGGGTACACGGTAGTGGGTGCCCCGTTCCACACCCTACCTCACTGCAACCTCTGTGTTTGTCCTAAGTATATAATAATCATCTCTTCTCCGCAAACAATTCTTCCCTTAAAACATGTTTTTGTACAAGGTAACCAGAAAAGTGTAAAGTGTCTTTTAATACATCCGTGTGTAAATAATTCCCAACGAGCTCGAAAATTAATCAGATATCCTAAATTTGACAAACTGAGGAAATGTGTCAATAACTCCGCAATACAGCTATAATCCTGAGGCATATCAGCAAATGCGGAAGGTTTTGAGTTTAACCCCGGCCAAATCATCACAAAAGCTTCAAAAGTGTGAACTTCTGCAAGCCTTATATACGAGCTTTAAATGTGGTAGGTCTCCCTTCGCATTGATAACAGCGCCAATTTAGAAACTGAAATAGTCATTCTGGGTAAATATCATAAAAATAAATGGAACAAAAACTTAAATAGTAGTGGCGGATTTATTATTAAGCAGATATTCAGCAAGGTAAAATCGGATATCCGTATTTATTCAGTCGAGCTTGTAATATTCGACGACGCGCAACGGAGTCGAATATCAATAAAGCTTCTGTCTTTTTCGTTATTCTTGTTTCTTGTTGTTGTTAAAACATTCGCGCTTCAGTTATTTTCAGCTCTCTATCTGATTGCTGAGGTGCATGATGATACAAAATATTCCCCCACATTACTTACTTATTAATGTAGCACTTTTTTAAAACAGGAATGAATGATTTTTGAGATGTACGACAGGACAAGCTTTCATAAAAGAATATAATGTCATGCATAAGTTAAAATTTCTTAGAAAGAGTACGAAACGAATAAAAATGAAAACAATTTACTGAAAGAAATCCATTAGCCTTATTGGCGGTCAGTCAGTGATTTTCTGTGTTATCAGGGTAAAAAATAATCATGGTGTAAATAAACAGAAATACTTGATGATGCAACTTGCTAGTTTGGGCCCTAAAAATGGATGTAAAAGTTGAAAAGAAATATTATTTGTACTTTTTAAATCTTGATAAAATGGACGAAGAAAATATTTGTGCGGCAGAGTTTATGTGGTACTATCAGTGAGATAAAAGTTAATTTTTTTGCTTTATCCAGGACACCAGCATTGCACTTCAGCATTAACACTACAGGTAAACTAAACTGTTTCTTTTTAGCGTTGCATCACAATATGAAAAGTGATCTAGCTATTGTTTGTATGGAGTTAGCTAGCTAGTTGTATATGTACTAATTGCATAAAATATTCATTTTACTTTAGTGATTTACATATAGGCTTTACTTTATATGGTTAGTCTCAGTAATATACAGTTTCACAGTGCCTTTTATACTAGCACTTGGAAGTGGACTTGGGCTGGATAATCTAAACAAGTAAACTATATGAAGATTTTTGGTGACCTATTATGATTGATCACATTTCTTGATAACTGAACCATTCTGTAAGAGACCTTTTTTAGCCGCCCTCCCAATTTTTTTGTAATAACTTCTAAAGAAGTTGAAATTTGGGTGACTTTTCATCATTTGTTGGTTAGCTTTAGATAATCATATTGTTGTCATGGTGACTCAAGGGTTAACAAGTAGTCGGAAAAAAATCGGAAAAATAAAAAATATTTTTCTGGAAATATCCTTATTAACACTTAATCTTATTCCAAAGTCTTACTTTCCACTGTTTTTGGCCTTGTTTTTGGGTTCAGAAATGACGTCATCCATTTTTTTTACCCATTTACCACACCTAAAGCTCAGATTATTGAAATTTTAAAAAACTCAAGACTCAATTACAAGCTTCTTATAATGAAAAAGAAAAACAGTAATTTGATGATATTGCAATCCAAATTTACAAAACAAGGCTACATTCTAAAGTGTATTCTCACTATTAAGAACAAATAAGACAAGTCAGGCTCAAAAGGGCTAAAAAAAATAACAGTTCAGGCCCTCAGAAGCGTGTGGTATAAAAAAAATTATAATGGCTAAAGGTTCCAAAACATAAAAAAATAGCAGTTTTTATGAAGCACGATCGATTATAACCAGCCTTGGTTTTCAAATAAAGAGATTTTATCGTGCCAGTATTACAAATTTATGAAATTAACATCGTAGAGTGCTTTAAAACTGTTTTCAATCAGGATATTGTGTATTCAGTTACAAGTTGGACAGATAATTAAGAAATTAGCCCGATAGGATTGCATTTTAATATCAGTTATTTAAGTTCGAGATTTTTCACACAATAATTTCCTTGCAAAATTGATATAAAAACTAAACAATTCTGGGATCTTCATCCGTAACAAAAATTGCTGGTAGCTAGCTAGTTAGGAGTAGGTAGCTATAAAAACGACATCAAAAAGCCAAAGATAAACAACTATTAGCTAAAGTTGTTCTCACCATCCATGGTATAGTTGCTGGTAACCAAAAAGCTTCATAAAGGCGCAAGCTATCAGCTCTTTGAACTAGTTCAACAAGTTCTACACCATCAATTTTAACTCCGGATTTTTGGCTTTAAGTTATTCTAACTTTAGGTGGACAAAAACAGCCACTTAACGACTTTTTCTTGTAACAAAACGTTGTTACATGACACAAAGGAAGTATAGTATTTTTCCCTACTAAGCAACCATTATGTTTTTGTTTTTTCTCCGACAAGTGCCTTACTCGTCACCGTTTCACCGCGCATGAATAATTTGAAGCTAATATAATCTATTCTTTGAAACTTCAAATATCTACCGGCGAGAAAAGCAGCCAAGTTTTTAATTTTAATTTTAATTTTAATAAAACAGCGAATATTATAGCATTAGAGGTATATTTAGCGAAACATGTATGCATTACCGACATGCTTTCAAATTCCAATCGTTTTCAATACTGCACGTGAGCATTACGAAGCACCAAAAAAGATGACAGGCTCTTTTAGTGACACCCACGCTCCTTCAAAGTAACACATTGCCCAATAAATAATCTGGGAAAAATAAAATTGAAGTAGATGTCGAGAAATTACACTTGGAAGATTACGATTTTAATTTGAACAAAGGAGAATTTTTCATTCCAAATATATCCAATAAGTTACGTGGACTTTCAACAAATTGTCCATGCGCCATATGATGTTACACACCCATTAAACTGCAAAAATAATTTGTTATAATTCTATCAAAGAAAGTTTGCAACAATGTGGAAATCAAACCTTGTTTACAACCGACTGATAGCCTTGTGGTAGAGCGTTCGCTTCCAGTGCGGGAGGTCTTGGGTTCAAACCCCGGCCGAGTCATGCCAGAGACTATAAAAGTGTGAATCTTTCCTTTCTGCTTAGCGTTCAGCATGAGAATAGGATTGATATCTTAGGCGGTTGTCTAGTTGAGCGATTGCTGTGCTTGCACGACTTTCGTAGCTCAAATGGGAGCTTTAAATGCCCCCTTCGCAGGACCCTCGTTGATAGCAGTACCAATAGGGACTGAAGAGGCTATCCTGGGTAAATAATTTCAATAATAATAATAATAACCAGTCAATGGAGAGGATATCAAACCTTGTTTACAACCAGTCAATGGAGAGGATATCAAACCTTGTTTACAACCAGTCAATGGAGAGGATATCAAACCTTGTTTACAACCAGTCAATGGAGAGGATATCAAACCTTGTTTACAACCAGTCAATGGAGAGGATATCAAACCTTGTTTACAACCAGTCAATGGAGAGGATGTCAAAGGGTTTGTTGGTAATGAATCTGGGCCCAATATTAGAGAAGGGGTGGTTTGGCGCAATGGTAAAATGCATATTTTGATACTAGAATAACAATTACGATCTGCCGTTCACAGATCAACATAACTATTCCAAAAATTATAAAAAACATTAAAATGAAAAGAAGAGGCAATACAACAAGCGTATTATGGACATTGAACATGGTACTTTTACCCCATTAGTTTTCTCTCCCAGCGGTGATATTGGTACAGAAGGCCCAATGTTCCATGAACATATTTCAGAAAAATAAATAAAACGAAAGAGTGTTATACAAGATACTCTCCATTATTAAAGGTAAACAATCTTTCTCAATTCTGCTCTCGATCTTTTGTATGTTTGTTTTGTTCTTTAAGAATTTTATATTTTATACTTTTTATATTATTTGCAATTATTTATATTTATACTAATGTTTTAATGGTAATTGGACTGCTTATATTAATATAATATAGATATAGTCTTTACAATAATAATAAATAAATTAAATTCAATATCCCTCCGGGGCAAGTAATGTTTCTATATTTTTCGCAATTGTTGAGTTACGCGAATTCAAATTGAGATTTAACTCGTGACTTTATACACACAAGAATTCGAAGCAGTTTGGTGAGTTTTGTAAATATTTTATTTGCATCCCGCAGTCATGGCAAAGACAAAGTATCGTAATTTCCCATTGTTCACAAATGTTAGGAGCTTGTGTTGATCCTAAACTCAACAACAGACAACAAGCTTTCCACATAACTTCTGATTGATGTAGCCTAAGTGTACTCTTTTAAGTGTATGTTGTGCTGATTACCCTGCACTTTCGTTCTTTTTGGTCCAGGGTCCAGGCTAGTAATTGTACAATCCCTTTTATCCATTCCATTATTCATTTTTATTTCATGCGTTGAGATTTTTTCCGTTCCTACGTATTTTCTCTATCAGCAAAACCAGCAAAAATAACTTTCTTTTAAATTTCAGCCTCATCACTGTTTGCTCCTCAATTGACGCAGGAGGTTCCCAAGTGAACAAAAGAGCATTAATAACTGTATTATAGTTAATTCTCAATGATTGAATAACATCGATGGCGTATGGATGCCGTATGGACACGAAAATCTAACCCTTTCTATTTTTCCTTTAAATTCTCATTTTTTTTCTCTTGTTAATAGTTCACTTCTCTGATCGAATATTGAACTCTTCTTTCGAACGCAGTGAACAAAGAAGTTGCAGAACAAAAGAATAAACAAACGAGCAAGAAAAACAAAGTGAAAAAGATGGACAAAGAAAGTTTTGATTTTGGAGTGATTGTTTTTTTTCAAACATTGCACTATCAATTTCAATTTCCTCGGGCGTTGTTGTCATTTGACACCTTTTGTGTTAAAAAATATAATATATATTCTCGCCTGTTACTCGATTATTTTGTTGAGAAATTCTCTAAACAACGTATGGTTACTCGTTGGTAACTCGTTTGTGACTCGTTGGTTACTCATCGGTAACAGTTAACGTTTAATAAGGTTAAGGTTAGAACAGCTTTTCACAGTTTTTGTGTCATTAACCACTGACTCCATTCTTATTCGTATTGACAAAAACATTTCTTATGCAAACCTTCACAATTGGTGCAAATTATCGGACCGGGTAAATCGATAGTTATAACAAATAGCAAAGATTTCTATAAACCAATACGTTTGACAACAAATACCTAAGTGACAAACTAACTAGAGATAAAGGTCTTCCAAACACCAGACGCACTGATTATTGTTTTTGTCTGTGCTATCTGTAATGTCGCCTTGCTGTAGTACCATTTATGCTATGCATAGCCGGCGAAAGTCAAGTTAATCACACACATCAGTGTTTTAAATCTGAAGTAGCAGGCCAAAACCAAAGTGTTTTGTCAAAGTGTTATGTCTTAACATAGCTAGGCCTTGAGTGTATTGTAAACTTGGTGAAGGCATGTCGAGACAACGGCTGCAAAACTTGTGTGTTTTGTTTGAAGCAAATGAAAATCTATTTTAGAGATTTGTTGTAAATTTATTCGTGGCTTAAAAATTCTCAGCATACGCATGCTCAGTGAGTGTCTACCACAGCCCTCTGAGTCAACTAATGACAAGTGAGGGGTTTACGCCAACCCATGGCATATATATTTAATGTATAGTCGGTGGCCCGTGTAAAATACACGAGTGCGTCCGCGCAGAGACAAACAGACGGAATACGGCTATTATTAAAGAGATGTGATACATTCAGAACAAAATACCCACACGTGTAGTATCATGGAACTACCTGTCTTAACTACCTAAGTTACTTAGTTTTCCAGTTTTAAATTACAAAAAACCCACAGTACTTTGTTTAACATTTGCAAATAATTATAGATTTTAAACAAAGGTACATACTTTTTTCTTAAGAACAAAGGAAGTGATGGCGTTGCCAGTCTTTTTTACATAATCATTGAAGAAAAGTTTAAAAAGCTAAAGTTCTAGCCATTGCTGACCAGGAAAATTTAACGTGTTTATTCTGATATTTATAATGTGATAAAATGGTCGGTTCAAAGTTTTAATTAAGAATACACATCGATGTTAATTTTTTTAATGTTCATATAATTTAAGTTCAAGGAAATTGATTTCCACTTATGTTAATAATCAACACTTCTAAAATTGGATATGGCTACAGCGCATTTAATGAATGGACACACAACCTCTGTGAATGGAACTTAAATCCTCACATGGCGATGCAATTGGGTAACCCGATGACTCAAAAGTTCGAAGCTGATCAAACAGAATATAGAACGGATGAAAGTGCTTACAAAACTTAATATATAAATTATCTGCACCAAGAAATGACAGAAGGAAGATCGAACTTTTATTTCATCCATTGGACCTCTGGAATCATTGTCAAACTTTATTCGTTGCATAAGGTAAATAATTGTTTGTTTTCTTTTTGATCAACGAATGACTTTTGCTGTTTTGTCGAGTTGCTTTTTGTGAGGTGTTTTGCGAATAAAAAAAGTTTACTCGACAACTTGTTTTTATTGCTTTCATTGCTCTTGTAGTTTCGTTCACATGACAGAAAGCTTCTTAACGACTCTTCTGTTTTCTATTGGAAGTTGCTTTCATTTCTAGCTGTCATTAAAATACTTTTGTTTTTTTTCGTAATTTTTTCCTGACGTAAGCTCGTCTACTTGTCACTATGAGTATCTAGTAATGTCAATTTATTTATATTGCTTGGGCTTTTGACCCTTAACTCTTAAAACATGTACTTTGTTTTCTGCACAAGTAGTATAGTTTATCTTTCAAAGAGAATCTTTAGCCCGTGTTTCTTGGCGTCAGTGCGTTGCTACTGTATTTAACGCAACTTTGATATAATTCTGTCTGTATGATAAAGCATCTTTTTGTTTATCTAAAACACGTTTCAGAGCCTCAAAACTTTTTTAATTCTTATTTTTCTAAATAAATAAAGAAAGTGAAAGTTTAGGTTATTGGCGTTTGTTTTTTTTAAGGTACTTTCTTTTTTTATCTCGCAATATGTTTTTGTTTTACGAATTTTCTTAAAAACAAAACCTCAAAGTATTTGTTACTTTATGTTTTTTATTCAATCAATGTATTTTCCATCAAAATCGATTCTGCTAAAGTTCCTTCATGAATATATTGTCCTGTTTCTGGAAAAACAATCTGTGAAATTTTAGACATTGTTTTTTTTTTGTCCATTTTTCCACCATTCAAGCTTCGTTGTTCGTAAAATTTACGTATGAAAAGACATGGTTTTCACAGGATCAAGCGGTTAAATTTTAAAGTCACCGCCATAAATAAATGGGCGTATGTGTATTTTTTGCTATGATTGGAGAAATCTTTCTTCCCAAACTAAACTCATTTCTATTTTTTTTAGGTCATCGTCAAGTCTTAGGTTACGCCTTCGTAAAATATGAGCGTACTAACGATGCCAAAAACTAGTCGAATCCCTACAGGGAATGAGTCTTTAAAAACAAACCATTCAAAGTAAGTGTGGCCAGGACACAGTTCGAACGAAATTAAAGAACGCCATCTCTATGTCAGTGGCACCATTAACAGTTCACTGAACATGACTACGAGTTCTGTTTTGACAAGATATGGTCCTATTATAACGAGCAAAAGTTTTGTATGATGAATCGCAGTCAGTCGGGAGTTGGATTTGTTCGTTACGATAGAGGCGACGCAGAGGCAGCTAATTAATGGGTTAAACCATCGCATTCTGAATTAAATGGTGCCTATCAAACCTCTTACAGTGAAGTTCGCCAACCCTCCTCTACAGAAAATTAGCAGCCGTACTCGTATCATTGACACAGCAAAAAGGTCTTGCTGGATCAGCTTTTTGAGGACAGGCTGTTGGCTTATCTCAGCTGTCTCAATGAGTTTCAACAGGAGCCTCGCTTTTCATACTTCTCATTGCTTCACCTATTGTCACCCAATTCAGCATCGTTGCTACGCAACCAAACATGGTTTTCAATTCAAAGCGGCATCGCTTCGACATTTAAACGGAATTCAAAACTCGTCTTGTGGTGTGTATTTGTATAAACAACCTTCCATCGGACGGCCACGAGCTCACACTCTTTCAGCTGTTTTCAAAATTTTGGAGCCATACAAAGCACTCGAGTTAGTATTATGATGAAATACGAAAAAATCAAAGGTGTTGGATTTGTAAACATGGCGACATTATGAAGACGACAACTATGGACTATTCTACACTTAAACGGATACTGTTGCGAAGAGGAAAAGCCTCTTTCAAGTGCGTTCAAGGCGTCCCAAAAGCCAAGGTAATTTATCTATGGCTTAGATATTGGCTAAATCATCTTTTTATTTTGATTGTGGGAAGATACTTTGTTCGTTGTTGTTGTTTTGTTGATGTTTTTAAAATGAGAGTTTCAGGCTTGTACTCGAGTATTTAATATAATAGTTATTATTGGCGCTTAAGTTTCCACTTAAAAACTTCTTTTTTTTTTAACATGTTGGTAAATGTTTGTCCAGAGAGGAATGTAGAAGTTGTTCAATGAGGACAAAAAAAAACAATAGCTGGAATGAGGATTCTCAATGTATTAATAGTTTGTATGTAGTGTTAGAGCAGTTAAACTTTATAAATAAGTTATACAACCCCTGATCGACGCAAGGCTTGAAAACGCCTTTCCAATACAGCAGTATTTCCGAAAAACACTTACGATGGAGGGCGATTTTTTAGCCTCTGCGTCGAGGGGTAATATTTTTTGGTTTGGCTTTTCAGTTTTTGAATGTTTGTAATAATACGTAAACAAATATTTGTGAAAGAATTAATTTTCTAGATTTTAGAAAGAACAACTCGTTTCCTGTTTTGACATGTTAGGGTAATATGTTAAATTAGGCCAATCTTTTGAAACTGCTTAAAACCATCTTTTTGAAACCACCTTTTTTGGAACTTCGTTTCATAACATTCTTGTTGGCACTCAAAAGCACCTTTTGTAGTTTCTAAAGTTTTTTGTATGATATTGTAAAACTGTCAGGCTATTCGTCGATATTAAATCTCCTTTGTACAGACTTTGTTGGTTTTGGACCCTATTGTGTTTGCAATTAGGACAATGAGTGGCAAATTGTTTAAAGGAATTTCTCGCTAAACCAAATCTATGGATCTACTCTATGTTTCTTGAAAGTATGACATCTAATTTACTTACGTTCTTTCAAAGTTATAAACTTTACTAGTACGTGATCTCTTGGCGTGTTTTATGTCAGCAACTTTTAAAACTGGGAAATTGTATTGCAGTTAGAAAGTCGCAAAAAAAACCACCACAGGAGGAGCTGTTTTTCTCAACTTTGATAGAACATATGTTTTTACTCTGTTTATCTTATATTTTAAAATATATTTCAGAATTTTACAAGAAAGGGTTTTATTGAAATTTAGCGTCGTTAAAAATTATATGTACGAAGTAACACAAAAAGAAATATATGTTACATATTGAAAAATGAAATGAAATTTTGCGAAGATTTTTTTCGCCAGTGTTACGATATTTAAAATATCGAAAACATTCAACACGCCACGAAAATATTCGGCTAAACTTCGATAAATTCGTTTTAGGGATTATGGTTGCGTTTTGCGTTTTTTGTTTTTTTTATTTTCGTTACTTATTTTGTTTTGTTATCTTATTATCGGAATTGAGATGACGTCATATATCATGAGCATTTTTTAAAAAACGTATTGATTATTTATTAATTAATTTGTCACTAGGAGGACGGTGTTACTTTATTACAGTATGATATGCAAGGATTTGTGGGGAAGTTCCCACAATGCATTTTGGCAAGGAGAAAATATTTTGTTCAGTTCTTTGTGTAGGGATTTCCTTTTGGAATCTATGAAATCTTTTTATGACATTCAGGGTTGGTTGGCATTTCTCCTTGCCGATATTTTGTTACGTTACATTTACGAGAAGTTTTTCGTTGTTAAGTTACATTTACGAGAAAGTTACGTTTTATCTTCGTTATATTTACGAGAAAAGTTTACGTGTTTGTCACCTCTTTATGTTATATGCACGTTTAGTTTCTGAAAAAGAAATTTATACAGCACAATTTCTCATCGTATAGAAAGAATATATTTAGTCGTAAATTAAAAACCTCTTAATGCAAAAAAAAACTTTTTTTATGAACCATGCGTTCGACGAATGAACTCGCGTTTTATGTCGACAATGGTCCTATGTACAGAAGGCTATCCTCCCCACTTTTATTAGCTTGAATTGATCTAATCATCCACATAATATATTGAGACTTTTCGATTTTGACAAAAAAAATTCACAAACCTCGCACCACAAGTCTTTCTCAAACTCGACGTACTGCGGAACTTCAGCTTTAGCTTTCGACTTAAGATCTTAGGAAATTTCTGATTTCACTAGATGAAACCGAAAGTTCACTAGACGAAGCCTTTACAGTTGCCTGCTATAGGCTATTATAGCTTTTTACATGTTAAACCGTTCATTGATAAATGGACATTTGCGTCACGGCCATTTCTGTTTTTTTGATGAATTTCTTAGTTTGTCTCAAAGATTATGTGGATGTTGTAGAGGTGTTAATTATTGACTTTTCAATTGCGCATTTCATTGATGGAGGACTTTCCAATTTTGGTGGAGAACTTTCACAACATAGTGGAGAACTTTTAAAACATGATGAAAAACATCTACAACATTCTGTGGAGAAACTTTCAAAAATGTGGTGAATCTCCATGACTCCCAGCGCTATTTTTACAACACAAGTAATACAAATTTTATTGTTATGCGTTAATATAGTTTTTAGCGAGGAATATAGTGACTTTTTCTTTCATCTTTATTCGCTTTCAAAAAAAATTATATTTTAAAAGCATTATTTTTATTTTCATATTAACATTCTCAACTGAATTTCTGTACGCGCATGGCGCGTGAATACAATGATTTAAAGCAAGCAGATGTTTATTTATTCTGTTTGTTCTCTTCCTTTTACATGACAGGTGTTTTAATTATAAAAAATCAATCTTATGGGTTTTCATACTGAAGCGCTATGGATCATTAATTCACCCACTATATATATCCACACAATATGATTCAGTAAATTATTATCTTTAACTTTTTTTTTTTCTATCCACAGCCTTTTTATTTACGTCAGCACTTGGTAAATTTGCCGACGCGACCGCTGATATGTTACAACAAGAAAAAAAACTTCGCGGGTTTTGAAACGCTGTTATGCTTTCATATCATGATAACTTACTTATGAGACTTTCGTGCAATTCCTAAAATTTTTGAACATTGACGTTTAGAAATGGATAGATTTAGCAATATTTCTGATGTGTGTTTCCTACTTTTTTGTGTGTTGCTGTGTTTCCCCTAAATCGACAATATTCACGACGTCGAAAAACGAGGAAATTATCTTGTCAAATTTCACGACGCTTAAGTTCGTCGTTTTTTTCTCATAACTCAGAGAGTTCAGACCTCTCTTTGTATTGGTGGAGGTTTTTTTTTAAAAGTGCCAAACTTATAGTTTTGGCACTTTTGCTAAGATTATATTCATAAAATATTTCTTAAGCTGGGTAGCACAGTCTTTGTTTCCAGCAATTTAAATAACTTGTTATAAACGTAAATATTTTTCAGGTTCTTATTCAAAAATTGAGAACACCAATCTTTCAGTCAAAAAAGGGTGCTTTAATAGTTTTTCCCAATTGCGAGCAATTTAAGCGAAATTTAGAAAAAAATTGTCTTTAAAATCTGCATTATATTTCAACAAGTAAATTATAATCATTAAAGAGTTAACTTCAATTTAGACCACGGACTACTTTATTTTAAGTTTGTTTCGTTCTTACTTAATACATTCATGGTAGCTATATTGTCATAGTTAATAAGTCAACTAACAACTAAAAAAAGATGGAGGAAGGTTAAATTCATGGATTTTACTATCATTTACTACCATTACAACAAATTAATACTAATGCTGCTTCTTATATTACATGAAATTGCTGGAAAGGAAAACCCCAGACATATTCAATCATCAAGGATCTGACAATCCAACTAACCCCAGCTTCGTCTTAGGCTTTTCTTTAACATCGGTTCACCTGGGACGAGGACAAAAGTCTTTACCATTGTGCTGTGTTAAACTTTTGCAAAAGGCACTTATAAATTAAACAGAATTGAACAAAGCTGTCTGTGAGTATCACAATGCCAAAAAAGACAATGAATGTGAAACCAGCCATTCTTTTGACAATTATCCATTTTCCAACAAAAATTACCTAGTTAAGCGGAAAGTCATATTGTTCTGAATTAACTTTAGCGTGGATAATATTGAATTAGGATATATATAGCGTAGCTACTTTAAGAGTTAGCTAGCTAGCAATAGAAAGTTACAATTAATTAACTCTTGTGGTGACACTTTGTTTATAATGATACAATATTTGCACTCTGGTTGCAGCATGTGATAATATCCAACAACAAATAATTGGAATTTGATATCTGTAGGCCCTTTTTTCTTTGTATTCACACTCTAACCTTTTTCCAAAAATAATTTCGTGAAATTAAAGTTAGGAAACTCCTAAACTATGTGCAGAAACTATACTGACCATTAAGCCAATCTTTCATTTCTCCTATCCAACTAATGGGTTTAATTGCCAAGGTGGAATCTTTCAAAAGAAAGAGACGAAACTTTATGTATTACTCTTTCAGTAACAAACATTTCGCCGATGTTCCACTTCAGCATCAACAGGGACGTTCTTCATAAAAGCAGAAAAGTAGTTGAAGTAAGAGTGTAGCATATTACAATTATTAAGCTGCAAGGAAGAGAGGAGAGGCTATCTAGCTCGCTTGTAGCTACCACATACCTTGCTACCAAAAAGTATCGAAATGAACCATTTAAATGTTTCTTTCTGATAGCCAAGATACTGTTTAAGTAGCATTCGTAACTATATAATTTAAAATCGTCCAATGATTTTGATCTGAAGCTCAAGTAAATTTACTTTTTGTTGACATTTTAAACATCATTTTTTTGTTCTACACATAGCGATTTAAAGTTTTACTTGAAAACCTTTTTCCGGTAATTTTTGTGCAGAACGAGTTTGTCTTTTAAAAAAAAGGTGCAAATTCCCATTCACGGAGTCATCATTTTATTTTATGGCAGCTTTGCAGAATTACTAATGATTCTCTTCGTTTTTTAATGAGATAAAAATAAAGACAATATTTGTCGACGTCATTAATTGTAGTACGTGCTGACTCAATAAGAATTGTCTCAGAAATAAATATGACCCGATGTGCAGTAGTGGAGAAACCCCGCTCAGCAATTGATTCTCTATGAAAATATGCAAGCCGTTGAAATCTATTTTGACATCTGAAAAACATCGGCTGTAGTTCATAGTAATATCTTTAAAAGTCACATTTAGCTTCGGTACTATTACAGATTATATTCCAAGTAACCAACCTCGTTCCCAGGGGCATTTTAAGTTTTTTTTTTAAATTAACCGCTCCGTAATAAACGGATCAGGGGTCAAGAGGCCCTGGGGACGAGGATGTTCCAGCACCCTAAATCTTAAAAGCCAGATTTCTAATTTGACCTTAATAGCATCTGAATATGCAACATTTTCGCTATAAAAAATCCTTTAGCTTTATCCGTACTAACTTTTTGAGAATTTTTACAATGCGCGATATATTTCAGCACAGAATACACGTTAATTGATACGCGCAAAATCTTATTTATATTCAAGAAATAAGATTGCAAAAAGACCTTTTATAACGCGCCATATTCATCTGAATTCCTTAGTTTTACTATGTTTTCCTTGTTGTTTGTGAGGAAATTTCCAAAAATAGACGTTCATATTTTATTACGTGAAAAACCGCATAAATTAGTACGAAAAAATGTTTTCTAAAAAATATTTCTGTCCAATCATAATACATAGTCTTCTAACATCATTCTCAGAATTCTTAATTTCCTTCCCCTTAAATACAACGATCAAATTCTGTTGTGCAATATCTGGACGCTTTCTATCGTTTTCACACTGCACTATCAACATATCGAGTACAGGGGGGATGTGAGGCATCATACAAAACCAAGGAACAATTATTGACAGAATCTGGAATGATATTTGTAACGGATTGTGTAACTCGCTGGGTTTGTTTTTTTTTGCACCACTCCATCCCCAGAAGTTTAATTGTTTGACATGCGGGTTTTTATGCATCCTGGATCAAGGATTTTTCTTGTGTCTGTTGTGACTAGAAACCATTATGAAAAATTATAGGAAAAAACCTTATGAAAAAGTGTCGCTAAATCGTCACTTTAATGTTTTAGAAAAAATAGCAGATTTTCTTAAGCCTGTATAGGAAATATGCAATGGGGGGAACAATACTGCAAAAGCGGAATGCCTTTAAACTCCGAAGGGACTGTTTTCAAAGCTATCTCATCCACAAACAGTTCAAATGACAGTGACATATTATTCACGAAAAAATACCTTTGAAAGTTCTCAGGAAAAAGGACTCGGACAAAGATATATTACTACACCACATATAAAGATCAGAAGAAAAAAATCCCACTTCTGTTCTCCCTGAAGCTTTTTGGAGCTGAGCTGGAAAAAAGCTGAAAATTCAGTCGGTCCATTCTTACAAACTATATTATAGGAACAATAGTGCATATGTAGATATATTTGTATATTGTACCTGCCGCCTTTAAGTTCCACCCGATCCATCACATTTTTGCAGCAACTTGGAAGTTTATGTGCAGGTTTATTTATACCAAAAAAAGATAGTACTTTTATAAAGAACCGATAATAATTGGCAAACCCGGTTTGCTCTTATATTATTTTGTGTGCGCAACACCATGTTCCAGCCACTGGGTACACGGTAAGTTTGGTGCCCCGTTCACACCCTACCTTCACTGCAACCTCTTGTGTTTGTCCTACAGTATTATAATGAATCATCTTTCTCCGCAAACAAATTTCTTCCCTTAAAACATGTTTTTGTACAAGGTAACCAGAAAGATGTAAAGTGTCTTTTAATACATCCGTGTGTAAATATTCCCAACGAGCTCGAAAATTATCAGATATCCTAAATTTGACAAAATGAGGGCAATTGTCAAATATTCGCAAATACAGCTATAATCCTGGAGGCATCATCAGCAAATGCGGAGGTTTTAGATTAACCCGGCCCCAAATCATCACAAAAGCTTTCAAAAAGTGTGAACTTTTGCAGCTTATATTACGAGCTTTAAATGTGGTAGGTCTCCCTTCGCATGGGATAACGCGCCAATCTTTAGAAACTGAAATAGTCCATTCTGGGTAAATTTCATTCATAAATAAATAAATAGGAACAAAAACTTTAAATAGTAGTGGCGGATTTATTATTTAAGCAGATATTCAGCCAAGGTAAATCGAGATATCCGTATTTATTCAGTCGGAGCTTGTAATATTCGACGACCGCGCACGGAGATGAATATCATAAAGCTTCTGGTCTTTTTCTTATTCTTTGTTTTTGTTTGTTTTTTAAAACTTCGCGCTTCAGTTATTTTCATCTCTCTATCTGATTGCTGCAGGTGCCACAATGATGATACAAAAATTATTTCCCCCCACATTACTTACATTATTAATGTTAGAAACTTTTTAAAAACAGGAATGAATGATTTTGAAGATGTACGACAGGACAAGCTTTCATAAGAAATATAATGTCATAGCATAAGTTAAATTTCTTAGAGAGTACGAACGAATTAAAATGAAAACAAATTTATGAAAAAGATCCATTTAGCGCTTATTGGCGGTCAGTCAGTTATTTTCTGTGTTATCAGGGTAAAAAATTAACTCGGTGTAAATAAACAGAATACTTGATGATGGCAAACTTGCTAGTTTGGGCCCTAAAAAATGGATGTAAATTTGAAAGAAATATTATTTGTACTCTTTAAATCTTGTAAAAATGGCACGAAAAAATATTTTGTGCGGCAGAGTTTATTGTGTAGGATACTGATCAGTTGAGATAAAGTTAATTTTTTGCTTTTCCAGGAACACCCAGCATCTGCACTTTCAGCATTAACACTACAGGTAAACTAAACTGTTTCTTTTAGCGTTGCATCACAATATGAAAAGTGATCTAGCTATTGTTTGTATGGAGTTAGCTAGTAGTTGATATATTGTACTAATTGCGATAAAATATTCATTTTTACTTTTAGTTGATTTAAATATAAGCTTTACATTTATCGATGGTTTAGTTCTCGTATAATACACGTTTCACAGTGCTTTTATACTAGCAACTTGGAAGTGGACTTGGGCTGGATAATCTAAACAAGGTAACTATATGAAGATTTTTTGGTACCTATTATGATGATCACATTGGAATTGATAACTGAAACATTCTGTAAGAGACCTTTTTTAGCCGCCTCCCAATTTATTTGTAATAACTTCTAAAGACAGTTTGAAATTGGTGACTTTTCATCATTTGCTTGGTTAGGCTTGTAGATAATCTATTGTTGGTCATGGTGACTCAAGGCGTTAAACAAGTTAGTTCGGAAAAATCGGAAAATAAAAATATTTTCGGAAATATCCTTTATTAACATAATCTTATTCCAAAGTCATACTTTCACTGTTTTATGCCTTGTTTTTGGGTTCAGAAATGACGTCATCCACTTTTTTAGCCCAGTTTACCACACCTAAAGCTTCAGATTATTGAAATTTTTAAAAAAACTCAAGACTCAATTACAAGACTTCTTATAATTGAAAAGAAAAACAGTGAATTTGATATATTGCATCCAAATTACAAAACAAGGCTACATTCTAAAGTTGTATTCTTTACTTATAAGACAAAATAAGAACAAGTCAGGCTCAAAAAGGCTAAAAACAGTCACAGCCTCGAGCGATGTGTATAGAAAAAAAAATGTATAATGGCTAAAGTTTCCAGAAGCATAAAAATAGACGTTTTATGCAGCACGATCGATATAAACAGCTTGTGTTTTTCGAATAAAGAGATTTTTATCGCCCCCCATGCCAGTATGACAAATTTATGAAATTTAACATCGTAGGTGCCTTTAACTGTTCAAGCAGCGGATATTGTGTATTTTCGGTACAGAGTTGGACAGTTAATTAAGAAATGTAGCCGATAAGGAATTGCATTTAATATCAGGTTTATTTAAGTTCGAGATTTTTCCACACAATAATTCCTTTTGCAAAATTGATATAAAAACTAACAATTCTGCGGATCTTGATCCGATAACAAATTGCTCGGTAGCTAGCTAGTAGAGTACGGTAGCTATAAACGACATCAAAAAGCCAAAGAATAAACAACTATGTGTTAGCTAAGTGTTGCTCACCATTCATGGTATAGTTGCTTGGGTAACCAAAACAGCTTTTCATAAAAGGCGCAAGGCTATCAGCTCTTTTGAACTAGTTCAACAAGTTCACACCATTAATGTTTTAACTCCGATTTTTTGGCTTTAAGCTTATTCTAACTTTAGGTGGACAAAAAGCCACTTAACGGACTTTTTCTGTGGTAACAAAACGTTGTTACATGACACAAGGAAGTATTAGTATTATTTCCCTTACTAAGCAACCATTATGTTTTTGTTTTCTCGGACAAGTGCCTTACTCGTCACCGTTGTCACCGCGCATGAATAATTTGAAGCGAATGATATCTATTCTTTGAAACTTACAAATATCTCCCGGCGAGAAAAGCAGCCAGTTTTTAATTGTTTAATTTTAATTTTAATAAAACAGCGAATATATATCAGGCGATTAAGAGGTATATTTAAGCGAAATTGTATGCAATTACCGACATGCTTCAAATTCCATCGTTTTCAGATACTGCACGTGAGCATTACGAAGCCACCAAAAAGATGACAGGCTCTTTTTAGTTGGACACCACGCTCCTTCAAAGTAACACATTGCCCATTAATATCTCGGAAAATAAAATTGATAGTGTCGAGAAATTACATTGGAAGATTACGATTTTATTTGAACAAAAGGAGAATTTTTAATTCCAAAATATATCCATAATGTTACGTGACTTTCAACAAATTTGTCATGCGCATTTGATTTACACACCCATTACTGCAAAAATAAATTTTGTTTCTATAATTCTATCAAAAGAAAGTTTTTGCCAACAATGTGAAATCAAAGCTTTTGTACAACGACTGATAGCCTTGGTGGTGCAGCGTTCGCTTCCAGTTGCGGGAGGTCTTGGGTTTCAACCCGGCCGAAGTATGCCAGAGACTATAAAAGTGTGAATCTATCCTTTCTGTGAGCGTTCAGCATGAGAATAGGATTGATATCTTAGGCGCTGTTTGTCTAGTGGAGCGATTGGCTTGCTTGCACGACTTTTCGTAGCTCAAATGGGGGGGGAGCTTTAAATGCGCGAGGCACCCTTCGCAGGACCCTCGTTGATTAGGCCAGACCAATGGACTGAAGGGCTATCCTGGGTAATAATCTTCAATAAAATATAATAATAACCAGGTCAATGGAGCGGATTATCAAACTTGTTTACAACCATCAATGGCAGAGGATATCAATCCTTGGTTTAACAAACCCAGTCAATGGAGCAGGATATCAAACCTTGTTTACACAGTCATGGAGAGGATTATCAACCTTTTACAAGCCAGTCATGGAAGAGGATTATCAACACTTGTTTACAACCATCCAGTCAATGGAGAGGATGTCAGGGTTTGTTGGTAAGTTGAATCTGGGCCCAATTATTATGAGAGGGGTGGTTTGGGCGCAATTGGTAAATGCTACTTTTGATACGTAGTTTAGGCAATAATTCACGTCAGGGCCCACGAAGGCCTCGAAATTTGAGGAAAATAGTCATGCTGACGTCAGCAACAATTAGTACATTTTAAGGGTTTGGATTTGATTTTGATTTGGATCTGACTAAGATCTTAAGTCTGCTCTCAACAACATTGACAAGTTCAAATTGCGTGAAACTAGTAGTAGCTACAGAAATAGCCTTAAATCAATATCCGTATGTTTGTTCAAAATGGTGGCACGCAGCTTCATTTCGGACACCACGTACCGTAACTCAAAACTGTGCTAAGGTTTGTTTTTACTGGCTTACAACTTGTACTGATAAATCTTGTTGAAATTGTGAGCATAAACAGTCTAAAGTTTGCCGGCTGCTTCTCGATGACGTCATCTGTAACAACATGACTAAGATAATTTTGTGAAAGTTTATTTCGAGTTCTCTCTTGTAAACAATATAATTGTTGAATAGAGTCGCCTTTTGATGTGTTGTATTTCTCAAACACGACACACACAAACGAAAGCAATTCACATTCAAATTTAAAAATAGATCACAAGATCATTCACAAAAACAGAAAATGAAAGAAAAAGAAAAAGCTATTTTATGTCTGCTATAATTTTTTCCTTCCGATCAGAAGATTACTTTCTTTCTTTTTCTTTTTTTTTTGCATAAAAAAGAATAAAAATGGTAACCTATATTTTTACTAGGTTGTAACCCGACTCCATGTAAACAATTATCGAAAAGTAGTTTTAATAAACGCATATTTTGTCAGTCATGAAAAAAGGCCAGAAATTATTTTTATATCCCCATAACGATTTTTTTTTTAGCTCTACCATTTTTCCTTTTTATGTTGTTTATAATCTATTTTTACTCATTTTAGAAACTGATTATACCACGTGACATTGCGCCTCATTTATTGGCCAATTTCCATTCGCGGCAACATAAGTGAAAGATGTCGCCAAGTTTTGACTGTTTTGTTGGAAATAAGTATGGATATAAAACATATGTGCTGTACAGAAAAAAGTTGTAATGAAAAAAGGAGCAGGTGTGAATATGTATGTTTTTATGATCAAAGGTATAATGCTTTGTGAATTATTAATTGAAGTATTCGTGCGGGAAATTAGTTGAAAACACTTCTGGCAAAATATTGCTTTTTTTTAAGCGCAAAAATACAATCGCATATTGTGTTGACCCGGTTTTTATGGATTCATTGAGCAGATATAATTTGGTGAGCTATTGTTTTGTTTTTTAATAAAAAAAAGAACAAAAATCGTTTTCTTTATTTTATCTTTTTCAATTTATTCTATTTCACAAAATGAGGGTTTTTTGTGTAGATAAAAATAAGCAATATTGAAATTAAGTTCAATTCAGGTTAAACACAGTCTTTCTTTATAAGAGACACGACGCTTAAGATTGTAGGTTTTGTGTAGTTTTCAGACAAAGGTGAAGAATATTTCCATTATTTGACTCTAGAATTTGGTTAAAGAACTCAAGAATCTGGGTTTTTTGGTTAAGAACATCTATAAGTTCAAAATGCTAAACAAATGAACGTTCTAAGACTTTTGTACGCGAAGTTTAGTGTTCGTAAGAAAGTGTATTTGTGAAGAAAAAGGTACTTTTTATATAAACCGACATTTTTTGAGAGAAAGAAAAAATGGTTTCTGATGATTCAGGCTCAGCATATTCATATAATATTCATAGTTGATAGTTTTTCTATCAACTTTGGAATATTCTTAAACTTTGGGAAATTGAGCCTTGATGATTCTTATAAAAATAATTCTTATAAAAATGTGGGAATGCAAAGTATAAATGTACAATATTAACCTCGTTTCCAGGGTGTTTTACCTATGTGACAAAACTTGGTCCTCAACGAATTTGGATAAAAAACATTGTAAACAAGCTTGCTACCTTACGCTTTCCTACGGACAATATCTCTCAAAATTCATGTAGCATTAGACTTTAATTTTTCTAAAGTTTGCATCTGCTTAAAACTTTCATATATTGCTTTTAGCTTTTAATAATAAGCACCTTTTCAAAATATGTCATAAAAATTCCCAGCCTCAAAATCGTTCTTATTTTAAAAATGTTCTCAACCAATGTAATATAGATGCGCGAATGGAAACCAGGTCTCAGCAAAAGGTGATTAATACGGTTTTGTACATAGACAGATTGTTATGTTATTGTGTTGTTGTGCGATAGGGGGAAACCCTCCTAATTAATTCATGTGTGACAGATGACAGTCGAATAAAGCCTTGTGTTCTATTGTTGTTATTAACAACGTGCTTAAACCAATAGGGATTACGGATGAACAAAAGTGTCAGCCAATGAAAAACCATTAGTCAGGATTTTATTGTCTAAGCGTGCGAAACAAATCGGAGAGAAAAGAAAAGAAAAAAAAACATAAATTCTAGCGCGGTACAAATATGATGTTTTATTTCCTTCTAGACGATTGGATACACGGAGTGGGTTTTACGTTTAAGTTTTTGTAATTTTTTATGTTCATATAAATTATTTTAAGTTCAAGAAAATTGATTCCATTATTGTTTTAATAAATCAACACTGTCTAAAATTGGTATGGCTACAGCGCATTTAATGAATGGACACACACACCATCTGATGAATGGAACATTAAATCCTCACATGGCGATGAATGGGTACCCGATAGATCAAAAAGTCGAAGCTGATCAACAGAATATAGACGATGAAAATGCTACAAACTTAATTATAAATTATCTGCCACAAGAAATGACAGAAGAAGAACTCCGAACTTTATTCTCATCCATTGGACCTCTGGAATCATGTAAACTTTATTCGTGATAAGGTAAATAAATTGTTTGTTTTCTTTTTATCAACGAATGAATTATGCTGTTTTGTCGAGTTGCTTTTTGTGCAGGTGTTTTGCGATAAAATATTTACTCGACACTGTTTTTGCTTTCATTGCTCTGTAGTTTCGTCACATGACAGAAAAGCTCTTAACGACTTTCCTGTTTTCTAATTGGAAGTTGTTTCATTCTAACTGTCATTAAAATCTTTGTTCGTAATTTTTCCTTGACGTAAGCTCGTCTACTGTCACTATGAAGTATCTAGTAATGCAATTCTATTTATAATTGCTTTGGGTTTGACCCTTAACTCTTCAACATGTCTTTGTTCATGCACAAGTAGTATATTTATCTTTCAAAGAGATATCTTAGCCCGTGTTTATCTTGCGTCAGTGCGTTGCATACTGTATATAACGCAACTTGATATAATCTGTCTGTATGCATAAAGCATCTTTGTTATCTAAAACACGTTTCAGAGCTCAAACTTTTTAATCTTATTTTCTAAAATAAATAAAGAAAGTGAAAGTTTATCGTATTATGGCGTTGTTTTTTTAAGGACTTCTTTTTTTTATCTCCGCAATATGTTTGTTTACGGAATTTTCTTAAAAAACAAACCATCAAATATTTGTTACTTTATGTTTTTATTCAACTCAATGTTATTCCATCAAAATCGATTATGCTAAAGTCCTTTCATGAAATATATTGTCCTGTTTCTGGAAAACAATCTGTGAAATTGTTAGACATTGTTTTTTATTTTGTCCATTTTCAACCATTCCAAGCTTCGTTGTTCTTAAAATTACGTATGAAAAGACATGTTTTCACAAGGTCAAGGGGGTTAAATTAAAAGTCACCGCCATAAATAATGGGCGTCATGTGTATTTTGGTATGATTTGGAGACAAATCTTTCTTCACCAAACTAAACGTATTTCTATTTTTTTTTAGGTCACTCGTGCAAGTCTAGGTTACGCTTCGTAAAATATGAGCGTACTAACGATGCCAAAAAGCTATCGAATCCCTACAGGGAATGAAGTTAACAAACAAAACCATCAAAGTAAGTGTGGCCAGACCAAGTTCGAACGAAATAAAGAACGCCAATCTCTATGTCAGTGGCCTACCATTAACAGTCACTGAACATGAACTACGAGTTCTGTTTGCAAGATATGGTCCTATTATAACGAGCAAAGTTTTGTATGATGAATCGAGTCAAAGTCGAGGAGTTGGATTTGTTCGTTACGATAAGAGAGCGGACGCAGAGGCAGCTATTAATGGGTTAAACAATCGCATTCCTGAATTAAATGGTGCTATCAAACCTCTTACAGTGAAGTTCGCCAACCCTCCCTCTCAGAAAATACAGCCGTACCTCGATATATTGACACAAGCAAAAGGTCTTGCTGGATCAGCATTTTTGAGACAGGCTGTTGGCTTATCTCAGCTGTCTCCAATGAGTTCAACAGGAGCCTCGCTTTCAACTTCTCCCATTGCTTCACCATTGTCACCCAATTCAGCATCGTTGCTACGCAACAACATAGGTTGTCAATCAAGCGGCATCGGCTTCGACATTAAACGGAATTCAAAACTCGTCTTGGTGTGTATTTTGTATACAACCTTCCATCGGACGCCACCGAGCTCACACGTCTTTCAGCTGTTTTCAAAATTTGGAGCCCATACAAAAGCACTCGAGTAGTTTCTGATGAAAATACGAAAAAATGCAAAGGTTTGGATTTGTAAACATGGCGCATTATGAAGACGCAACTATGGCTATTCTACACTTAAACGGATACTGTTGCGAAAAGGAAAGCCTCTTCAAGTGTCGTTCAAGCGTCCAAAAGCCAAGGTAATTATCTATGGCTTAAGATATTGGCTAAATCATCTTTTATTTTGAATGTGGGAAGATACTTTGTCGTTGTTGTTGTTTTTGGTGAGTGTTTTATTAAAATGAGAGTTCAGAGCTGTACTCGAAGTATTTAAATATAATAGTTCGATTATGGCGCTTAAAGTTCCCACTTAAAAACTTCTTTTTTTTAACATGTTTGTGTAAATGTTTGTCCAGAAGAATGTAGAAAGTTGTTCAATTGAGGAACAAAAAAACAATAGCTGGAATGAGGCAGCTCAATGTATAATAGTTTGTATGTAGTGTTAGAGCAGTTAAAATTAGTAAATAGTTATACAACACCCCTATCGACGCAAAGGGCTTTGAACGCTTTCCAATACAGCATTTTCCGAAAAAACACTTACGATGGTGAGGCGATTTTTTAGCCTCTGCGTCGAAGGGGGTAATATTTTTTTGGTTTGTGCTTTCAGTTTTTTTGAATGTTTCGTAATAATACGTAAATCAAATATTTGTGAAAAGAATTATTTCTAGATTTTAGAATGAACAAAACTCGTTCTGTTGTTGACATGTTAGGGGTAATATGCTTAAAGCCATCTTTTGAAACTGCTTAAAAACCATCTTTTGAAACCACCTTTTTGAACTTCGTCATAACATTCATTTTGGCACTCAAAACGCACCTTTTGTAGTTTCTAAAGTTTTTTGTAATGATATTGTAAAACTGTCAGAGCTATTCGTCGATATAAATCTCCTTTGTACAGACTTTGTGGTTTGACCCTATTGTGTTGCAATTAGACAATGAGTCAAAATTGTTTAAAGAATTTCTCGCTAAACAAATCTATGGATCTACTCTATGTTCTTTGAAAGTATGACATCTAATTACTTACGTTCTTTCAAAGTATAACACTTTACTAGTACGTGATCTCTTGGCGTGTTTTTCTGTCAGCAAACTTTTAAAACTGGGAAATTGTATTGAGTTAGAAAGTCGCAAACATAAAACCCCACAGGAGGAGTGTTTTTCTCAAACTTTGATAGAACATATGTTTTTTACTCTGTTTTTCTTATATAAAATATATTGCAGATTTTACAAGAAAGAGGTTTTATTGAAATTTACGCGTCGTTAAAATTATATGGTACGAAGTAACACAAAAAGAAAAATATATGTTACATATGAAAAAATGAAATGAAATTTTGCGAAGATTTTTGTCGGCCAGTGTTACGTATATTTAAAATATCGAAAAACATTCAACACGCACGAAAAAATATTCGCTAAACTCTTAATCGTTTAGGGATTATATGGTTGCGTTTTCGTTTTTGTTGTGTTTTTTATTTCGTTTACTTATTTGTTTGTTATTATTATTATGAATTATGATGACGTCATATATCATAGCATTTTAAAAAACGTATATATATTTATTAAAATAATTTGCTCCTAAGGAGGACGGTTACTTTATACAGTATATATGCAAGGCATTGTGGGACAGGTTCCCACAATGCATTTTGGCAAGGAGAAAATATTTGTTCAGTTCTTGTGTATGGGATTTCCTTTGGAATCTATGAAATCTTTTATGACCATCAGGGTTGGTTTGGCATTTCTCCTTGCCGGATATTTGTTACGTTACATTACGAGAAAGTTTCGTTGTTAAGTTACATTTACGAGAAAGTTACGTTATCTCGTATATTTACGAGAAAAGTTACGTTTTGTCACGCTCTTTATGTTATGAATGCAACGTTTATGTTTTGGAAAAAGAATTTATTACAGCACAAATTCTCATCGTATAAGAAAAAGAATATATTTATGTCGTAAATAAAAACCTCTTAAGCAAAAAAAACTTTTTTTATGAACCATGCGTGTCGACAATGACTCGCGTTTTATGTCGACAATGATCCTATGTACAGAAAGGGCTATCACTCCCACTATATAGCTTGAAATTGATCTACAATCATCCACATAATATATTGAGACTTTTCGACTTTTTGACAAAAAAAAAATTCACAAACTCGCACCAACAATTCTTCTCAAACTCGACTACTGCGGAACTTCAGCTTTAGCTTCGACTAAGAATCTTAGGAAATTCTGAATTCAACTAGTGAAACCGAAAAGTTCACTAGAAACGAAGCCTTACAGTGCTGCTATAGGCTAATTATAGCTTTTTACATGTTTAAAACCCGTCTCAGTTGGAAAAAATGGACATTTTGCGTCAACGGGCCACTTTCTGTTTTTTGATAGAATTTCTAGTTTGTCTCAAAGATTATGTGGATGGTTGTAGAGTTTAATTATTGACTTTCAATTGCGCATTTCATGAGTGGAGGGACTTTCCAAACTTGGTGGAGAACTTTCACAACATAGTGGAGAACTTTAAAACATGATGAAAAACTCTCACAACATTGTGGAGAACTTCAAAAAAATGGTGGTGAATCTCCCATGCTCCCCAGCGCTAATTTTACAACAAAACGTATACAATTTTTATTGTATGCGTTTAATATAGTTTTTTAGCGAGGATAAGTGACTTTCTTTCATCTTTATCGCTTTCAAAAAAAACATTAATATTTTAAAAGCACTATTTTTATTTTCATATTACATTAACTGAATTTCTGTACGCATGCGCGTGAATAGCAATGATTTAAAAGCAAAGCAGAGTTTATTTTATTCTGTTTGTTCTCTTCCCTTTAAATGACAGGTGTTTTTAATTATAAAAATCAATCTTTGGGTTTCCACTGAGAGCGTTGAGTCCATAATTCACCCACTATATATATCTCCACACAATATTGTTCAGTAAAATTATTATCTTTAACTTGCTATCACAGCCTTTTTAATTTACCGTCAGCACTTGGTAATTGCCGACGCGACCGCTGATATGTTAACAACAAGAAAAAAAATTCGCGTTTGAAACGCTGTTATGCTTCATATCATGATAAACTTACTTTGAGACATTTCCGTGCAAATCCCAAATTTTGAACATTGACGTTTGAAATGGATAGATTAGCAATATTTCTGATGTGTGTTCCTACTTTTTTGTGTGTTCTTTGTTTCCCCTAAAATCGACAATATTCACGACGTCGAAAAAACGGAATTATCTGTCAAATTTACACGAGCTTAAGTCGTCGTTTCTTGTTCTCATACTCCAATAGAGTTCCAGACCTCTCTTTGTATTGGTGGAGGTTTTTTATTTTAAAAGTGCAAACTTATGTTTGGCACTTTTGCTAAGATTATATCATAAAATATTTTACTGGGTAGCAACAGTCTTTTGTTCCAGGCAATAAATAACTTGTTATAAACGTAAATAATTTTTCAGGTTCTTATCAAAAATTGAGAACACCCAAATTTTCAGTCAAAAAAGGGTCTTAAAGTTTTTCCCATTGCGAGCAATTTACAGCGAAATTAAGAAAAAAATTGTTCTTTAAAATCTGCTATATTTCAAACAAGTAAAAATTATAATCATAAAGAGGTTAACTTCAATTTGACCCACGACTCACTTATTCAAGTTTGTTCGTTCTTACTTAATAACATCATGGTAGCTATATTGTCATAGTTAATAAGTCAACTAACAAACTAAAAAAAGATGGAGGAAGTAATTCATTGGATTACTATCAATTTACTACCCATGACAACAAATTAATACTAATTGCTGCTCTTATATACATGAAATGCTGAAAGGAAAACCCCAGACATATCAATCAATAAGGATCTGACAATCCAACCTCAACCCCAGCCTCGTCTTGGCTTTCTTTAACATCGGGTTCACCTGGGGACGAGACAAAAAGTCTTACCATTGTGCTGTGTTAAACTTTGCAAAGGCACTTATAAATTAAAAGAATTGAAAAAGCTGTTTGTGAGTATCACAATGCAAAAAGAAATGAAATGTGAACCAGCATTTTGACATTATCCATTTCCAACAATCCCAGTAACGCGGCAAGTCATATTGTTCTGAATTAACTTAGCTGGAATAATATTAGAAACTTAGATATCATATAGCTAGCTACTTTAAGAGTTAGCTAGCTAGCATAGAAAGATTACAATTAATTAACTCTTTGTGGTAGACACTTTGTTTTAATGATACAATATTTGCACTCTGGTTGCAGCATGTGATAAATATCTCACCAACAAACTCATTGGAATGATATCTGTAGGCCTTTTTTCTTTGTATTCACACTCTAACCTTTTCCACAAATAATTTCGTGAAATTAAAGTTAGGAACTACCTAAATATGTGCAGAAATATAACTTTGACCATTAAGCCAATCTTTCATTTTCTCCTATCCAACTATGTTTAATTGCCAAGGTGGAATCTTCAAAGAAAGAGACTGAAACTTTTCTGTATACTCTTTCAGTAACAAACATTCTCGATGTTCCACTTCAGCATCAACAGGGACACGTTCTTCATAAGCAGAAAAGTAGTGAAGTAAAAGTGTAGCCATATAGCAATAGAAGCTGGCCCAAGAAGAGAGGAGAGGCTATCTAGCTAGCTTGTAGCTACCACATACCTTGCTACCAAAGTATCGAATGAACCATTTAAATGTTTCTTTCTGATAGCCAAGTACTGTTTAAGTGCATTCGTACTATATAATTTAAAATCGTCCAATGATTTGATCTGAAGCTCAAGTAAATTACTTTTTGTTGACATTTTAAACATTCACTTTTGTTGTTTACACATAGCGATTTAAAGTTTTACTCGAAAACCTTTTTCCCGGTAATTTTTGTGCAGAACGAGTTGTCTTTTAAAAAAAGGTGCAACATTCCATTACACGGGAGTCATCATTTTATTTTATGCAAGCTTTGCAGAATTACTAATGATTCTCTTCTTTTTAATGAGATTAAAAATAAACATTTTGTCACGTCATAATGACAACGCATAATAAAATGCGACGATATGACCCGATGACATAAGGTGAGAACTCAGCAATTGATTCTAAAAAATATGCAGCGTGAAATTCTATATTTGATCTGAAAACATCGTGTAGTCATAGTAATACTTTAAAAGTCACATACTTCTGGTACTATTACAGATATCTTCCAGTACCAACCTCGTTCCCAGGGCATTTTAAGTTTTTTTTTAAATTAACCGCTCCGTAATAACGGATCAGGGGTCAAGAGGCCCTGGGGACGAGGATGTTCCAGCACCCTAAAATCTTAAAACCAGATCTAAATTTGACCTTAATAGCATTGATTATGCAACATTTTCGCTATAAAAATCCTTTAGCTTTATCCGTACTAATTTTTGAGAATTTTTTACAAATGCGCGAAATTCAGCACAGGAATTACACGTAAAATTGATACGCGCAAAATATATTTATATTCAAGAAATAAGATTGCAAAAAGACCTTTTAAACGGCGCCATATTTCATCTGAAATCCTTAGTTTTACTATGTTTTCCTTGTTGTTTGTGAGAAATTCAAAAAATGACGTTCATATTGTTATTACGTGAAAATAACCGCAAAATTAGTACGAAAAAATGTTTCTAAAAATATTTCTGTCCAATCATAATACATTGTCTTCTACAATCATTCTCAAGAATTCTAATTCCTTCCCCTTAAATACAACGATAAATTCTGTTGTGCATATCTGACGCTTTCTATTCGTTTCACATGCACTATCAACATATCGAGTAAGGGGGGATGTGGGCATCATACAAAACCAAGGAACAACTTATTGACAGCAATCTGGATGATATTTGTAACGGATTGTAGTAACTCGCTGTGTTTGTTTTTTTGCACCACTCCCATCCCCAGAAGTTTAAATGTTTGACATGGGTTTTATTCATCCTGGATCAAGGATTTTTCTTGTGTCTGTGTGACTAGAAACCATATGAAAATTATAGGAAAAACCTTATGAAAAAGTGTCTCTAAATTCATTAATGTTTTAAGAAAAAAAATAGCAGATTCTTAAGCCTGTATAGAGAATATGCAATGGGGAACAAATACTGCAAAGCGAATGCCTTAAAACTCCAGAAGACTGTTTAAAGCTATCTCATCCAACAAACAGTTTCAAAACTGAACAGTGACGATATTATTCACGAAAAAAATCCTTTGAAAAGTTCCTCGGTAAAAAGGACTCGGACAAAGATTATAATTACTACAC
The DNA here is from genome assembly GCA_030067915.1 of Hydractinia echinata. Taxonomy (NCBI): domain Eukaryota; kingdom Metazoa; phylum Cnidaria; class Hydrozoa; order Anthoathecata; family Hydractiniidae; genus Hydractinia; species Hydractinia echinata. The sequence continues at coordinate 1,394,409 of JASGCC010000054.1, read as the reverse complement.
CCACATATAAAGATCAAGAAGAAAAAAAATCCCACTTCTTGTTCTCCCTGAACTTTTTGGAGCTGGCTGGAAAAGCTTGAAAATTCAGTCGGTCCATCTTAAAACTATATTATAGGAACAATAGTGCATATGTGAGATATATTTGTATATGTAACCTGCGCCTTTAAGTTCCACCCGATCCATCACATTTTGCAGCACTTGGGAAGTTTATGTGCAGGTTTATTTATACCAAAAAAAGATAGTATTTTATAAAGAAGCCGATAATAATTGGCAAACCCTTTTGCTCTTATATTATTTTGTGTGCGCAACACCATGTTCCAGCCACGTGGGTACACGGTAGTGGTGCCCCGTTCCACACCCTACCTCACTGCAACCTCTGTGTTTGTCCTAAGTTATATAATAATCATCTCTTCTCCGCAAACAATTTCTTCCCTTAAAACATGTTTTTGTACAAGGTAACCAGAAAAGTGTAAAGTGTCTTTTAATACATCCGTGTGTAAATAATTCCCAACGAGCTCGAAAATTAATCAGATATCCTAAATTTGACAAACTGAGGAAATGTGTCAATAACTCCGCAATACAGCTATAATCCTGAGGCATATCAGCAAATGCGGAAGGTTTTGAGTTTAACCCCGGCCAAATCATCACAAAAGCTTCAAAAGTGTGAACTTCTGCAGCTTATATACGAGCTTTAAATGTGGTAGGTCTCCCTTCGCATTGATAACAGCGCCAATTTAGAAACTGAAATAGTCATTCTGGGTAAATATCATAATAAATAAATGGAACAAAAACTTAAATAGTAGTGGCGGATTTATTATTAAGCAGATATTCAGCAAGGTAAAATCGGATATCCGTATTTATTCAGTCGAGCTTGTAATATTCGACGACGCGCAACGGAGTCGAATATCAATAAAGCTTCTGTCTTTTTCGTTATTCTTGTTTCTTGTTGTTTTAAAACATTCGCGCTTCAGTTATTTTCAGCTCTCTATCTGATTGCTGAGGTGCATGATGATACAAAATATTCCCCCACATTACTTACTTATTAATGTAGCACTTTTTAAAACAGGAATGAATGATTTTTGAGATGTACGACAGGACAAGCTTTCATAAAAGAAATATAATGTCATGCATAAGTTAAAATTTCTTAGAAAGAGTACGAACGAATAAAATGAAAACAATTTACTGAAAGAAATCCATTAGCCTTATTGGCGGTCAGTCAGTGATTTTCTGTGTTATCAGGGTAAAAAATAATCATGGTGTAAATAAACAGAAATACTTGATGATGCAACTTGCTAGTTTGGGCCCTAAAAATGGATGTAAAGTTGAAAAGAAATATTATTTGTACTTTTAAATCTTGATAAAATGGACGAAGAAAATATTTGTGCGGCAGAGTTTATGTGGTACTATCAGTGAGATAAAAGTTAATTTTTTGCTTTATCCAGGACACCCAGCATTGCACTTCAGCATTAACACTACAGGTAAACTAAACTGTTTCTTTTTAGCGTTGCATCACAATATGAAAAGTGATCTAGCTATTGTTTGTATGGAGTTAGCTAGCTAGTTGTATATGTACTAATTGCATAAAATATTCATTTTACTTTAGTGATTTACATATAGCTTTACTTTATATGGTTAGTCTCAGTAATATACAGTTTCACAGTGCCTTTTATACTAGCACTTGGAAGTGGACTTGGGCTGGATAATCTAAACAAGTAAACTATATGAAGATTTTTTGGTGACCTATTATGATTGATCACATTTCTTGATAACTGAAACCATTCTGTAAGAGACCTTTTTTAGCCGCCCTCCCAATTTTTTTGTAATAACTTCTAAAGAAGTTGAAATTTGGTGACTTTTCATCATTTGTTGGTTAGCTTTAGATAATCATATTGTTTGTCATGGTGACTCAAGGGTTAACAAGTAGTCGGAAAAAAATCGGAAAATAAAAATATTTTTCTGGAAATATCCTTATTAACACTTAATCTTATTCCAAAGTCTACTTTCCACTGTTTTTGGCCTTGTTTTTGGTTCAGAAATGACGTCATCCATTTTTTTTACCCATTTACCACACCTAAAGCTCAGATTATTGAAATTTTTAAAAAAACTCAAGACTCAATTACAAGCTTCTTATAATGAAAAAGAAAAACAGTAATTTGATGATATTGCAATCCAAATTTACAAAACAAGGCTACATTCTAAAGTTGTATTCTCACTATTAAGAACAAAATAAGAACAAGTCAGGCTCAAAAAGGCTAAAAAAATAACAGTCAGCCTCAGAAGCGTGTGGTATAAAAAAAAAAATTATAATGGCTAAAGTTCCAAAACATAAAAAATAGACAGTTTTATGAAGCACGATCGATTATAAACAGCTTGGTTTTCAATAAAGAGATTTTTATCGTGCCAGTATTACAAATTTATGAAATTAACATCGTAGAGTGCTTTAAACTGTTTTCAATCAGGATATTGTGTATTCAGTTTACAAGTTGGACAGATAATTAAGAAATTAGCCCGATAAGGATTGCATTTTAATATCAGTTATTTAAGTTCGAGATTTTTCACACAATAATTTCCTTGCAAAATTGATATAAAACTAACAATTCTGGGATCTTCATCCGTAACAAAATTGCTGGTAGCTAGCTAGTTAGGAGTAGGTAGCTATAAAAACGACATCAAAAAGCCAAAGATAAACAACTATTAGCTAAAGTTGTTCTCACCATCCATGGTATAGTTGCTGGTAACCAAAAAGCTTCATAAAGGCGCAAGCTATCAGCTCTTTGAACTAGTTCAACAAGTTCTACACCATCAATTTTAACTCCGGATTTTTGGCTTTTAAGTTATTCTAACTTTAGGTGGACAAAAACAGCCACTTAACGACTTTTTCTTGTAACAAAACGTTGTTACATGACACAAAGGAAGTATAGTATTTTTCCCTACTAAGCAACCATTATGTTTTTGTTTTTTCTCCGACAAGTGCCTTACTCGTCACCGTTTCACCGCGCATGAATAATTTGAAGCTAATATAATCTATTCTTTGAAACTTCAAATATCTACCGGCGAGAAAAGCAGCCAAGTTTTTAATTTTAATTTTAATTTTAATAAAACAGCGAATATTATAGCATTAGAGGTATATTTAGCGAAACATGTATGCATTACCGACATGCTTTCAAATTCCAATCGTTTTCAATACTGCACGTGAGCATTACGAAGCACCAAAAAAGATGACAGGCTCTTTTAGTGACACCCACGCTCCTTCAAAGTAACACATTGCCCAATAAATAATCTGGGAAAAATAAAATTGAAGTAGATGTCGAGAAATTACACTTGGAAGATTACGATTTTAATTTGAACAAAGGAGAATTTTTCATTCCAAATATATCCAATAAGTTACGTGGACTTTCAACAAATTGTCCATGCGCCATATGATGTTACACACCCATTAAACTGCAAAAATAATTTGTTATAATTCTATCAAAGAAAGTTTGCAACAATGTGGAAATCAAACCTTGTTTACAACCGACTGATAGCCTTGTGGTAGAGCGTTCGCTTCCAGTGCGGGAGGTCTTGGGTTCAAACCCCGGCCGAGTCATGCCAGAGACTATAAAAGTGTGAATCTATCCTTTCTGCTTAGCGTTCAGCATGAGAATAGGATTGATATCTTAGGCGGTTGTCTAGTTGAGCGATTGCTGTGCTTGCACGACTTTCGTAGCTCAAATGGGAGCTTTAAATGCCCCCTTCGCAGGACCCTCGTTGATAGCAGTACCAACAGAGAATGAAGAAGCTATCCTGGGTAAATAATTTCAATAATAAGAATAATAACCAGTCAATGGAGAGGATATCAAACCTTGTTTACAACCAGTCAATGGAGAGGATATCAAACCTTGTTTACAACCAGTCAATGGAGAGGATATCAAACCTTGTTTACAACCAGTCAATGGAGAGGATATCAAACCTTGTTTACAACCAGTCAATGGAGAGGATATCAAACCTTGTTTACAACCAGTCAATGGAGAGGATGTCAAAGGGTTTGTTGGTAATGAATCTGGGCCCAATATTAGAGAAGGGGTGGTTTGGCGCAATGGTAAAATGCATATTTTGATACTAGAATAACAATTACGATCTGCCGTTCACAGATCAACATAACTATTCCAAAAATTATAAAAAACATTAAAATGAAAAGAAGAGGCAATACAACAAGCGTATTATGGACATTGAACATGGTACTTTTACCCCATTAGTTTTCTCTCCCAGCGGTGATATTGGTACAGAAGGCCCAATGTTCCATGAACATATTTCAGAAAAATAAATAAAACGAAAGAGTGTTATACAAGATACTCTCCATTATTAAAGGTAAACAATCTTTCTCAATTCTGCTCTCGATCTTTTGTATGTTTGTTTTGTTCTTTAAGAATTTTATATTTTATACTTTTTATATTATTTGCAATTATTTATATTTATACTAATGTTTTAATGGTAATTGGACTGCTTATATTAATATAATATAGATATAGTCTTTACAATAATAATAAATAAATAAATTCAATATCCCTCCGGGGCAAGTAATGTTTCTATATTTTTCGCAATTGTTGAGTTACGCGAATTCAAATTGAGATTTAACTCGTGACTTTATACACACAAGAATTCGAAGCAGTTTGGTGAGTTTTGTAAATATTTTATTTGCATCCCTGCAGTCATGGCAAAGACAAAGTATCGTAATTTCCCATTGTTCACAAATGTTAGGAGTTTGTGTTGATCCTAAACTCAACAACAGACAACAAGCTTTCCACATAACTTCTGATTGATGTAGCCTAAGTGTACTCTTTTAAGTGTATGTTGTGCTGATTACCCTGCACTTTCGTTCTTTTTGGTCCAGGGTCCAGGCTAGTAATTGTACAATCCCTTTTATCCATTCCATTATTCATTTTTATTTCATGCGTTGAGATTTTTTCCGTTCCTACGTATTTTCTCTATCAGCAAAACCAGCAAAAATAACTTTCTTTTAAATTTCAGCCTCATCACTGTTTGCTCCTCAATTGACGCAGGAGGTTCCCAAGTGAACAAAAGAGCATTAATAACTGTATTATAGTTAATTCTCAATGATTGAATAACATCGATGGCGTATGGATGCCGTATGGACACGAAAATCTAACCCTTTCTATTTTTCCTTTAAATTCTCATTTTTTTTCTCTTGTTAATAGTTCACTTCTCTGATCGAATATTGAACTCTTCTTTCGAACGCAGTGAACAAAGAAGTTGCAGAACAAAAGAATAAACAAACGAGCAAGAAAAACAAAGTGAAAAAGATGGACAAAGAAAGTTTTGATTTTGGAGTGATTGTTTTTTTTCAAACATTGCACTATCAATTTCAATTTCCTCGGGCGTTGTTGTCATTTGACACCTTTTGTGTTAAAAAATATAATATATATTCTCGCCTGTTACTCGATTATTTTGTTGAGAAATTCTCTAAACAACGTATGGTTACTCGTTGGTAACTCGTTTGTGACTCGTTGGTTACTCATCGGTAACAGTTAACGTTTAATAAGGTTAAGGTTAGAACAGCTTTTCACAGTTTTTGTGTCATTAACCACTGACTCCATTCTTATTCGTATTGACAAAAACATTTCTTATGCAAACCTTCACAATTGGTGCAAATTATCGGACCGGGTAAATCGATAGTTATAACAAATAGCAAAGATTTCTATAAACCAATACGTTTGACAACAAATACCTAAGTGACAAACTAACTAGAGATAAAGGTCTTCCAAACACCAGACGCACTGATTATTGTTTTTGTCTGTGCTATCTGTAATGTCGCCTTGCTGTAGTACCATTTATGCTATGCATAGCCGGCGAAAGTCAAGTTAATCACACACATCAGTGTTTTAAATCTGAAGTAGCAGGCCAAAACCAAAGTGTTTTGTCAAAGTGTTATGTCTTAACATAGCTAGGCCTTGAGTGTATTGTAAACTTGGTGAAGGCATGTCGAGACAACGGCTGCAAAACTTGTGTGTTTTGTTTGAAGCAAATGAAAATCTATTTTAGAGATTTGTTGTAAATTTATTCGTGGCTTAAAAATTCTCAGCATACGCATGCTCAGTGAGTGTCTACCACAGCCCTCTGAGTCAACTAATGACAAGTGAGGGGTTTACGCCAACCCATGGCATATATATTTAATGTATAGTCGGTGGCCCGTGTAAAAATACACGAGTGCGTCCGCGCAGAGACAAACAGACGGAATACGGCTATTATTAAAGAGATGTGATACATTCAGAACAAAATACCCACACGTGTAGTATCATGGAACTACCTGTCTTAACTACCTAAGTTACTTAGTTTTCCAGTTTTAAATTACAAAAAACCCACAGTACTTTGTTTAACATTTGCAAATAATTATAGATTTTAAACAAAGGTACATACTTTTTTCTTAAGAACAAAGGAAGTGATGGCGTTGCCAGTCTTTTTTACATAATCATTGAAGAAAAGTTTAAAAAGCTAAAGTTCTAGCCATTGCTGACCAGGAAAATTTAACGTGTTTATTCTGATATTTATAATGTGATAAAATGGTCGGTTCAAAGTTTTAATTAAGAATACACATCGAAAATTCTTAAAATGCAAAGCATAAAGGAACGCAAGAAATAACATTAAAAGGGATTGGGAAAAATTTTTGCGTGCTTTTTTGCCTGTGATCTCGTCTCTCGGAATTATGAAACTCAGGAATATTGACAATATTTAGGAGAAAAACACGGTAAGAGGTATTTTAGCTAAAAGATTAAAATGGTCGGAAATTTGCATCACAATTAATATATTGTTAGGACTGAATTCTTGTTTGTAGATCTTCTTGCTATATTTACATATATACCAGACAAACAGTGTTTGATAATGTATCTATACATTCGCATTACATATATAAGATCAGACAAAAACACACGATTACAAAAAGTGACGAACTAACTAAAGATAAAGGTCTTCCAAACACCTGACGCATTGATTATTGTTCTGGTCTGTGCTATCTGTAATGTTCCCCTGCTGTAGTACCAGCGAAAGTCAAGTTAATCCCACACATCAGTATTTCCAATTTGATATAGGAGACCAAAAGCAAAGTGTTTTTAATGCTTTTACATAGCTAGGCCTTGAGTTTTTTGTAAACTTGGTGAAGGCAATAGCAATAATGTGTGTGTTTTGTTTGAAGCAAATGAGAATCTATTTTAGAGATTTGTGGTAAATTTATTCGTGACTTAAAAAACGGATATTCTGTGATAAATTTCAGTTTTACCCTGGCTATAGAGTTTGTCCAGTTCTCAACATACGCATGTTCAAGTGTCTACCACAGCGCTCTAAGTTGCCAGCCTTTTTTTACATAATCATTAAAAAGAAGTTTAAAAAGCTAAATTTCCAGGCAGTTGCTAAACGATGGAGAGCTGGCCTAGAAAATTTAACGTGTTTATTCTAATATTTAAAATGGTCGGTTTAAAGTTTCAATTAAGTATACACAAAAATCGAAAATTCTTAAAATACAAAGCATAGAGGAACGCAAGAAATAACATTAAAAGGGATTGGGAAAAATTTTAGCGTGCTTTTTTTACTATTGTTAAACATGCCTGTGATCTTGTGTCTCGGAATTATGAAACTGAAAATATAGCAACAAAAACATTGACAATATTTAGACGAAAAACACGGTAAAAGCTATTTTAGCTAAAAAAAATAAAATGGTTGGAAATTTACATCACAACTAACATATTGTTATTACTGAATTCTTGATTGTAGATCTTCTTGCTATATTTACATATATACCAGACAAACAGTGTTTGATAATGTATCTATACATTCGCATTACATATATACGGTCAGACAAAAACACACGATTAAAAAAAATAAAAAAGGACGTATTTAGCGATACATAATCTTTACCAAAGCAGGCTTTTTATGAAGATAACTTATCTCTTCAGCAAATGTATTGCAAAAGACGCAAACTAAACACTTATCTAACATCTATTTTTGTTCAGCTGAATTTCATTTCTTTTCTTCGATAGATAGTTCTACCTCTATCAGTAGTTGGTTAGTAGCATGGTCATTTTTCGATAACAACATGTTTGAATTGTTTTAGCTGTATTGAATTCTTTTAGTATTAAATTATTTTAAAGAAAGCTAGAATAAAAACGTGTCCACCCACGTGGAAGACTGCAGGAGGTTCCAATCTCTGCAGCAGGCAAAAAAAATGCAAGGATTCGCCTTCAGTACATACTCGGGGCATTGCTATTTCGTATGAAGTAGCAATTTGGTGGACGTGTTAAATAGAAAACGTGTATTAAGAGACAGAATTTCAAAGTAACTCAACTTTAATAATTGTTTCTTATTTAAAAACATTCCCATTTCTTCAGTTCTTGAATTAAAATAACGAAACGCCCCCTACTAAGTTTTTGATATATCCTGGTTTGGACAAAATAGATTTTTCTCACTTAGGCTTTGAAGTGCCTTCGTTTTATGCGTGAAGGCGTAGGAGCTTAGCATTCTTTTGCATAACGTTCTGGTTTTTAAAACTGTGTTTGGACACTGACCTTGCTGAGTTTGACAAACTCTGTGTTTCTATGTTCCGTTTACGAGGAGTGCATTCCTTGTATTGTTTTTTCGTTTTTGTTGAACAAAAAATGCAATATTTCGTCCAAGATACGTAGCTATCAGAAACATTTAAAGTATTTTTTGTAGTCATTCGGACTATACTAGCTAGTAGTATTTCCGTTTACACATAAAATAACTTTTTGACATCAATCAAGTCATTTTTTTAAAGAAATGTTATAAAAAAATGTTTGCAAAATTTGCAAAAAGAAATTACTTATTTGCGATGTAATGTTTTGAGAACAATATTCGAACTTGTTCTTCTGAGTTAAAAGTATGCAATGAAATAATTAGTTAAAATTTTCAGTTAAATATTTCCCTTCCTGCGAAGCTTTTTGTTCTGCTTCGCATACAATTTAGGTTTTGATGTAGAATCAAAACAAACAAAATTTCGCAAGGCGCAAATCCATCTTAATTGAATAAATTTCCATGAGGATTGAACATTATTTTGGGGCTTTTCGCGAAATGCTTTAATTGCCAGTGTCAACATTCGCGAAAATATGTTCTCGCGAATTTTTGTCAATTCAGTCTTCGCGAAATTCATTTTTTCAAACCCTCATTATAGCAAAAGTTGTCATTGTACTCGCATAAATTCACCAAAATTTCACTAAAAACAGAAAATTAATTTTGGGACTTTGATGTTGATTAAGGACAAATTTGAGCTGGAATAAAAACAACGTGCAAATTGTCTTTTTTTTCAAATCCTAGTAGCTACTCAACTTAATTAAATTCCTGCGAAGTATATTGGAAACATCCATTCGCGAAATTAAATTCTCGCGAATTTAAAATATTGCAAAATTTTGATTCGTGAAAGTGCGAAATTAAATTTATACGAAAATTTATTCCATTAAATTACCATCGAATTTGTTGTGGAGTTCGTCTCGTGGTTAATATCTGTAAGAAGACAGTTTGACCTCATTATCTGTTGCATAGGCAACAGGAAATATTTTCTGGATTTTGACATATTGGTTTTATCACAGTTGAAAAATACTTCTCCTGCAGTGATATATAAATTCTTCCGTTCTGGTTATTAAAGTTAATAAATTAAATTAAATTTTTGGGATTAAATTTTTAAAGTCACGATGCCTTATTGCAAATCTTTCATCAATCTAAACTTTTATCTACATACACTCTTTATGCAGCATCAGCGGGTAGTAAAGTAAGTCACCTGTTTTGTAATTTTTTAACAGCATTGGTAATTTGAAGATGGGGAGGCGCTGAAAATATGTTTCTAACGTTCCTGAAAAACTTTTTTACTAATTAATGTATTGGAATTAGACCATTATCAGGAGAATGTCAAAACACGAACACAATTTGAACGCTTTTGATAAAGAATAACACTTGTGATTCAAACTGTCACAGCGTGATGGAATTTTAATCATAAAAAACTAATAACAACAACGACGAATATTTTCCTTTTGGATACACAGGTGGGAAGAATTAACAAAAAATAAAATTCGAAATCTTCACTCCCATTTTTTTTTTCGCGTGATAAAAAAAACACAAAAGAAAATTTTATCTCGTCCCTTTTTTTTATAAAATAACAAAAAAAAAACAATTCAAGAATTCTGTCCTAACTGCGCTTTCATTTTGATAAAAGACATAAACAAAGATGGTAACCAAGGATGTAAACAAAAGATGGTAGCCTTTTGCTTCCTGAACACCACGTAGTCTCTACGTCAGTAAATCCTTATTTAACGAAGAAATCATTTTCTAATTATTTGTTGAGAAACATTGATAGAAAAAGGTGGCAAGAAAAGCAGAAACGATTCTGGTAAAGGTGATTTTTATTTGATTTTTAGTCATTTGTAGATTCGTCTAGGTGATTATACGTTTTTTGTTTTTGAAATCAGTTTTGTTTCTGTTGTTCGTATTGGTTGTCTGACAATAGATTCTCTGTGTTACATAGAGACGCTTACAGAAGACCCGAAGTGAGTTAAAGTGTCCACATTGTAAATTTCTTAAGCAGTAGCACAAATAAATTGTTAATCTGACATCATGTTAAACATCTCTATTAATAATACCTCTTGTCTGTCTGTATTTTCACGATTTTATAGCCGTGCTATGGACACACGAAATAACAAATGCGTTATACAAAGGAAGGGCACCGTGGATTTATCAGTCAGCCACTAGTTTTCTATATTAATAATACTCGTATACTGTGTGCGGAAAAAATGTCGTGCTACGGACGCACGAAATAGCAAAACAATACATTATATCGACTATGTTGTGACGGACCATGGAATTTAAAGGAAGGGCAAACTAGCTAGTTTAGATTATTACGCGTTGTCTGTTTGTGCGTCAGAGATTGGAACTGTGAGTTGCGATAGGTGAATTCCCATAGATTTGCTCAGAAATATATTGAAAGGCTAACAAAAAATTAAGTTTAACAATTTCAACATCGATTTCGCATATTTGCACTTGATTCCTGATAAAGCTCTAATTGTTGGTCAGTTGTAGAACAATATAAATGTCTGCACCATCTGGTTCTACAACCGCCTCTCGCTCCTTTATTGGTTATCTTATTAAAATTAATGCATTAACTGTTCAGTTTTTGTAAAAATCAAGATTAAGTGTGCAAAATTTAATTTGAAAATACTCATGTTTACTCTAACTAATGCATTTTTTATAGCTCAGCCAATCAAAATGCATTCTTCTTTAACCAAACTTATTATTGGATGCGCTTTACTGGCAACGTTGGGAGTCCAAGCGGAAGAGGAAATGGCAAAGACAGAAGAGTTGTCACATAACGACTATCTCAAACGCGAATTACCTAAAACTCGATTAAATAGTTACTTAAAACAAATGTCCAATGATTATTTAAATTTAATCAAAAACTTTTTACAACGACGCCACAAGCCAGCTAAACGCAACCTTCCATACTTTCTCCATCGCAAGGAAGCAGGGGTTCCATATTTCTGGGAACGAGAAGCTAGTGTACCATACTTTTTCCATAAAAGAGGAGCAAGTGCTAAGGAAAACCTCCCATACTTTCTCCATCGCAAGGAGGCATCAGTCCCGTATTTCTGGCAACGAGAAGCTAAAGTACCAAACTTTTTTCAAAAAAGAGAGTTAAGTGCTAAAGTTCCATACTTTTGGTCACGTAAAGAAACAGAAAGCAAATACCCTTTTGCATTTGGAGCTAAAAAGGAGTTACCCTTCTTCCATCGGCGAGAAGCTACCCGTGACCTACCTTTGTTTTGGGATCGGCGAAACACAGTCGATAAAACAGAGGAAGACATCGTAGCAAGAGCTTTAGTGGATGAAGTGAAACAGGGGAATAAAAGAGAGCTGGTGTCATTGCTGAGTCCCATGCTTACTAGAAGGGGATTAAATATGGTTCGCCAAACACCAATGATTACGAAAAAGTCACCAATGCTATCAAAGCGGTCACCAATGCTTTCAAAAAGAGCTCCCATGTTATCACGAGAAGCACCCATGATTTCCAAGAAGTCTCCAATGCTGACAAAGAAATCATCCATGTGAACATTTTAAAATACTTTAATGGTAACAGTATTCATAGGTGCAAGAATATGGAACGCTAACTTTAAGTCTAGCACCATAGCGTATTTGTACGATTTTTTTTCAGATTACTCAGCATCAGTTTGTATGCCATTGTATTGAATATTTCAAAGAAAGAAGGCACAAAACAAAACGCTTTAATCTTAGCTTCTCATTAAAAATTACTTCTGATGAATAGGAATATTTCTGCCCCTTTTTATTCACACATTAAATTACCCACCAGTTTGTGCTAACAAGGAATTCACAATTGTTCAGATAATAAGAGGCACAATTCAATCTCTATAATAGCCGTTGTCTGTATGTTGTGGGCGAAAACCATAATGACCGGAGGAAAATCAGAAAAATAGGGGGAGGGGTTTATTAAAATCACAACCCGGTCCCAAAATGCAGCCATATAATATTTTATTCAATCAATGGGTGTAAACTGTTTTTGGGCGTTGTTTTCTTTTGACAATGCCCAGACCATCATTCTGAATGTTGACTTCGATGTTGGCGGTATAATTTTTGTTCTTGGAATATTTATTTTCGGCACTTTGCATTTTAAGAAAGTTTAATTTATATATTTTTTAATCGAATATTTTTTTTAGCCATGTTATATCTTAAACACCAATTTTGAATGCTGTCTGACTGTTTTTGTTTGACTGGGTAACAATATGCTTTTGCCTGTGTCCGATTTAATTAAAACTGAATTTTTCAACTTCCACTAGAAATTATTTCGCAGAATAGAGCTTGGTAACTGCTTTTGTTATGACTGGCTAACTACAGGTTTGATAAACGGTTACAGAGATATCGGGGTTTAAAGGTAGAAAGTACATCTTCTTATACATTTTCTTGATTAGCGTGTTAATCTCTACACAATAGCTACAACGGGTTAAATAATTTCTAAAATAAAAAAAATTGTTCATTGGCGTCCGACTTTAAGTGAAGGGCTCTTTCTCATTGTTCCTCTGCCTAAGTGGATTTTCTACGGGCTTAAACGACTAGTCTTTTATAACAATACGAAACGTCCTTGGCTGTGACTTTTACAAAGAGGATATTTTTATGTCTCTTTTGTTTACCGACAAATTAATAACTTGGAAACACGTGGAAATAATTGACGTCATCTACTGTGTGGGTAGCTAGGGACCACCTGAGAGCAATTTTGGACCTCAATAAAAGATTCTAAGCAAAAGATACTTATATACTTCATATTGAAACATAGGGACAGCGTCCACGTAGCTATTACATCAGATGAGCAAATCTGGATAACTGATGCTGCGTTGAAAATCTGGTTTTTTTCTTAAACTTGTTTATTATGTTTAAATTTCAATCAGGGTGTCCGACGATTCTCCGCATGGGTTTGAACCTCACCTCTGCTATGTAAAGACTGTAAGTGCCTTCCAGGCAACTCGAAAGACGGGTAATATTAGCTGAGAGTTGGTACCAGAAGTATGGTGCAGAGATTCCCCTAGCTCCTTTTCTACCTTTTTTCGAGAACGAAACCTTTTTTTTGTCATTTTCTCGGTTTTTGGTTTAAGAAAGCTAGGAGGACCCAAGTTTGGTACTGTTCCATTGATTTCAAACGCGCAGATGGTTACCTTTAGAATACAGTGAAACCTTCATAGCGGACCCCTCTCCACCACGGGCACTGTACTTAAGGACAAATGAAATGGCGGTAAAACGCTCATAACAACATCTATAAAGCAGAATTAATAGCTGACGCCTCTCTATAGCTGACGCCATTAAAAGATTCCAATTTACATTACCCCTATAATCGACCTCTTTGGATATGGTCCACAATTGTTGATATCAAATTTCTTCGTTAAGACAGTAAAACTAAAGTTTTTTGTTAATTTGCTGCTTTGTTTTTACCTCGTCCCCAGAGGTTCTTTCCTTTTAAATATCGAGGCCGGGCGGTGAAAAAACCCTTGGTAAAGGCTGGTGAGTTATGTAATGCGATTGGTTTACATCTGGCATAGATAATTTATGCGACTTGTTATAAAGATGGCGGATTTTGTTACAAAAACATTGAAACTTTAGAGGATTCCTGACAAATTAAATGAATATGATGAGTGGAGAAGTAAATATCTTTATAAAAGATGTTATTTTAGCATATTTTTCATTGTTAACATTTTAAATAAAATAAAAGTTATTTTTAAAGCTTTGTAAAGAACATGACTTTTGGCAATTTAGCTGGGTGAAAAAAGACATGTAGTTAGCTCTGGCTATGTTGCTAATTTATACACAGGCAGGTACCATAAGCCATTACTAAATAAAAATAAATCTTATTTTTCATTTATTTTCTAGTTAAAGAAACCAGTACTCTTCTAAAATTGTAGCTTCAGTCAAGTTAGGAAAATGCATCTTCCGTCTTTTAACACATTACTACTCAACAAGTTTAAAATTCTGTTGATCTGTTATATATATCTAGCATGACCATAAGATGCGGAAAAACCGATAAATACAGACTTATATACAGTTCTTTTTATCCGTTCCCCTCTTTACACAATGTTGGAGAGTCATAGCAGCAAACCTCTGTCTTTAAAAACTTGAGCGCATTATTGTCCGCGGGGTGCGGAGGTAAAAGTATCTGAATAATTAGAAATTTTAAAAAGCGGCTCAACGCTTTTGGCAAGGATTATAGCTATATATGACACATTTAAGTGTAAGTAGATTAATCTCTAAACTTTTGGGTCATGCATTAGATTGCCAGAGCTTTCTTGATCACAAGTCTCTTAGCTGGTTGCTGCACGTAGCTATAATGATTTTATCAACACAGTGGTGAATATGAACCAGACCTAGTGAATCTATCACGCTAAAGTACACTATATTGCTGTTTAAATGCAGTTGCTTTTGGGCAAAATTCTAGATACGTACAGGGAAGGAATCGTAGCATAGATATAAGGCCTGAAGGTTGCTAAGCTAGTTGCTTAAATTTTGGTTTCATTTTAAACCTATAGTTTTAACACATTGGTTGCTTAAAGAATCCAGCTAATATTTATAAAACGTTGAAAATTTTATTTTATATAACAGCTACTTAGCTAGCTAGCCTTTGATAAAGTTTCTTGTGTTCCCAGTGAATATATAGCTACCTAGCTAGATGCCACAATCTAGTACTTACAGCTTTGTCCTAAAGATGTACTTGCCTTGCAAAGTATAAAAGCTAGCCAACTAGCTAGCTAGCTAGCTAGTTATGTTATGTATCCGTATATCCCAACAAAATCAGCTTTATCTAATCACCATAAACATATTCTTTTGAAAAATAATGCTTCTTGAAAGATTCCGTCACTATAAAATATAGTGTAAGAGGTTTTCTAAAGTCAAGCGTTGAAAACATAAACAACAAAGATTCATCGTCTTTACGCCATGTGCAAGTGAAGAACCAAGGACTCGATCAAGTTGCTTTCACTAGCCGCAGAAACTGTAACAGCGAAACAACTTCATTAATTATTTAAAGTAATCAAGATACTGGTTATAAAATGCAGACTGTACCAGGGTCTTGTTAAGTAAGCGCTAGCGGCTTTGACAACAGGCAACAAACCCTGGGACGAGAGAGTTTTTGAAGGTTGCTCTGTGTACCGGCACCACTAACATCGGACACTTTGATAGCTTTGAGGTCACGATGATGTCAGCTGTAAGGAGGCGAAACAAGAGTTACCGTAATTTACTATTTATATTTGCGAGAAGTTTTTTCAAAATAAAATTTAATTTGCGCGAAAACTAGGTGTCGCAAAGGTCCTTTCACGAACAAAGAATTTGATGACATTTTGTTTCTCAATTTATACCATTTGTTGGGCTTTTATGTAGGAGACATAAAATGCTGAAGTTGAAATTCACATATGAATTACATGTAGTTTTGGGTAATCGGAAGAAGATAATCAGTGCAAATTGCTTTTCTAAAAGAAAAGAAAATAGCGAATAGCGAGAGTCCCAATAATTTTCGCAGGAAATAACGTCCTAGAATTCACAAGAAATCGCGTAATTCGCGAGAAAATTGATTCCCTTAAGGCAATTTTTGAACTATTACGCCACGCGGACCAAACGCTTATTTTCTCACTGGGCGTCAATTAAAAACTTTCGAAAATTGGCATTTTCTATCATATGAACAAAACACCGCAAAATTCACATGCTTCATGCCTGACTCGCAATGCAGCGCCTTTGAATTTGAAAAAATCGAACAAAGTGTCGAACAACTGATAAACAGTGTTTTTTTCTTTTTAAGCTTTTCATTTAAAACGGCCAACAACACTGAACCATCCTGCATGCGTTCACTTTCACACACAGAGAATTATCAATGCAAGTAACAATGATTTTTTTTTTTTGGCGGTTCAAACAACTTCTTCTCTAATGGAAGTTAAAACACTTAACAAAAATTATATGTTTAAGATACAAGGGAAGGGCGTTTTATGTGTTTTTTACCGGCAAGCAAATTTGAAAAAAATACTAAAAATATATTTTTATGTAGGATTGATAATGCTAGAACTAGTAAAATGTTACAATTTGTGTTAGATATTTCTATCCGGAAACTATCTATACTATCGCCAACGTTTTGTAACTCCTAGTTACTTAATTTGTATTACTTCGCGCATATGCACTAACCTTTTGCAAATTCATGTGCGGTCCTCATTTTGCGTTATACATTGTCCCTCATAAAATTAAAATCGAAAAATGATTACATAGCCGTCAATAAGGCATATAAAGAAAATGAATCTTAGTCTGACGTGAATATTAACCATTTTATCCCTCATTGACTCCTTACATCTAGCTAAGAGAATTAATCTTTGAGGGCTTACCCGCGAAAAGGGGGCCTGATACGCCGAAATACGGTACAACAGACATGGTTATTATAGTGTAAAATTCTGAAATATAGAAAGAAGAATCGCGCATACGGAGTTGTTTTTATTATTATTTAAATTGTTTACCCAGGACAGCCTCTTCAGTTTCTATTGGCACTGCTATCAACGAGGGTCCTGCAAAGAGGATCCTAGTGCATATAACGCTCCCATTTGACCAGTCGGCTGTTGAGATTTCTATGGCTATCCTATTTTGCCCTGAACACAGGACGTTCAGTTAAACACATTTCCGTACGCAATAATTGCAAACATCTTTCAGTCATCTTTAAAGAAAGATACAATTAGTTGATATCGGGCATTAGGACTCAAGTTATTTATCACGTTGTTTTAAAATTAAACCGGAACAATTTTACTAAGACTACAAAATAGGAGTGACAATAAAATTTAGTATACTGAATTTAAATTGTGAAATATAGAAAGAAAAATTGCGCATGAGATATTAATCCCCTATATGTATACCCCCTCTAAATTTCTGGGAAATTTAAAGGGGCTTTTAGGTAGTCGCTAAACAAAGAAAAAATAGTAAGCATCTACCTTAGCAATAGTAACCAACTTTATAAACAATGTGAGAATGTTCAATTTAACAAATTTATAAACACAAAAAACACGCAACAAATTCTATTATAGATTACAGGATATCTAGCAGGCACAAATTACATTTCTAGACCATTTTAAACCGTCATAAATATGTAAGAGTATAGAAATAAAAAATAGCAATATATACAATCAGTCAGTATAAAAATAAGAATATTTCCACAGTAGTTGTTAATAAAAAGTTAATATTACATCATTGGGTAATATTAAATGCAAAAATAGATATATAATCAAAATCAAAACGTACTTCAGTATCTCTATTAGGTTCCTTCTCAAATGTTCCTGAAGGTGGGCTTTCAAAACTTTTGATCTTCTTTTTAAGGGTGGTTTTAGATGGTGATATTGTTGTCTATAAATTTATTTTGAAGAATTAAAATTGAACATAACAATAGATAAACTAAATTAGAAACATATACACTCACAGTATTTTTTGCAGGCTCTTTTGTACGAATCGGCGAGTGCACAACCGATAAAAACGACACTGATGTTGTCTATAAAGTTATAAATTATCAGGAATTAAGGTTTAACCCTATTCGGTCCGGGGGGGGGGGGACGGATTCCGCCCCCCTGACGGTTTTTTCTTAATAACTCCTTAACGCTACGTTGCATGGCTATGATACTTACTGAGTTTCAGTATTTATCTATTAGACACCTGCGTGCCAAATTTTTAGGTCCCATGCCTCTCAGAGGCTTTGATATTGGCTATTACTCGAAAGTACCCCTAAAAATCTCTATGAAACCTCTATAACTGGGAAAATATAATAACTCTTGTTAGGATTAACCTTAGAACTTGAAACTTACAACTCAACTTTGTTTCATCAAGAAGAATCATTTTCCATGTTTTGAACACGTGATTAATCCAATTTCCTGATTTTGTCGGATTTTACCCGAAAATCGGAAAAAACCGGGTTTTCGGAGAATTTTTGGCAACTTTTCATGCGATCTATGTAAAAATCGCAAAATATGTTAAATAGCTTTTATTTAGCTTTCAGAAACTTCAAACAGAATGCAAAAATTCGCTCTAGAACTAAAGTAATTGAATTTTAGGCAGACGGTAGCATTTTGAAGAAATTTCAAGCTTTTGATGACGTCACAGAAAATGTGCTAACGTAAGGAAAAAATTATTGCCGCCATTTTGTTCCTTTTGTGACGTACTATAAGTGTGCTAAGTTTGATTCAATTTGAACAAGCCTATGGTCATAATATGTTCGAAATACCCCGGACAGAATAGTGTTAAATATCAATAGATAAATAAAATTAAGAACATACGCCACTCACAGCAATTTTTGGAGGCTCTTTTGAACTCGGTGATGCTGTCTATAAAATTGTACAAATATATAAAAGTACCTAATAATTTCCTAAGATGCAACATTAATTAAACAAAATTTTAATTTATTCATTAAAAACCAAATCAAGTGGGGTATGCCTTCCATACACGAATCCAATGGTGGTGAAGAAGGGTGGTTCGTTGCAGTAGGTGTTTGGTTGCGGGGGAGGAAGGTGGTTTAGTTGCAGTGGAAGGTGGTTTGGTGATTTTCGATCTTGGTGTCGACGTTGAAGGTGACTAAAACAATTAAATGTATATTTCCAACTTGACAAAGCGTATTACAACAACACATGTAGAATGTCAGTTATTTCAAATGGCCAAGGTAAGTAAATAATTAATCCATCGAACATAACAAGCATATATATCATTATCACCTTATGGTAACCGCAGTTGCCAGCAATAACATTTCAAAAGAGGCATTGGTGCCAAACAGCTGCTGGCAAACCTTGCTTTGGTATGATTTTTTACGATATTTTCGAATTGTAGAAGCGAGTTGTATATGTTAAAACAATAGAATCCACAGGACTTATACATTCTCGCTAGTTTATTTTTCTTAGGCCTTAGTACCTATTTAACTTTATCCGTGGTTATAAGCAGGATCCGTCAAGATCTATACATAGCTGACATTTGGTATGAGTATACACTATATACTGTATTATTGTTCTCACCACACGCATTTCAGGATAAGCCAACTAGCATTCTTGAACATAGAACTTTGTGTTGACTTGTTTTTAGCTACGTTGTCTATTGGATCTCTTAGATAAAGCTCAGTTGTTTTGCTGGTTTCCTATACATTCGATTGTTAGCTATGTTGTCTCATTGGCTAGCTATATCTGAGGATCAATGCTGAAATTGGCGGAAAACTACAATAGACTTTCAAGGATTATCCTCCTGGACTGTTGAAAATATAGTGTGTAGCTCCAGCAATGCTAACTTAACCAAATTTAGCTACGTAGCTAGTTGCAGCCATCTGCAAAATGTTATCCAAACGTTAGCTAGTTTGTTATTTATACCTTAGCTAGATAAACTTCTTCTTAGTTAGTTATAGTTCAGTACAATACTTAACCTAATTTTGCTACTCATCATGCAGAGCAGGAGGGATGCTATGTGATTATCCCACGATAGTTATGTGATATTTATACACGTCATTGGGTTAAAAAAGGAAGGTGGAACTTACTTTAGCTAAACTGAAACTGTGAAGTTATTTACACGGGTTGAAGATTACAAATGGAGATTTATTGAGAGGGAAGGCATAGAGTCATGTCACACGGCAACATAAAACTCTATTTTAACTCAAAATACTCTTTGGATGCTGATATAGTCCAACGGCTTAAGGATACGGTAACCCCCTTCAGGGTCATTTTTTTTTAAAAAATTATTTTTTTTAATTTTGATTTTTTGGCATATTTTCCTGATATTTTTACAAAAAGAATCAAAAATATTTATTGTGAAGAGGGATAAAATGAGAAAAAATCTTTTTTATCTTTTAGTGTTTTCGATAGTGTGCTCAAAGTTTAAAATTGCTCAAATATATTTAATCTGTATAATAATTAAAGAGAACTATGCAGAACGAATGAAAAATGTCATCTCTACATATAACAAGGAAACATTCACACTTTAATAATCTATACAAATATATTATTATTTATCATCTATACCTTTTTAATTTATTTATTTATTTTTTTCGTTTTTATCCTGTTATGTTATGTTATCCTGTTGTCTGTTTAACAATAACTAGACCCATAGTTCTGCGAAAACACTTTACCTTTAATTTTAAATAAAATATTCATGAGTTATTAATTATTCATAACGTTTAAGTGGGTGTAACCATGATTCTTGCAGGTAAAAGCAAAGGTCTTTGATTTTCTTTTTCTCGAAATTAAATTTTCAGTCGTAACGGTATATATTTTTGTCGAACACTCCCCTCCATCTTGTCGAAACTGTACGAAAACAAGTTTGTTGCGACAATTATATCTTTGGCTACAAAACTTTGCTTTTTCTAACGCAGAAAGTGAGGAAATATCGAGTTATTGATCTATCATGCTTAAAAATAGATAAATCAGTCATAAAACAGCCATTGTAACACAAAATATGCTATATTTTTGGAACCAGGTGTTGTTTTGAGTAAAAAAAGCAATGTTTTTTAGAGCTGAATAAGAGCTTCGCAATCATATTTTTTTCAACGAACAAAAGTTTTACTGAGGGGAGTGTTCGACAAAATGAATTTTTGTAGCTATATAATTTTTTTTCTACTTTTTAGATTTTTTTTTATGGAAATATTTTATCATCACTCTAGAGATAATTTATTCGGCTTTCAGAATATATATATTTGCTAGGGTTAATATAGCGAGCAGAGGGGATATTTTAAATATGCTGAGTATGTGCCTCAGGAGGTTACCGTATCCTTAACCACTCGGCCACCCTAGTTGAAAGTTTAACTAGAAAAATCTTGTTAAGACTACCAAATATGACTAGCAATAACCGTTAGTGTTACAAGTACATATTTCTTAAATAGGGAACAAAGACAATTACGCATGCCGAATTAGCTTCAGCCTACATTTTTTGGGTTTCCTGCTTTGTCCTATGTGACACCTAAGTACAAACAGTTCAGCTGAAATCAATTGTGTATGTCTTGCATATACATTTCAAATCAGTGCAAAGACCTTTCAATTTAGTTGGTAGGTAATACCAGAGATGGGGTTCGAACCCACGCGGACAATCGTCCATTGGAACTTAAGTCCAACGCTTTAACCAGTCGATCACCCTGGTTGAAAGTTTAACCAGAAAAATCGTGTTAAGACTACCAAATATGACTAGCTATAACTGTTAATGTTATTATTACAAATTTCTTAAATAGAGAAAATACGCATGCTGAAGTAACTTTAGCCTACATTTTTTGGCTTTCCTATTTTGTCCTGTGTGACATCTAAGAACAACCCTTCAGCTCAATTCATTTCTGTATATCTTGTATATACATTTTAATTGACCGCAAAGATCCCTAAATTCAGTTGGTAGGTAATACCAGAGGTGGGGTTCGAACCCACGCGGACAATCGTCCATTGGAACTTAAGTCCAACGCCTTAACCACTCGGCCACCCTGGTTGAAATTTCAAGTTAATAAGGTTACTTGAACTTGGCAAAAGTACTGACAATGAACCTTAGTATTCTAAATCGTGCAAAAGCATTAACATCTGTCGACGTTCTTATTACTTTAATATTTTGCTGTTTTGATACTTCAACAAGTGGACTGGAACTGCCAAAAGGGATGGACAATAATGTTTGGTATTTTCAATTTAAAGTTTTAACATACAAAAGGAATAATTGCGTATCATGAAATAACGGCAGGTAGGATTATTACGGCGATTCTATTTCACCTTGTTCGATAATTGGTCACAACCTGTGCAGCTAACACATTTGCGCGATTAAATTCTTCAAAGCATCCTTCAACCATCTTAACAGACAGATTAAACTAACCGATACCAGGGGTGGGGTTCAAATGCACGCGGACAATCGTCCATTGGAACTTAAGTCCAACGCCTTAACCACTCGGCCACCCTGGTTGAAAGTTTAACCAGAAAAATCGTGTTAAGACTACCAAATATGACTATCAATAACTGTTAGTGTTATAAGTAGAAATTTCTTAAATAGAGAAAAAGACAATTACCCATGCTGAATTAACTTCGGCGTATAATTTTTTGACTTTCCATTTCGTACTGTGTGACATTTAAGTACAAACCCTTCAGCTCAATTAATTTGTGTATTTCTTGTATATAATGTAAACTTTAGAGTACTGCAAAGACCAGTTAATTTATATGGTAGGTAATACCAGAGGTGGGGTTCGAACCCATGCGGAAAATCGTCCATTGGAACTCAAGTCCAACGCCCTAACCACTCGGCCACCCTGGTTGAAATTTCAAGTTAATAAGGTTACTTGAACTTGGCAAAAGTGCTGACAATGAACCTTAGTATTCTAAATCGTGCAAAAGCATTAACATCTGTCGATGTTCTTATTGCTTTAATATTTTGCTGTTTTGATACTGCAACAAGTGGACTGGAACTGCCAAAAGAGATGGACAATAATGTTTGGTATTTTCAATTTAAAGTTTTGACATACAGAAGGAATAATTGCGCATCGTGAAATAACGGCTGGTAGGATTATTACGGCTATTGTATTTCGCCTTGTTCGATATTTGATCACAACCTGTGCAGCTTACACATTTGCGCGTTTAAATTCTTCAAAGCATTCTTCAACCATCTTAACAGACAGATTAAGCAAACCGATACCAGAGGAATCGTCCATTGGAACTTAAGTCCAACGCCATAACCACTCGGCCACCCTGTTTGAAAGTTTAACCAGAAAAATCGTGTTAAGACTACCAAATATGACTAGCAATAACTGTTAGTGTCATAAGTACAAATTTCTTAAATAGATCAAAAAGACAATTACCCATGCTGAATTAACTTCGGCGTATAATTTTTTGACTTTCCATTTTGTACTGTGTGACATTTAAGTACAAACCCTTCAGCTCAATTAATTTGTGTATATCTTGTATATAAACTTTAAATTACTGCAAAGACCCGTTAATTTATATGGTAGGTAATACCAGAGGTGGGGTTTGAACCCATGCGGACAATCGTCCATCGGAACTTAAGTCCAACGCCCTAACCACTCGGCCGCTCTGGTTGAAATTTCAAGTTAATAAGGTTACTTGAACTTGGAAAAAGTACTGACAATGAACCTTATTATTCTAAATCGTGCAAAAGCATTAACATCTGTTGTAGGTGCTTGGAAATAAAACACGATTCCAACGGAGTAGTTAACAATCTTACTCGCTAAACAACAAAATACAAGGCGAAGTTTAAGTAACAAATAGCACATGTAACATGACATAAATATTAAGAAATAAACACTCACTAGAAATATAGTGGCGTAAGCCAAGCCAACTATAAGTGAGAGAAAACAACTGAAAATAATGCTCAGATGCAGAACAACTCCTGTGATGTACGAAAGACTAATTTCACTCAACAGCGAAATTATTACTAAAAATGTATGTTCGACCCTGTCGCTACATGTTGAAGACTGCTAGCACAGAAAAAAGATGTGCCAGATGTGCAAAACAAAACGGACTCAAGGGGAAAATTTAACTAAAAATAGTACCAACATTACAATTATTCTTTTTACATAATTAACACGGGACATCACAACACAAAACTAATAAATATAATGCATCTCGTACTCCACCCTACAGCAGAGCACAAACGGGACAACACAAGGACAACAGAAATTACATAACAAATATAAATTTCAATACGGCAGGAACACATGGCTCCTCTCATGTTGGTGCATGCAACATGACCTAATGGCTCCTCGTCGGGAATCGGACTATTCGTTTTCCAGAAGCAAAACTATTTTTGATATCGACCGTTGCATTACGACACGAGATCCGCTCATTCGAATGTTCACAATTCTCACTATTCCATGCTTATCTGACACGACGCTCATAATTCTTGCTAACGGCCATCGATTTCGAACAGTAAACAGGGTTGAGTCTTTTAATATGACGATGTCTCCAACCTCAAAATTACGTTTAATCGTGTTCCAACGTCGACGTTCCTGAAGGGTTGAAAGAAATTCCTTTCTCCATCTAATCCAGAATTCATTTGCTATGTGTTGAACTCTACGCCATCTTTTCCTCGAATAAACATCAGGTTTCGGAAACTCTCCCGGTGGTGGCAACACGACATCTGACTTCATTTTCAAGATATTTGATGGAGATATTGGTATGACGCTATTCGCGTCACTGAGAGTATCGACTGTTAGGGGTCTTGAGTTTAATATGGCTTCCGTTTCAATGAGAAGGGTGTTTAATGATTCATCATCTAAACTTGAACCGTGGATTTTCAGCAATGATGTTAGAATATGTCTGGCTGATCTTATCTGCCTCTCCCAGACTCCTCCCATGTGACTGGCTGCTGGTGGATTGAAGTTCCATATCCAATCAGCGTTTAACTCGTTTAGAAAAAACTTGATTTTTTATGATCCATTTCTAAAAAAGCTCGTTTTAATTCATTATCACTTCCAACGAAGTTACTCCCATTATCAGATCTTAGATACCTTACGTTTCCTCTTCTGCCAACAAAGCGACGAAGGGCCAAAATAAACGTATCAGTTTCTAAACTGCTTGCGGTTTCAATGTGTACAGCTCTGCTAGACAAACATGTAAACAATACACCATACCTTTTCATCTCGCTTCTCCTTACCTTCATCAAGAACGGACCAAAACAATCTAACCCGCAATAACTGAATGGTGGTGCTTCGTTGAACCTTTCTTGCGGCAAATCGGCCATCTTTTGCTCTCCAGCACGTCCTCTTAAACTCCTACATATGGTGCACTTATGAATAACCTTTCGTGTTAAAGCATTTATATTCACGATCCAAATCCCATAACCTCGTACTTTGTTGATGGTTATTCCTCTGCCCGCATGTGCGACGTTCTGATGGCAATATCGAATAATCAACATGGATGTCTGGCTATCTTTCGGCATGATGATAGGATGCACATGTTCTTTATCTAGCCCAGATCGTTCGATTCTTCCTCCTACTCTTAATAGGCTTTGTGAATCAACAAAGGGATTAAGTTTCGACAATTTGTTTTTAACATTGATTTTCCCAGACAATAATTTTCGCAATTCCGTTTCGAAATATTTTTCTTGAGTCAGCTGCATGATTTTTCTTTCGGCGCATTTCAATCGTTCTAGGTCGATGATACCTTTCGTGGATGCATCGCCTGGTTTTATCGTTTTGATTCCATCTGCAAACAGAAGGATCCACGCCATTACACGCTTCATTTTCTTCCAGCAAGACATGCGTTCTTCAAGCGTGCTCATCAGATCATTTGTGACTAGGCAAGCGTTTACTTTCACTTTCTTAACCTCCGGGTCGTTTTCGTCTACTTCTGCGGCGTGTTTGGATAATTTCCAACTAGACTGATCATTCCACAAGAACTCTGGTCCTCTAAACCACATTTTAACTTGTTTGTCTTTGGAAGCATCTGATCCTCTTGACGCTATGTCTGCCGGATTTTTGTTCGACGGTACATAATTCCAGTCGTCGATTTTGCTGTTGCTTCTGATAATCTCGATCCTATTAGCCACAAAAACTTTGAATCTTTTCGTTTGATTCTTTAGATATCCTAAGACGACTTGACTATCAGTCCAAAAATATTCATTAACACATAGTAGTCGCAATTCTTGTCTCAACAAAGAAGCTATCTTAACAGACAAAGTAGCTGCTGTTAATTCTAATCGAGGCATAGATACGAATTTCAAAGGAGCGACTCTTGCCTTACCCACAACCAAGCAAACATGTACTCTGCCACTTTCATTTAGTATTCTTAGGTACGTAGCTTGGCCATATGCAAACTCTGATGCATCAGAAAAGTAGTGGATCGAGGAATGAACAATCTTACCAAATTTTTCGGGCTTGAAGCATCGCGGTATTCTAAATCCTTCAAGAGGCTGGATACAGTCTTTCCATATGTTCCAGGCATTACAATTGTCTTCAGGAACTGGGTCATCCCAATTTAGGTTCATGCTGCACAGTTCTTGAAGGATTATTTTTCCTCTGACTAGAAATGGAGCTAAAAATCCCAAGGGATCGTACAACGTGCTCAACATAGAAAGCATACCTCTTCTGCTGTAGGGCGTCTTTTTGAGGTCGATCTTAAATTTGAAGCAATCCATTTCGATATCCCATGTGATACCTAACGTACTATCGGACGGCAGATCAGTATCTCCAGACAATAAATCACAATCAGTAAACCCCGTTTTCCGATCATCTTCAGGTATAGACAATAACACTTCTTTATTATTACTGACAAATTTTGTTAACCTAAAACCTCCCGCCTTACACACAGAAGTGACGTTTTTCATTAACGAAATGGTCTCACCAAGATTATCTTTTGACTTCAGAATGTCATCGACATAAAAATTCTTCAATAACGTTTCCGCTGCATCAATTCCAAATTTGCCTTGATTATCTAAGGCAGTTTTCTTCAAGGCATAATTGCTACAACTCGCAGACGAAGTCGCTCCAAAGATGTGGACATTCATTTCGTATTCGACCGGTTTGGTCATTTCTTTATCGCTGCTTTTGTCCCACCAAAGAATTCTCTGAAACGATCTTTGGTGTTCCGTTACAAACACCTGGAAGTACATAGATTCGATGTCAGCCATGACTGCTATGATTCCTTCTCTAAATCTGTTAAGCACACCTATAAGATGGTTGGTAAAGTCTGGTCCAGGGATCAATTCCTTGTTTAATGATCTACCATGGTATTTTGCTCCACAATCGAAGACTACTCTGATCTTATTCTTCTTTTCATTATAAACTGCATGATGGGGGATATACCAAGACTTCCCAGGAGATGCAGGCAGCACGGCTTTTCTTGCATAGCCTTTATCCATAATGTTCTTCATGAACCTTTGGTATTCAGCTAGGAATTTCGGATTTCGTATAAATCTTTCCTTTAAATGCATCAGTCTTCTCAGCACAACGTTTCTGTTGTCAGGCATCAACAAGTCTTCGTTTCGGAATGGCAAATGCAGTTCATAATGACTTCCAACCTTGCCTGCTTTTGACTCCATTATGGTTAGAAATGTTTTATCTTCTATTGACATTCCTTCTAGATTAAATTCTATGTTGCTGCGAGGCGACAATCTTGCCTCCGTAAAATCTGAAAGGTACAACTTTTCAAGCATGTTACTAATATGAGTTTCTTTCACACTATTTTTTGATTCAAAATGATGCTTAGCAATTCCGTTGTTTCCTATGTCGTTCACAGCAATTTTATGACAAGATTTGATAGAATAATTATTTTTACCTTCTGACTTGATTGGTCCTACAATGCACCATCCAAGTATGGTTCGGTATGCATATGGGCCACCATCTTGACTGGGCAGCACATCCACTGGTTGTGTGCCTTTGCACAATTTGCGCCAATCAACAAGTCAACATCAAACTTCTGGATTCTAAAGTGTGAATAAACCGGTTCCAAGTATTTCCATTGAGATAACTTATCGGTAGTTGCTATATCATCTTTATCTTTATCTACGGGCAGTTCTCTTCTTGTGTATGCCTTGGGTAGCATTAACATCTGTCGACGTTCTTATTGCTTTAAAATTTTGACGTTTTAATACTCCAACAAGTGGACTGGAACTGCCAAAAGGAATGGACAATAATGTTTGGTATTTTCAATTTAAAGTTTTGACATACAGAAGGAATAATTGCGCATCGTGAAATAACGGCTGGTAGGATTATTACGGCTATTCTATTCTAGCACAAATCCCTATTATACTACGCACATAAAAATCATACATCAAATAAGTAAAGGGGGAATTCCCTTTTGATGACGTCAGTCAACGCATGCGTAGTAAAGATGTGTTAGTTTTGAGCATATCGAAATTGTCTGGCAAAACATTATCCATACAATAAAGATGCAAGGGAATACATCGAAGGAATTGCGTGCAATTGCAAAAGGTCGCGGACTATGTAGGGGTGTTTGTGCGATGCGCAAGGCTGAATTGATTTCTAGAATTCAGGAAGATGATGTTTTTAAGAACACATTCAACAAGGCTGTTGAAAGGGATCCCCTGGCACTCGCGTTTGTACCAGCCCGGTTCAAGACGCAGGACATGTGCAACATGGCTGTTGAATTAGAGCCCATGATGCTCAGCTATATCCCGGACCAGTTTAAGACCCAAGAAATGTGCAACAAGGCCGTTGAGGAAAATTTCGATATGCTCGAGTATGTGCCGGACCATGCCAAGACGCAGGACATGTGCAGCAAGGCCGTTGAAAAACATCCCCACCTATTCAGGCACGTGCCGGATCAATTCGAGACGGAAGACATGTGCAACAAGGCCGTTGAAAAGAATCCCCTTATGTTCAAGTATATCTACGACCATTTCAAGACGCAGGACATGTGCAACATAGCTGTTGAAGGAGAGCTCATGATGCTCTGCTATGTGCCGGGTCAGTTCAAGACCCAAGAAATGTGTAACGGGGCTGTTGAGGAGGATTTCGAGATGTTCAAGTACGTGCCGGATCAATTCAAGTCGCAGGACATGTGCAACGAGGCCGTTGGAAGGTCTACCTACCTATTCGAATGTGTACCGGATTGGTTTGTTGGTAGGGACATGTTGATGAATAAGAAAAGTAAACTTAAATGGCAAAGAGCCTATCGCCAGAGGAAAGCCGGAAAGGCTAGAATTAAGGAGGAGTTAGCTCCAATAACCTGGCATCCGGATAGGGTCATCGATTGGTGCTTTTCGGAGGATGAAAAGGCAGACCTAAAAAAGCTGTGGGGGTTGGCTTGAAGTCAAGGTTATCTTACAATCTTTGTTGTAAGATACTACTAATAAAGGTGCATCAACTGTCAATCAAAATTCAGTGTATTTGGAAGTGCAGTATTCATGACCTTTATGGCTGGTATTGGTCTCTCCCTGCCACTTATGACCTTAGCTTTAGTACAAGAATCAGAGAAGGAGAAGGAGAATGAACGAAGGATTCAAGACTTATGGGATCGCTTAAATGCCTTGGAGTCATAATAAATGGAACAATGTAAGGAATGTGAACGCATGCTTGACGAGTACGACAGATGTACCTGCGGACGAAGGCTCATGATAAGTGGTAAAATGTTGTGCTTGAAGTGCTATCAGGAATACATCACGTATAATGGTGGTGGCTGCGTATGTACAATGACAAGCAATCGTCTGAAGTCGTTTAAATTACAATAAACAAGATGCTACAATTTGAGAATGAGCTTGTCAACCCTAAATTATTCTACAATTTTGCGACTACCTTTACAGACATCAATGATATCAATGTGGACTACCTGACAGTAGGATCCCATTCCTGCCAATGGGGGTAAGGATCAACGGTACATTGTAGGGTACCATAGACGAGACCTCGTGGTAGCACTCAGGGTAAAAACACCTAAAATCTGGTCCCCGAATTGAGTGACCCGGTGCAATGCCAATGCTGTACCAGCGATTGGTCTCGATTTTGAGGAGTATCCCGACTGGGTTGCGAAGTATCGCCAAATCTGGGACAAGATCGAAGGGTTGATCTCTGAGCAATTGACGACGGAGCCCGTGAAAAAGGACCGTTACGTGAATGCCAAGCTCAAATACTACAAGGACGCGATCACTACTAAATTCCACGGTATGCCGGTACCCTATGATGAGCCCTGCCAAGCCAGTGCCATCCTAGCTATTTCATCTGTATATGTACAAGGCAAAAACTACTACCCCCAGGTACATATTACGGAATGTCGATATAAGGACTTCAAAAATGAAATTTTGCTGAGTGAGGATTAAAAAAACCATATATTTTATAGGACATACAAGTCCTATAAAATATATTAAATTAAGGACTATACTTAGGCGGGGAATCTAAATACCGCTTGCATACTGCGCAGGTCGAACGTTTTTAAAAATTTCATCATGTGTCTGCTGCCTCCCTTTCGCAACCAGCTGGGCCCGCTCCTCTTCCTTGAGGGCGTTCACAATACGGTTAAAACGTTGCCTCATCTGTTCCTTTAGCAACATATACCTTTGCTTCTCTTTCACGATCATATTAAACTCATATTTATCAATCACCCCATTTTCTACCGCTTTTGAGATGAGATCAATAATAGAGCTCAGCTTTGATTTCGCCAAAAGTCTTATATTCTCATGTTTTTTTGATTTCACACCAAGCCTTTTTCCGGCGTTTCTCAGACCTGCCTGCCCAACCCCTACGGCGATGGTCAAACCACCCATTGCCACCGCCAGGGGTACCCCCAATCCTGATAATAATGTACCAATCCCAATCCCGGATGTGATCACACTTATTCCCAATAGGCCATGATCACAATACCTCACCCAGGTCCCATGCATTTTAAATTTTTTTGCGAGCTTGTCCCGCTCCTTAATCTCACTTCGTAGGTACTTCTCAATCTCACCAATCTCACCAAGTCTATACCTTTGACTTTCCTCCAGCATGTCAGCGCTTTGTGCAGGTGCACTTGGTAGGTTTGGGTATAGCTTGGTTATATCGCTCATTTATTAATCAATAAGCAAATGCATTGTTAGTGCAGTGAACGAAACTTTTTTGTCGTGATGAAATTCGCCTGTCAACAAAAACTCAAGACGGTCGTCGAGCCCTTCAAGGGGAGGTAAACAGGGGTGTCAAAACTCTAAGTCAGCATGTCTCCCCAAGCGTTTAGCTCCTTAGCGGGGAGTAAAGCTAGAATGTTAGACTTTTTGCCATCAAGTAGGCAGTCGTCTTCATCCAACTGGGGGCAAACGAGTCTCAATCTATGGGAAACATCAGTCTTATATTCTGCATTATGGTCACCCTTCTTATAGTACTTATTATTTATGGGATCATATTTAAACCCTAGGAGTTCATGTAGTTGTCGATTAAACGCCACCGTGTACCTGTCACTGACACGGAGCGTGCAGGATCCATTTTTCAGGAGAAACAGTTTAATCTTATCCTCTGCCTGGCTATTCACAATAGCTACCAAATCCTCAATCCTGTACAGACCGCCCATAATCCGTATCCTGGTCTCCCTCTCATCAGGTCAGGTTTTACGGATGGTGAAGTCGTTTTGTTGTAAATGTTAAGCCACTCACCTCGGATACTTATCGATTTCAGAGCTATTCTACTATCCTGCCCCAGGTAGTCCTCAAATATCGTAGGGTTCACAATATCGGTAATATACAGTTGCTTCATCGTTTTGTTTATAACAAATGAACATGTATTCATACAACCCCAAGGCAAAGTACAAGTCCAACAGGGGGGAATGGCCACTTGTCGTAACCAACTTGGAGCATCAGGACCTGTACGTGTCTACAGAATCACATTTGGCCGTGGTATACCCCAAGTTTACCAAATACCCCATCAAAATCCCGACTAATCTTCTGAATGACCCTGTTAGAGTGGGCTGGAAGGGACAAGCACTAGACTACTGGAACGTGCAGGTTAATTTTGCCACCCATTGCGCAAGCACTGCATTGGGCATATCTGTCAAGCACATGACGGATTCGGTACCCATTGTCAACGCCATCTTTAAATTCCATGTCTATTACCACATGCGTCGCATACTAGCAAGAATGAAGGTACCCATGCCGTATGACGATGGGTTTTCTCAGTATAAAAACCCCTACTCAACCTCTGGGTATGCACAAGTATGTCGTGAGTATGGTGCAGATTCCAATAGCCTATATAAATTCAGGGTAGTAGGTGCCTCTCTCACCAACGGTAGATGGTGGCCTCAGGTTGATGGGGACTGGGCTAAATTCATCATCCCTCTGAACACAGGGAACCCCCACAAAACCAGCATGAGGATACCAAGGCCGCGCTGATAACAACGGGGGTGGGGATAATAATTGCCTACATATGGGTAAAAAATAGCTAATATTAAACCTTTCCAACATAGAGCACGACAAACGCAGCAGCGGCCGCGATGGCCATGTACAGATGCCTAGCCGCGTATTCCACAATAGTTGCCGCTACCCTGAGAAAGAAGGAGACAACCGTACCGATGATGCCAGGTAATGTAGCGCCTGCTTTGCCTGCCAGATATTTGAAGAACTTTCCGAGCCTTTCAAGCTGCTTCTCTACAAACCCCTTTCCGCCACCCGCCGCGGCATTTCCTCCTGCAGCGCCCACCGCGGCAGAACCTCCCGTGACGGATAGTATAATAGTGGAAACCAACAGTCCAATAGCGGAGACGATACTTGCTATAGTCAAACCCTGTTCCCTGAAGAGGGTTTTAAGCTTCTCCAGCAAGGGCATGTCATCCCCGGCGATTTTCATCAACTCAGCTTTGATATTTTCCAGATGTTTAAAAATCTCCCCGAGAGTAGACCATGCCTCACCCAGTGCAACCCCCTTATTCTTTTTCAAGTTTTTAATATCCTTCTCAAGCTTGTCAATTTCCTTATCCCTTTGCCTCCCGGCTTTCTGCTTCTTGAGTTGTTTCACCTTATCCTCTTTTGTTTTGATATCGCTATCATATGAAATAATCTTACCCTTCAATTCTTTAATGTTATTCTGTAAAGTTTCACTCTCGAGCTTTATTCCTCCTATATCAATGTCCTCGACGTCGTCGATGCCGGCAAACGAAGTATCTATAAAACCATCCACATTATATGCGAAATTTTGAATACCGTCTATTGTTTCAATCTGGATCATCTCACCCTCCTCCTCCTCCCTACCCAAAGCCTTCCCCTCGTCCCTATTCAACACAAGGACATAAACCTCATTCGCGAGTTTCTGGGCCCTTGCCTTACCTCCCTTGTTGGGCGTGGTGATATATTGCTTAAAACCCATATCTCGCACGTTTTCTGCCCCCAATCTTTTCAATATCTCTTTGGGGCTTCTTAATCCACGACCTCTCTCCTGCTAAATTAAGTCGCTAATATTTGCACCCCTATAAAGAAGATGATCCCCATCCAACTCAAATCTCTCATAGTCGATCGCATTGACTTCCCCCACCCTATTATCCTTTTTCATTTGGTTGTACAGCTCGTCGACTCTAATGACTAATAGTGTCCTGCCCGTATCAATACCCGTAGCCGGAGCGTCTCCATGCTGTTGTTGTCCCGACGTTTCTGGGAGTTGTTGAGTTGATGGAAGTTTTGACGTATCAGGCCTATCATCCTTCCCGCCACCACCCTTATCTTCTATGTCATGTTCAGGCGTAAATGCTGGATTATCGGCCATTTATTATAAGATTTCCCCTATATAATAAATATGAGTACAACATTCGGAACGACCCTGGACCCATATGTAGAAACGAAGCAGCTCTTTGGCATCAAGGGACGCCGTCAAAGGGTCCAAATAAGTCATATACCAAGCACCATCAACCAGAATGAAGACTTGTACGTTGATATTCCAAATATGTCCCAGAACGATGTTATATTCCCGGGGAGTCTCAGGCTCCTATTTGACCTGACACTGACTGGGACAAATACAAAACGTACGATCGTGTCGAATATCGGCAAAAGCCTGGTGAGGAACCTACGCATTACTTTGAACGACAACGAGGTACAGAACATCACCGACTACAATACCTTGGCAGTGTACCGGGACTTGTGGCTGCCAAAATTTGACCGGGAAAACAACCTCATCCTAGAGGGAATCAACCCCAACGATGGTACCATCCGGGCCCTACAGGTCAAGGCTACTGACCACGTCGGTACCGACGAGGAGAAGGCCATTGTTGCAGCGTATGGGAATACATTTTGTATACCCCTTGGCAAGATGTTTGAACTCACCAGAGACCTACCCCTTTATCCAGCCGGTTTATATGACCGCCTCCAATTCGTCGTAAATTTCGCACCGCATAACGACGTCATCAAAGATGGAGGTACGGCTGCCGTGGGATCTACGGCAGCCAAGGCAGCGGATGCTGTCTACAGGATCACTAATATCAAGCTAGAGTTTGACAGGCTCTCCAATGAAGGTCTTGCAAGTGCTATGATGTCAAGGTATGCAAGATTGGCCCTACCCTATGAGCGGATCCTAAGGAGCAAGGTGGTGACCATGAAAAAATCTGATACCAGTTACAACCTTCAAATAGACACTCCTGTCAAGTCCTTGAAGGGCGTCTTGCTATTGTTCATAAACCCCGGAAAAGTGAAGGCTTATGCTGGTGTAAATGAAGTCTTCTACAATCCCAAGATTGAGAAGATTAGCGTCACTATCGAGGGTGAGCCCAATGAGTTATACTCTCATGCCATGCTTCCCAAGGACCACCTGGAGCAAGCCGTCAACATTTTCGGTAGCCATGATAGCAACGTGACCATTGGGCAACTTTTCAATGAACGCTACAGTCTTTTCCTTGACTTCCGTAGCAGTCCAGACCCTTCGTTACATGGTAGCGGGAGACCTCTGCAAAGGCTTAGTGACGGGATAACGTTGCACATGACCAAGAAAGCTGACGGAACTGGGGATATTAGATGCTACGTGTATTTGCTAATGGACGCCCAGCTGAACATCCTGGACGGTAGATTCCACAGTGTGGAGTACTAGTGACCACAACTCGTGTTTGTCCCTAGGGGCAAAAACGAGTCAATATGGAAGGAAAATGTAAGTGTTCGAGATGCAAACACTTTTTATCTTTGGACAATTTTAGAATCAAAGGAAACGGTCAACGAACGAAATGGTGCATAAAATGCCTCGATAAAAAAGGGCGTCAATGGAGCGTAATAGGTGACCGCATCAAAGGCGAAGATCCCAATGCAAGGACTGCAAGGGAATTGGGATTTGTAAACATGAAAGGATAAGATCCACCTGTAAGGACTGCGGGGGTGGTGGTATCTGCAGCGAACATGGTAGGATAAGATCCAAGTGCAAAGACTGTGGAGCTGGAAGCATCTGTGACCATCAAAGGCAGAGGTCAAAGTGCAAAGAGTGTGGCGGCGGAAGCGTCTGCCACTATCAAAGGATAAGATCCCAATGCAAAGACTGTGGGGGTGGAAGCATCTGCGACCATCAAAAACAAAGGCGGTGTTGCCCCATTTGCGACCCCGATGGCCATCTGGCTGGTGTTGTACGATGTCGAGCACGCGATGCTCTGAAGGGAAACAAGGAGCTCAGTTCCCAGGAGTATATTGGGTGCGATATGGCTAGGCTGGGGCCCATATTGAGGCTCAGTTCGTCGGTGGGATGACCTGGGATAATTATGGCAATGGGTGGCACATTGATCACAAGGTACCGATTAAATATCAAGAAAATGGAGATGCCCCATCGCTTGCTGAGGTTGCTAGTAGATTGCACTACACCAACACTCAACCCATGTGGGCGAGTGAGAACATTTCAAAAGGCAATCGTTTCGTCTCAAAATAAAATGGCTACATTGGCAATCATGGCAGGAGTGGTGCTAATCAACGCGCTGGCATTTAGCGGGACAAACTATCTATTTTCCAAACTTTCGGCGCATGGGGAAGCCGAACGGAAGAGGCATGACGAGGCCATGGAAAAGCTCAATGCAGCTCAGGCAGCATGGATACGTGATCGACAAGCTAAGCTTGACTGGTTTGCTGAGCAACGGGTATTGCAAATAAAGGCCGGTAAGAGTCTTCGCGAGTTGGATGACGACCTCTATAAATATTACATTGCCTCAAGCGAGAAGGCCCCGCAATTGTCTGACTATTACACACCTTCAAAAAAGCAACAAGATGGCGAACTCACTTTCATCGTTGGCTCCTTGTCCCTACTAGGGTTCGTTGCATATAAGTATCTGTAAGTTTTCTGACATGTATAATAAAGACATGTCAGAAAAACCACATATCGTTACCGAGGAAGAGGCCGAGAAATTAAGCCAAATTTACTATACCCCAGAACATGTGTGGACCGGACGGAAAACTATCAAATTACTCGCGAGGGAGAGCGGTCTATCAAAAAAGAGGATCACTCGCTGGCTATCCAGGCAGCTGCTCTGGCTCCGGCATATCAAGGGTCCGAAGCGTATTGATTACCCCCATTTCACCATTACAACACCCAATAAGATGCACCAATTCGATCTCTTATACATGCCTCATGATAAGCTGTATGGAAACACCTACAAATACATCCTGACGGGCATTGACGTGGCCTCAAGGTACAAAGTAGCGAGACCCCTAAGAACGAAAAAGGCTAGCGAGGTCGCGGACATGATCAAAGATATCTACAAAGCGGGACCTTTACAATACCCAAAAACCTTCCAGTGTGATAATGGCTCCGAATTCAAGTCAGATGTAACAAAGTTGCTAGAAGGCAAGGGGGTGGAGATCAAGCGGGCCACCACCAAATACCACCACACGTTCACGGCCTTTGTGGAGAGCTACAACAAGGTACTTGCGGAATGGCTATTTAAACCTCAAGATGCGCAAGAGCTGGTCACTGAGGAAAATAGTACCATTTGTGTGAAAAACTTGTACACTATCGTGAAAGGCCTCAATAATACCAAGACTGCCATGATTAACATGAAGCCTGGCAAGGCTATTAAGCTGGATGAAGTACCACTCGCGAGAAGCGAAGAATATCCCGAAGAAAAACCTTACCCGACGACGGGTTGTACCTCTATCTGTTACAACCGGGGGAGGAACATAGCGACTCGAAAAGACGCGCCACCGACGCCTTTTGGAGCAAACATACCTACAGGTTGGATAAAATAGTAGCAGGTAGCCGTATTTTTTACTATCTTGCAGGGGGTCCTGAAAGAAGCTTCGTGTCAGAAGAACTCATGCAGGTACCAGAGGACGTTCAGGTACCTCCAGAGGAGGTTAAAGAGTGGTAATAGTTATCAAGCCACCCTCACTTTTTCCTATAATTTTTACCGCTCTTGCAAGTAGTAAAAATTAGTGCCCGTTTACGACATATCAATATCAAACATACCCTCAAATAGATCCCGCGTATCGTCGTCAGGTAACGTGAAGTGATTGAGGTAATAATTCTCAATACCCAGTGTATCATCTCGGCACCAGGCATGCACTGCATTCGGATCGTCGCATTCCGGTTTCCTCACAGTCATCTTGGGGTACATCACCCCTAGCGTGCTTATTCTTGTGCTGAGATGCTTGCGCTGGCATCGGATCATGTAGTGTTTATGTATGCCTTTTTTTCCATGCTCGTGGGGATATCAACCACGCATAGCACGGTGTCATATTGATATCGGTGTGGGACATGTCTCTGCCGTAGTTCCGAGTTGTCTTGCTTAAGAGCACTAAGCTGTTCATCCCTATCCTCGAGCCCATCCCCCAACACCATGAGCTGGTTGTCCCTATCCTCAATTTCATCACCGAGTAGGGCCAGGGCCCCATCCCTGTCCTCTAGGGCCTGGCGATGCTCTTTAATTACATCTTGTAGTTTTTGGACGCCTGCCCGGGCTAGCAATTTGATGACCCCTACAGCTTTGGCTTTCTAGAACGGCGAACGATCTCCAATGCACCTTCAAGCGTGACAAAGACGTCATGCCCATTTTTCCCCCCTCCTAGCATACCTGACCGGGGGCCCGGCGGAGATGCCCCATTGGACCCCACAATTTTGGACCTGGTAGATAGGAATGCTGAAGATATTGGCATATTTTTAACTTTTTCAAGACCCAGACAACGTCCTAAATCGGCGCGTTTAAACATAGGTTGATCCTGGTTGTTGGACAGGGTCTCGATAGCTCCTGCGTTAAACATAACTTGCGACGACATCTTTCTAATATATCAACGTAGGCCAGAGTATTTCTTGGTCACCCAAAAATCTTCCAAGCCCTGGGGTGCTCCAACCTCACATACAGGCATGCATGCTTGGATTTTTTCAACTCGGCCTTGATGTCACACCACTCGGAGATCATATTTGTTTCCTCGTCAATCATCTTCATGTCACTCCTCTCATGAGGGTACCACGAAAACCTCCTCAAGTTTTTGGGGAGAGCTGTATATGATTGGGTTAATAGCCAAAGACTATGCTTGCGATGCCTACCTGAAATAGCTAACTCAAGCATGGACTGTCGACGCTTGTCGAGGCTGTCGTCAGATATCATGTCGTCGACTATGAAGAGACTCTCTTCACCCGCCAGTAGCGATGATATTTTCGCTATCCATTCAAACAGCTCATTTCCAGGCTCTATCAGGAACACATATTTATCTTTCCAGAGCGAGGCCCTCTCAAGGTAGGTGGTATTCCATCGTAGGGTAGGACACAGGATGATAATATTATTATAGTGCCTTTTATACTCATTCTCGAGGAGGTCCAAAACACGTTGTGTTTTCCCACAGCTTGTGGGTCCTGTGAAGATTGCCGTATGGGAACTTTTAATAACATCCAGCATCATTTATTAATAATAGGACCATTTCCGATCGTGAATTTTAAGGTATATGGCGGCACATATACAACAGATCAACACACCACCGTGATTGTTTACCAAATACCCCCGGCAGGCAGGGCAGAGCTTGGTATTTTTAGTCTTATATTCGAGGGGTGGTGGGGTATATGTTAATTTACCTTGTAGACACCTCAATACCTTACGATACCTCTCGATGAGCAGTGCCTTTTCCTGGCTCTCGGAGGGTGCTCCGATGAGTTCGGCGTACTGGTATATAATGTCGTATGTCAACAAGGTGTAAAGAAGTAGGTAATCTTCATCCTGTTTAAGCCCTTGAATCTCCCTGTCAATAGTAAGAGGATCTACTTCGTGTTCGATAACAGGGTCCTTGGCACGCCGCCTCTCCTTGGCCTTGGCAAGGCAACCTATACAACTTTTTGTTCTACTATTCCCCCTAATCTTGAACATGTCTAGGGCTAGGATGTGCTTACACTTGGAACAACATTTGGCCTCCATTTATTTGTGTTCGTTTAATACCCTGGCAACATCAGCAAGCGTCGGATACCTCCCTGTTTCTATATACTTAAACGGGACCTTGTAGTCAATGTGCAAATATTCGTATTCTTCCCATGTCATACCTTCGGAAAACTGGGCCTCAATATGACCCCTACAGATAGCTATAACCTCCTTGCTTTCATGTATAGGCCGGTTGCGGGGGCGGCGCCTTGCGCGATCCTTTGAAGCCTTACTAGAATCGAGGCAGGTGATGCATTGCCTTAGCATTGAACCATTACGTTTCACCCTGAAATGGTTCAATGGGAGATAGTGCTCGCATTTCGAGCATTTTTTACCCTCCTCCATTTCTATTTGCCTCTTAGGGCAAATAGAAATTTTACTGGACGCTCATTTTGGAGGTATCAGAGACTTCTTATACCATCCCTGCTTAATCGCGTACTCGTCGAATAAGATCGCTACCGTCATATAGCCGGCGAGCTTCAGGCCGTCCTCCAAATCCATCTTTGCCCCAGGTCTGGAAACTCCTAGGGCCTTCTTCGCACCCATGGCTATGAGGATTGTATACGATACCAGTCTGACTGATTCCCATAAGGAGTCAATAACCATTGTTTCCTTCGGACTAATGTTGCTATCCATGTGAGCCTTACTTGTTACCATTTATTTAGTGTCATTTTTTGAAAAAATTCAATGCATCTTAAATATTTCGATATTTGGCTGAGTTTTACCATTTTGTTGAGGCTCTGGATTAGTCGCTGGCTTGTTAGATTCATTTTCACTCCTGCCAAGCCTATACCATACCCCGATGTCTATGGCAAGCACGGCCAAGGTCCCTACCCCGTACATGTAGACTGACTGTACGGAACTGGCTTCGGAAGAGGCTTTCACTGCAGGCTCTACAGTATTCTCTTGTTATCTCATTTCTTCCTTCCTCTTCTTCATCAGTGCAGCCAACTTGTGTCCCTGGGCCACACGCCCCGGATGCCTTACTAGTTTTGTAATGACCCTCTCTTCTTGTTTTTGTTCTTCTTCACTCATTTTATATTATACCCTCCGAGGCTTTTCCTTAGCCTCCGCCCCTCCTCCTCCTCCTCCTTTTTTTACCCATATGCCGGGCTGTATGGCCCGCTACCAAGAGGGGTGCCAGACACCTGCCAATGGTGCAGTACACAAGGATCCCGAGATCCGTCATAGAGTCTCGGATAATAGGATCCTCTTCAATATCCCTGCGCAATTCGTCAGCACTGTCAATATCTATAATATTT
Source organism: Hydractinia echinata (assembly GCA_030067915.1). Lineage (NCBI taxonomy): Eukaryota > Metazoa > Cnidaria > Hydrozoa > Anthoathecata > Hydractiniidae > Hydractinia > Hydractinia echinata. The sequence goes on along the minus strand of JASGCC010000054.1, from coordinate 1,353,893 downwards.
CCGATCATGCTAGCATATAAACTGATCATGTGAGTAGACAGTGCCCTAGCAGTTTTCTCCTCCTTCTCTTGAAGCTCACGTTGAAGGTACTCGTCATGTACTTTATCGATGGCCTCTTCTGGGGCCTTGTCAACAAACCCTTCTGTGCATTTTTTGGGCAAAAGGTGTCCTTTGCCTTTCCTCAGGGCCTCCTTCAAGGCCTGGCGTTTATCGATTGGCTTCTCTATCTGCTCGTAGGTTTCTGCAGAGGCTGTGTCGAATACTTCTGCAAACTGACTCATTCTCTTTATTATACGTCCATAACGAAAAAGAACATAAGCGATCATGGCATAGGGTAGAAGTATAGCGATTAGTAGACACACTTCCATTTATTCCCGGGTAGGCACCAGGCGGTAATGGCCACGGGCAAGCGTTGTGATCTGGTCAGGCTGCACAATCCGTTTATCATCTGCCCTGTTGAGTGCTAACTTGGATACCTCTTGTGTATAGACCTGATGTCTCTTGTTTTGAATCAAGACTTGGCTCTTGTATATATCAACGCCCTCTTCGAGACACCGCCGATAGTCGTCAAAAGTGATGGATTTCTTCGTCACACATATCTTTACACCCTTCGCCTTCCGGTCGCCGCCCTCCTTCGTTAGACTCTCGTAGGCATATAGCTTGGCCCTCAGGGTGATGAACTCAGTCATGACCTTCCCTGAAAGCTCGTCTTTCATGAGGCCTACGACCTTCTTATTTTTCCCTATGGGCAATGGTCGGTTATCGTCCTCGCTATACGCGCTCGTATCAAAACGCTCCGGGACGTCTTGCGCAATATCCTTGTAAAAGTCCTCTGTTCTAATATGGTAAACGAAGCTGTCCGCATCCATATAACAGAGTTGCAGCTTGCTACCATACTTTGGTATCATAAAGTCGTACTGGAACTCATACATGACCATTTTTGACAGGTCCAGGAATGCCTGGCCAATGTACACGGGATTGTTCATTTTGACCTCCGTTTTACCCATCTCTACACCTAGGAGGTGTTTACTGAACCGGCTCCCACCTTTGAAATTCGGCTTCATAACAAGTTTCGTGTACTTGTCCTCGTTGGTGACCAGCTGAATGTTGCGATGATTCCGTATATTCTCCATGGTTTTGCCGAACACCGAGAGGTTCATGAGTTTATAGAAGTCTTTCTCGAACTCATTCCTCGCATCCGTTCTCAGCCTCGTGTTGTGATCGATATAGCCCTTAAGCCAGGGTTTCTGGTTGAATTGAATGACCCTGCGCACCCTCTTCAATTCAAGCCCATGTTTTAAGGCCTCGTGAAGGGCTCTTATATGTACCACATACCTCCGCTTGTTTTCCAAGTTCGGTACCAATTTCTCGACCTTGTGGACCGTGGTGCGTTCCGGTAGGAACGGCAGCTCGTTATGTTTGTCATGTAGCCTATTGGGGTAGTCGATGTCGACCTCTAAAATGTATCCATGCTTGTTCTTTTCAACGAGCTTCGCAATTCGTTTTTCTGAAAAGGCCTCGACGTTCGACACCCATTTAAGGCCATTTGTTGGAAGATCCTGCCTCATGGCCCATCCGTACAGGTTGTTCGCGTCCAAATATTGCATGTAGGAGGATTCAACATCCGGGTTATACTGGTCACCCATATACTTATTGTTTGCTTTGGCATACCGGTGTACGGCTTGGGTTAAGCCTCCTCGGATGCCCTTCTCAAACATCAAGAGCATCAGGATCTGTGAGTAGCTCTAGCCTGATCCCGGTATGCTTGAGTGCCGCCAAACCGGGTGCACTGTAGAACTGGGCAGGATCGAGATCGTAGTTTGTCAAGCACACGTCTCGAAATGTTTCAAACACGTCGGCTAATAGCAGGACATCTATGGTCAGGTAGATATCATGGTGGTCACCCATTGTGACGCCATCACCCTCTGGGGTAATAACATTCCATACCTTTTTAGCATAGGCATAGTCCTTGTCGCTGATCCCCTTCATATTCAACTTGCTGTAAAATACCTCTTTTGGGGGTAGTTCCGACTCTTCAAATCGCTGCTAATCGGCAATGTATTCGTTAGGGTAGACACCTTTTCTGAGCATCAGCCGGAATACGTCGTCCTTGTCGATGAATTTGGCCATGGATGATACGTTTGCCCTTACCTGGTCCTGATTTAATTGCTTCATGGTATTTGAGTTGCAATTTTTACACCAGAATTTTGCCACATACTCGGCATCTATGCCCTGGAATTCAAGACAGGCATCTGCACACTGCTGGCATTTCATACCAGCGGCGTTTGTTCCAATGAGATTGCTTGCCAATTTGTCTAACGAGGATGGCATTAATCGACAGGAGTTGATAAACCTAATCTCAATCTTCTTATACGTCTCGCCATCTCCGTACCCCATGCCTGCAAGTGGTACCTTGATTTTAACATTAAAACTGATATATTTTTCAGTATTCTCGGCTATGCATCCAATGTCCTGGGTGTCGTATTTTTCACCTAGTTCCCTTATGAAGAGGTGCGCGTCGTACCCGCTTAGATTGTGTAATATCACGGGTATGTGACTAGGTATCTTGTACTTCAAATTACAGCTGTTATGCGCCGCACCTCTGTACAGTCCGGTATAGTGACAATGGTCCCGAACCTTGCGGTTATTCTCGCAGTCGTCAAACGGCTTTAGGCATATATGGCAGTGCGTGGCATCGTCATGTTCCATCCTTAGTACCTCCGTCAGTTCCAGCATGGGTTGCTTCGTGTAGGTATAGTATAGACGCTTCACCTCGTCCTCCAGGTGGTCCACGAACCTCGTCACACAGTCCTTACCGCGGTACACTGTTAGTGGATCCGGTACATCCCCATAGGCAAAGGTACTATACGTGCACCAGCCAGATGGTACATGCCTACTTAGTCTCCCTGGCATCTTCCTTTACTGGTATCAATAGGCTTTCAAAATCGGCATAGATGGCAAAGGGTACCCTGATTTGCATCTGGCCATCCCTGTAGAATAGCCATTTTTCGGACTCGTTTCGCATCGTGATCTTAACGGCCTCGTGGTCCTTACAGTAGCCATAGTGTTTGTTCCTCGATGCAACTGTGGGAAAGGCCTGTAGGCAGTTCAAGCAAAAATGCATCGCATTCCTATTTTTCGAGGTCTCCTTGCCTAGGAGCCTCGATAGACTTTTGACGGCCGTGTAGTGGGTCCTTTTTTAATCGGTAATAAGCAGCAGATTCACCTGCTTGCTACGTCCGTTGTGCTCTGATCGCCGTAGGGTATTGATATTCTTCTTTCCCGTCACGTACAAGACGTTTACCGCAATGTCCTTATTATTCTTCTCGAACTTGTATATGCTCTTTATTGGTGTAGGGAACTCTATACCCTCCCAATTATAGAGTTCTACGTAGGGTCTCATCTGAGATATTCGATTCGGGTTCCTCCCAATTTCTTCATGATGTAATGATGCTATGATACCCCACTTGAAACACTCTTCGTCTTCATTCACTGGGTTAATGACGGCCTTTTTAGAGGCTATCCATTTGGGTAGCTCTATATACGATGAACCCCTTGTTAACCGTAGCTTATGGAAGTCTATATCAAGGTGTAGAATTCGACTAATCGTAAAGCCACTTTGGGGTAGCGTAGAATGTTCCACGTGCGTCTTGATATTGGCAAAAATCCTGTCCAACACGTCGTCTACGTCGCTACCCTGGAAGACCGAGGCCATATTACTATTAAAAGCCTTCTTCACCTCAATGTACTCATCGTTGACCCCCTCCATATTTGATGGCTTCTTCCACATGATCCACAGGGACAGCTGTACCTTCGCAGATCCCATATCTTCTACCTGGTCCTCAACCAATGTTTTCACGTTTGGTCTCACCATTCCTATATGTCCGTCGACGTCGGCTCCTCCCAGACCCGGAATGCGGAAACTTCGAAAGGTCCTGTGGAGAGCATGCTTATGTTCCTGAGGCGTAAAATCTTGCTCCGGCTGTTCATATAGATTCTGGATGTCTTCGAGGTAGTCTTCTTCAGCCTCTTTTTCTACCTCGTCATGAAGCGTAGGTTTCGTGTTGGCCGTCCTATTATAGAGATCCATCACCTTACGTTTAAAAGCCGCATATGTTCTCCTAACCCCCTCCTTTATAGGTTTGGGGACGGCATCAACTAACCAGTTGTACCATCCTCGCATCTTGGTTGTCACGATCGAACGATTTTTCGACATTTCCTGTCTCTCAAAAATGTCCATGGCCTCTGGCGTTAGAGGTTTAACTGGTTGTTTGGGTGACCTCCAAGCATAATGCGGTACATCCCCCGATGTTATAGGTTTAACTGGTTGTTTAGGTGGCCTCCAAGCATAATGTGGTACATCCCCAAATAAAGAAATCAATTCGGCCTTGCGTAGCCTATAATACCCCGTAAGTCCACGGCTTTTAGCGATATCTCGTAATTGTTTTACGGTGTGCGCGTTCATTCTTTATTGTATGAATAATGTTTTGCCAGACAATTTCGATATGCTCAAAATTAACACATCTTTACTACGCATGCGTTGATTGATGTCATCAAAAGGGAATTCCCCCTTTACTTATTTGATGTATGATTTTGATGTGCGTAGTATAATAGGGATTTGTGCTAGAACTTTTTTACTCATTTACTGTATGATTTTGATGTGCATGACTAAGCACGGATTATTAGGGACTTACCACACTAAGCATGATATGGTATTGATTTGTTGTGGTTTGTTGTGTTTAACTGTGGTGTGCGCGCGATGTGCGTGCGCGTGATGTGCAATTGTGCTAGAAGGAACATTTCTCTATCTCTGTTCGACACACGCGGACAATCGTCCATTGGAACTTAAGTCCAACGTCTTTACCACTCGGCCACTCTGGTTAACAGTTTAACCGGAAAAATCGTGTTAAGACTACCAAATATGACTAGCAATAACTGTTAGTGTTATAAGTACAAATTTCTTAAATAGAGAAAAAAGACAATTACCCATGCTGAATTAACTTCGGCGTATAATTCTTTGGCTTTCCATTTTGTACTGTGTGACATTTGAGTACAAAGCCTTCAGCTCAATTAATTTGTGTATATCTTGTATATAAACTTTAAATTACTGCTAAGAGCGTTAATTTATATTTATATGGTAGGTAATACCAGAGGTGAGGTTCGAACCCACGCGGACAATCGTCCATTGGAACTTAAGTCCAACGCCTTAACCACTCCATGTTAAGACTACCAAATATGACTAGCAATAACTGTTAGTGTTATAAGTACAAACTTCTTAAATAGATAAAAAGGGCAATTACCCATGCTGAATTTACTTCGGCGTATAATTTTTTGGCTTTCCATTTTCTACTGTGTGACATTTAAGTACAAACCCTTCAGCACAATTAATTTGTTATATCTTGTATATAAACTTTAAATTACTGCAAAGACCCCTTAATTTATATGGTAGGTAATACCAGAGGTGGGGTTCGAACCCACGCGGACTATCACCCCGGTTGAAATTTCAAGTTAATAAGGTTGCTTGAACTTGGAAAAAGTACTGACAATGAACCTTAGTATTCAAAATCGTGCAAAAGCATTAACATCTGTCGACGTTCTTATTGCTTTAATATTTTGACGTTTTGATACTTCAACCACTCGGCCACCCTGGTTGCAATTTTAATCAGAAAAATCGTGTTAAGACTACCAAATATGACTAGCAATAACTGTTAGTGTTATAAGTACAAATTTCTTAAATAGATAAAAAAAACAATTACCCATGCTGAATTAACTTCGGCGTATAATTTTTTGGCTTTCCATTTTGTACTGTGTGACATTTAAGTACAAATCCTTCAGCTCAATTAATTTGTGTATATCTTGTATATAAACTTTAAATTTTTGCAAAGACCGTTAATTTATATTTATATGGTAGGTAATACCAGAGGTGGAGTTCGAACCCATGCGGACAATCGTCCATTGGAATTGAAGTCCAACGCCTTAACCACTCAGTCACCCTGGTTGAAATTTCAAGTTAATAAGGTTGCTTGAACTTGGAAAAAGTACTGACAATGAACCTTAGTATTCTAAATCGTGCAAAAGCATTAACATCTGTCGACGTTCTTATTGCTTTAATATTTTGCTGTTTTGATACTTCAACAAGTGGACTGGAACTGCCAAAAGGGATGAACAATAATGTTTTGTATTTTCAATTTAAAGTTTTGACATACAGAAGGAATAATTGCGCATCGTGAAATAACGGCTGGTAGGATTATTGCGGCTATTCTATTTCGCCTTGTGCGATACTTGATCAAAACCTGTGCAGCTATCACATTTGCGCGTTTAAATTCTTCAAAGCATCCTTCCAGCATCTTAACAGACAGATTAACCTAACCGATACCAGAGGTGGGTTTCGAACCCGCAAGGACAATCGTCCATTGGAACTTAAGTCCAACGCCTTAACCACTCGGCCACCCTGGTTGAAAATTTAACCATCAAAAAACGTGTTAAAACTACCAAATATGACTAGCAATAACTGTTAGTGTTATAAGTACAAATTTCTTAAATAGATAAAAAAAACAATTACCCATGCTGAATTAACTTCGGCGTATAATTTTTTGGCTTTCCATTTTGTACTGTGTGACATTTAAGTACAAATCCTTCAGCTCAATTAATTTGTGTATATCTTGTATATAAACTTTAAATTTTTGCAAAGACCGTTAATTTTTATTTATATGGTAGGTAATACCAGAGGTGGAGTTCGAACCCATGCGGACAATCGTCCATTGGAATTGAAGTCCAACGCCTTAACCACTCAGTCACCCTGGTTGAAATTTCAAGTTAATAAGGTTGCTTGAACTTGGAAAAAGTACTGACAATGAACCTTAGTATTCTAAATCGTGCAAAAGCATTAACATCTGTCGACGTTCTTATTGCTTTAATATTTTGCTGTTTTGATACTTCAACAAGTGGACTGGAACTGCCAAAAGGGATGAACAATAATGTTTGGTATTTTCAATTTAAAGTTTTGCATACAGAAGGAATAATTGCGCATCGTGTAATAACGACTGGTAGGATTATTACGGCCATTCTATTTCGCCTTGTTCGATACTTGATAACAACCTGTGCAGCTAAAACATTTGCGCGTTTAAATTCTTCAAGGCATCCTTCAACCATCTTAACAGAAAGATTAAACAAACCGATACCAGAGGTGGGGTTCGAACCCACGCGGACAATCGTCCATTGGAACTTAAGTCCAACGCCTTAACCACTTGGCCACCCTGGTTGAAAGTTTAACCAGAAAAATCGTGTTAAGACTACCAAATATGACTAGCAATAACTGTTAGTGTTACAAGTACAAACTTCTTAAATAGTTTAAAAAGGCAATTACCCATGCTGAATTTACTTCGGCGTATAATTTTTTGGCTTTCCATTTTGTACTGTGTGACATTTAAGTACAAACCCTTCAGCTCAATTAATTTGTTATATCTTGTTTATAAACTTTAAATTACTGCAAAGACCCGTTAATTTATATGGTAGGTAATACCAGAGGTGGGGACAATCGTCCATTGGAACTTCAGTCCAACGCTATAACCACTCGTCCACCCTGGTTGAAATTTCAAGTTAATAAGGTTACTTGAACTTGGAAAAAGTACTGGGAATGAACGTTAGTATTAAAAATCGTGCAAAAGCATTAACATCTGTCGACGTTCTTATTGCTTTAATATTTTGCCGTTTTGATACTTCCACAAGTGGACTGGAACTGCCAAAAGAGATGGACAATAATGTTTGGTACTTTCAATTTAAAGTTTTGACATAAAGAAGGAATAATTGCGCATCGTGAAATAACGGCTGGTAGGATTATTACGGCTATTCTATTTCGCCTTGTGCGATACTTGATCAAAACCTGTGCAGCTATCACATTTGCGCGTTTAAATTCTTCAAAGCATCCTTCAACCATCTTACCAGACAGATTAAACTAATCAATACCAGAGCTGGGGTTGGAACCCACGCAGACAATCGTCCATTGGAACTTATGTCCAACGCCTTAACCACTCGGCCACCCTGGTTGAAATTTTAATCAGAAAAATCGTGTTTAAACTACCAAATATGACTAGCAATAACTGTTAGTGTTATAAGTACAAATTTCTTAAATAGATAAAAAGGACATATACCCATGCTGAATTAACTTCGGCGTATAATTTTTTGGCTTTCCATTTTGTACTGTGTGACATTTAAGTACAAACCCTTCAGCTCAATTAATTTGTGTATATCTTGTATATAAACCTTAAGTTACTGCAAAGACCGTTAATTTATATTTTTATGGTAGGTAATACCAGAGGTGGGGTTCAAACCCACGTGGACAATCGTCCATTGGAATTGAAGTCCAACGCCTTAACCACCCAGTCACCCTGGTTGAAATTTCAAGTTAATAAGGTTGCTTGAACTTGGAAAAAGTACTGACAATGAACCTTAGTATTCTAAATCGTGCAAAAGCATTAACATCTGTCGACGTTCTTATTGCTTTAATATTTTGCTGTTTTGATACTTCAACAAGTGGACTGGAACTGCCAAAAGGGATGAACAATAATGTTTTGTATTTTCAATTTAAAGTTTTGACATACAGAAGGAATAATTGCGCATCGTGAAATAACGGCTGGTAGGATTATTGCGGCTATTCTATTTCGCCTTGTGCGATACTTGATCAAAACCTGTGCAGCTATCACATTTGCGCGTTTAAATTCTTCAAAGCATCCTTCCAGCATCTTAACAGACAGATTAACCTAACCGATACCAGAGGTGGGTTTCGAACCCGCAAGGACAATCGTCCATTGGAACTTAAGTCCAACGCCTTAACCACTCGGCCACCCTGGTTGAAAGTTTAACCATCAAAAAACGTGTTAAGACTACCAAATATGACTAGCAATAACTGTTAGTGTTATAAGTACAAATTTCTTAAATAGATAAAAAAAACAATTACCCATGCTGAATTAACTTCGGCGTATAATTTTTTGGCTTTCCATTTTGTACTGTGTGACATTTAAGTACAAATCCTTCAGCTCAATTAATTTGTGTATATCTTGTATATAAACTTTAAATTTTTGCAAAGACCGTTAATTTCTATTTATATGGTAGGTAACACCAGAGGTGGAGTTCGAACCCATGCGGACAATCGTCCATTGGAATTGAAGTCCAACGCCTTAACCACTCAGTCACCCTGGTTGAAATTTCAAGTTAATAAGGTTGCTTGAACTTGGAAAAAGTACTGACAATGAACCTTAGTATTCTAAATCGTGCAAAAGCATTAACATCTGTCGACGTTCTTATTGCTTTAATATTTTGCTGTTTTGATACTTCAACAAGTGGACTGGAACTGCCAAAAAGGATGAACAATAATGTTTGGTATTTTCAATTTAAAGTTTTGCATACAGAAGGAATAATTGCGCATCGTGTAATAACGACTGGTAGGATTATTACGGCCATTCTATTTCGCCTTGTTCGATACTTGATAACAACCTGTGCAGCTAAAACATTTGCGCGTTTAAATTCTTCAAGGCATCCTTCAACCATCTTAACAGAAAGATTAAACAAACCGATACCAGAGGTGGGGTTCGAACCCACGCGGACAATCGTCCATTGGAACTTAAGTCCAACGCCTTAACCACTCGGCCACCCTGGTTGAAATTTTAACCAGAAAAATCGTGTTAAGACTACCAAATATGACTAGCAATAACTGTTAGTGTTACAAGTACAAACTTCTTAAATAGTTTAAAAAGGCAATTACCCATGCTGAATTTACTTCGGCGTATAATTTTTTGGCTTTCCATTTTGTACTGTGTGACATTTAAGTACAAACCCTTCAGCTCAATTAATTTGTTATATCTTGTTTATAAACTTTAAATTACTGCAAAGACCCGTTAATTTATATGGTAGGTAATACCAGAGGTGGGGACAATCGTCCATTGGAACTTCAGTCCAACGCTATAACCACTCGTCCACCCTGGTTGAAATTTCAAGTTAATAAGGTTACTTGAACTTGGAAAAAGTACTGGGAATGAACGTTAGTATTAAAAATCGTGCAAAAGCATTAACATCTGTCGACGTTCTTATTGCTTTAATATTTTGCCGTTTTGATACTTCAACAAGTGGACTGGAACTGCCAAAAGAGATGGACAATAATGTTTGGTACTTTCAATTTAAAGTTTTGACATACAGAAGGAATAATTGCGCATCGTGAAATAACGGCTGGTAGGATTATTACGGCTATTCTATTTCGCCTTGTGCGATACTTGATCAAAACCTGTGCAGCTATCACATTTGCGCGTTTAAATTCTTCAAAGCATCCTTCAACCATCTTACCAGACAGATTAAACTAATCAATACCAGAGCTGGGGTTGGAACCCACGCAGACAATCGTCCATTGGAACTTATGTCCAACGCCTTAACCACTCGGCCACCCTGGTTGAAATTTTAATCAGAAAAATCGTGTTTAAACTACCAAATATGACTAGCAATAACTGTTAGTGTTATAAGTACAAATTTCTTAAATAGATAAAAAGGACATATACCCATGTTGAATTAACTTCGGCGTATAATTTTTTGGCTTTCCATTTTGTACTGTGTGACATTTAAGTACAAACCCTTCAGCTCAATTAATTTGTGTATATCTTGTATATAAACCTTAAGTTACTGCAAAGACCGTTAATTTATATTTATATGGTAGGTAATACCAGAGGTGGGGTTCAAACCCACGTGGACAACCGTCTATTGGAACTTAAGTCCAACGCCTTAACCACTCAGTCACCCTGGTTGAAATTACAAGTTAATAAGGTTACTTGAACTTGGTAAAAGTACTGACAATGAACCTTAATATTCTAAATCGTGCAAAAGCATTAACATCTGTCGACGTTCTTATTGCTTTAATATTTTGCTGCTTTGATACTTCAACAAGTGGACTGGAACTGCCAAAAGGGATGGACAATAATGTTTGGTATTTTCAATTTAAAGTTTTGACATACAGAAGGAATAATTGCGCATCGTGAAATAACGGCTGGTAGGATTATTGCGGCTATTCTATTTCGCCTTGTGCGATACTTGATCAAAACCTGTGCAGCTATCACATTTGCGCATTTAAATTCTTCAAAGCATCCTTCCACCATCTTAACAGACAGATTAAACTAACCGATACGAGGGGTGGGGTTCGAACCCACGCGGACAATCGTCCACGTGGAACTTAAGTCCAACGCCTTAACCACTCGGCCACCCTGGTTGAAATTTCAATCAGAAAGATCGTGTAAAGACTACCAAATATGACTAGCAATAACTGTTAGTGTTATAAGTACAAATTTCTTAAATAGATAAAAAGGACAATTACCCATGCTGAATTAACTTCGGCGTATCATTTTTTGGCTTTCCATTTTGTACTGTGTGACAATTAAGTACAAACCCTTCAGCTCAATTAATTTGTGTATATCTTGTATATAAACTTTAAATTTCTGCAAAGACCGTTAATTTATATTTATATGGTAGGTAATACCAGAGGTGGGGTTCGAACCCACGCGGACAATCGTCCATTGGAACTGAAGTCTAACGCCTTAACCACTCAGTCACCCTGGTTGAAATTACAAGTTAATAAGGTTACTTGAACTTGGAAAAAGTACTGACAATGAACCTTAGTATTCTAAATAGTGCAAAAGCATTAACATCTGTCGACGTTCTTATTGCTTTAATATTTTGCCGTTTTGATACTTCAACAAGTGGACTGGAACTGCCAAACGGGATGGACAATAATGTTTGTTATTTTCAATTTAAAGTTTTGACATACAGAAGGAATAAATGCGCATCGTGAAATAATGGCTGGTAGGATTATTACGGCTATTCTATTTCGCCTTGTTTGATACTTGATCACAACCTGTGCAGTTAACACATTTGCGCGTTTATATTCTTCAAAGCATCCTTCAAGCATCTTAACACACAGATTAACCTAACCGATACCAGAGGTGGGTTTCGAACCCGCAAGGACAATCGTCCATTGGAACTTAAGTCCAACGCCTTAACCACTCGGCCACCCTGGTTGAAAGTTTAACCATCAAAAAACGTGTTAAGACTACCAAATATGACTAGCAATAACTGTTAGTGTGATAAGTACAAATTTCTTAAATAGAGAAAAAAGACAATTACCCATGCTGAATTAACTTCGGCGTATAATTTTTTGGCTTTCCATTTTGTACTGTGTGACATTTAAGAACAAACCCTTCAGCTCAATTAATTTGTTATATCTTGTATATAAACTTTAAATTACTGCAAAGACCCGTTAATTTATATGGTAGGTAATACCAGAGGTGGGGTTCGAACCCAGGCGGACAATGGAACTTATGTCCAACGCCTTAACCACTCAGTCACCCTGGTTGAAATTACAAGTTAATAAGGCTACTTGAACTTGGAAAAAGTACTGACAATGAACCTTGTATTTTAAATTGTGCAAAACTATTAACATCTGTCGACGTTCTTATTGCTTCAATATTTTGCCATTTTGATACTTCAACAAGTGGACTGCTACTGTCAAAAGGGATGGACAATAATGATTGGTATTTTCAATTTAAAGTTTTGCATACAGAAGGAATAATTGCGCATCGTGTAATAACGACTGGTAGGATTATTACGGCCATTCTATTTCGCCTTGTTCGATACTTGATAACAACCTGTGCAGCTAAAACATTTGCGCGTTTAAATTCTTCAAGGCATCCTTCAACCATCTTAACAGAAAGATTAAACAAACCGATACAGAGGTGGGGTTCGAACCCACGCGGACAATCGTCCATTGGAACTTAAGTCCAACGCCTTAACCACTCGGCCACCCTGGTTGAAATTTTAACCAGAAAAATCGCGTTAAGACTACCAAATATGACTAGCAATAACTGTTAGTGTTACAAGTACAAACTTCTTAAATAGATAAAAAAGGCAATTACCCATGCTGAGTTTACTTCGGCGTATAATTTTTTGGCTTTCCATTTTGTACTGTGTGACATTTAAGTACAAACACTTCAGCTCAATTAATTTGTTATATATTGTTTATAAACTTTAAATTACTGCAAAGACCCGTTAATTTATATGGTAGGTAATACCAGAGGTGGGGTACGAACCCACGCGGACAATCGTCCATTGGAACTTCAGTCCAACGCTATAACCACTCGTCCACCCTGGTTGAAATTTCAAGTTAATAAGGTTACTTGAACTTGGAAAAAGTACTGGGAATGAACGTTAGTATTCTAAATCGTGCAAAAGCATTAACATCTGTCGACGTTCTTATTGCTTTAATATTTTGCCGTTTTGATACTTCCACAAGTGGACTGGAACTGCCAAAAGAGATGGACAATAATGTTTGGTACTTTCAATTTAAGTTTTTTACATACAGAAGGAATAATTGCGCATCGTGAAATAACGGCTAGCAGGATTATTAAGGCTATTCTATTTCGCCATGTTCGATACTTGATCACAACGTGTGCAGCTAACATATTTGCGCCTTTAATTTCTTCAAAGCATCCTTCAACCATCTTAACAGACAAATTAAACTAACCGACACCAGGGGTGGGGTACGAACCCACGCGGACAATCGTCCATTAGAACTTAAGTCCAACGCCTTAGCCACTCGGCCACCCTGGTGGAAATTTCAAGTTAATAAGGTTGCTTGAACTTGGAAAAAGTACTGACAATGAACCTTAGTATTAAAAATCGTGCAAAAGCATTAACATCTGTCGAGGTTCTTATTGCTTTAATATTTTGCCGTTTTGATACTTCTACAAGTGGACTGGAACTGCCAAAAAGGATGAACAATAGTGTTTGGTATTTTCAATTTAAAGTTTTGACATACAGAAGGAATAATTGCGCATCGTGAAATAACGGCTGGTAGGATTATTACGGCTATTCTATTTCGCCTTGTGCGATACTTGATCAAAACCTGTGCAGCTATCACATTTGCGCGTTTAAATTCTTCAAAGCATCCTTCAACCATCTTACCAGACAGATTAAACTAATTAATACCAGAGCTGGGGTTGGAACCCACGCAGACAATCGTCCATTGGAACTTATGTCCAACGCCTTAACCACTCGGCCACCCTGGTTGAAATTTTAATCAGAAAAATCGTGTTTAAACTACCAAATATGACTAGCAATAACTGTTAGTGTTATAAGTACAAATTTCTTAAATAGATAAAAAGGACATATACCCATGCTGAATTAACTTCGGCGTATAATTTTTTGGCTTTCCATTTTGTACTGTGTGACATTTAAGTACAAACCGTTCAGGTCAATTAATTTGTGTATATCTTGTATATAAACTTTAAATTACTGCACAGACCCGTTAATTTATATGGTAGGTAATAGCAGAGGTGGGGTTCGAACCCATGCGGACAGTCGTCTATTAGAACTTAAGTCCAACGCCCTAACCACTCGGTCGCCCTGGATGAAATTTCAAGTTAATAAGGTTACTTGAACTTGGAAAAAGTACTGACAATGAACATTAGTATACCAAATCGTGCAAAAGCATTAACATCTGTCGACGTTCTTATTGCTTTAATATTTTGCCGTTTTGATACTTCAACAAGTGGACTGGAACTGCCAAAAGGGATGGACAATAATGTTTGGTATTTTCAATTTAAAGTTTTGACATACAGAAAGAATAATTGCGCATCGTAAAATAACGACTGGTAGGAATATTACGGCTATTCTATTTCGCCTAGTTCGATACTTGATCACAACCTGTGCAGCTAACACATTATCGCGTTTAAAGTCTTCAAAGCATCCTTCAACCATCTTAACATACAGATTAAACTAACTGATACCAGAGGTGGTATTCGAACCCACGCACAATCGTCCATTGGAAGTTAAGTCCAACGCCTTACCCACTCGGCCACCCTGGTTGAAAGTTTATCCAGAAAAATCGTGTTAAGACTACCAAATATGACTAGCAATAACTGTTAGTGTTATAATTACACATTTCTTAAATAGAGAAAAAAGACAATTACCCATGCTGAATTAACCTCGGCGTATAATTTTTTGGCTTTCCATTTTGTACTGTGTGACATTTAAGTACAAACCCTTCAGCTCAATTAATTTGTGTATATCTTGTATATAATATAAATTTTAAATTACTGAAAAGACCTGTTAATTTATATGGTAGGTAATACCAGAGGTGGGATTCGAACCCTCGCAAACAATCTTCCATTGGAACTTTAGTCCAACGCCTTAACCACTCGGCCACCTTGGTTGAAATTTCAAATTAATAAGGTTACTTGAACTTATAAAGAGTACTGACAATGAACCTTAGTATTCTAAATCGTGCAAAAGCATTAACATCTATCGACGTTCTCATTGCGTCAAAATTTTGCGGTTTTGATACTTCAACAAGTGGACTGGAACAGCCAAAAGGGATGGACAATAATGTTTGGTATTTTCAATTTAAGGTTTTGACATACAGAAGGAATAACTGCGCATCGTGAAATAACGGCTGGTAGGATTATTACGGCTATTCTATTTCGCCTTGTTCGATAATTGATCACAACCTGTGCAGCTAACACATTTGCGCGTTTAAAGTCTTCAAAGCATCCTTCAACCATCTTAACAGACAGATTAAACTAACTGATACCAGAGGTGGTGTTCGAACCCACGCGCACAATCGTCCATTGGAACTTAAGTCCAACGCCTTAACCTCTCGGCCACCCTGGTTGAAAGTTTAACCAGAAAAATCGTGTTAAGATTACCAAATATGACTAGCAATAACTGTTAGTGTTATTAGTACAAATTTCTTAAATAGAGAAAAATGACAATTACCCATGCTGAATTAACTTCGGCGTGTAATTTTTTGGCTTTCCATTTTGTACTGTGTGACATTTACGTACAAACCCTTCAGCTCAATTAAATTGTGTATATCTTGTATATAAACATTAAATTACTGCAAAGACCCGTTATTTTAAATGGTAGGTAATACCAGAGGTGGGGTTAGAATCCACGCGGACAATCGTCCATTGGGACTTAAGTCCAACGCCTTAACCACTCGGCCACCCTGGTTGAAATTTCTAGTTAATAAGGTTACTTGAACTTGGAAAAAGTACTGACAATGAACCTTAGTATTCTAAATCGTTCAAAAGCATTAACATCTGTCGACGTTGTTATTGCTTTAATATTTTGCCGTTTTGATACTTCAACAAGTGGACTGGAACAACGCCTTAACCTCTCGGCCACCCTGGTTGAAAGTTTAACCAGAAAAATCGTGTTAAGATTACCAAATATGACTAGCAATAACTGTTAGTGTTATAAGTACAAATTTCTTAAATAGAGAAAAAAGACAATTACCCATGCTGAATTAACTTCGGCGTGTAATTTTTTGGCTTTCCATTTTGTACTGTGTGACATTTACGTACAAACCCTTCAGCTCAATTAATTTGTGTATATCTTGTATATAAACATTAAATTACTGCAAAGACCCGTTAATTTATATGGTAGGTAATACCAGAGGTGGGGTTCGAACCCACGCGGACAATCGTCCATTGGAACTTATGTCCAACGCCTTAACCACTCGGCCACCCTGGTTGAAATTTCAAGTTAATAAGGTTACTTGAACTTGGAAAAAGTACTGACAATGAAGCTTAGTATTCTAAATCGTTCAAAAGCATTAACATCTGTCGACGTTGTTATTGCTTTAATATTTTGCCGTTTTGATACTTCAACAAGTGGACTGGAACTGCCAAAAGGGATGGACAATAATGTTTGGTATTTTCAATTTAAAGTTTTGACATATAGAAGGAATAATTGCGCATCGTAAAATAACGGCTGTTAGGATTATTACGGCTATTCTAATTCAACTTGTTCGATACTTGATCACAACCTGTGCAGCTAGCACATTTGCGCGTTAAAAGTCTTCAAAGCATCCTTCAACCATCTTAACAGACAGATTAAAGTAACCGATACCATAGGTGGGGTTCGAACCCACGCGGACAATCGTCCATTGGAACTTAATTCAAACGCCTTAACCACTCGGCCACCCTGTTTGAAAGTTTAACGAGAAAAATGGTGTTAAGACTAGCAAATATGATTAGAAATAACTGTTAGTGTTATAAGTACAAATTTGTTAAATAGAGAAAAAAGACAATTACCCATGCTGAATTAACTTCGGCGTATAATTTTTTGGCTTTCCATTTTGTACTGTGTGACATTTAAGTACAAACCCTTCAGCTCAATTAATTTGTGTATATCTTGTATATAATATAAACTTTAAATTACTGCAAAGACCCGTTAATTTATATGGTAGATAATACCAGAGGTGGGGTTCGAACCCACGCAGATAATCGTCCATTGGAACTTAAGTCCAACGCCTTAACCAATCGGCCTGGATGAAATTTCAAGTTAATGAGGTTACTTGAACTTTGAAAAAGTATTGGCAATGAACCTTAGTATTCTAAGTCGTGCAAAAGCATTAACATCTGACGACGATCTTATTGCTTTAATATTTTGACGTTTTGATACTTCAACAAGTGAACTGGAACTGCCAAAAGGGATGGACTATAATGTTTTGTATTTTCAATTTAGAGTTTTGACATACAGAAGGAATAATTGCGCATCTTGAAATAACGGCTGGTAGGATTATTACGGCTATTCTATTTCGCTTTGTTCGATACTTGATCACAACCTGTGCAGCTAACACATTTGCGCGTTTAAATTCTTCAAAGCATCCTTCAACCATCTTAACAGACAGATTAAACTAACCGATACCATAGGTGGGGTTGGCAACCACGCGGACAATCGTCCATTGGAACTTAAGTCCAACGCCTTAACCACTCGGCCACCCTGGTTGAAAGGTTAACCAGAAAAATCGTGTTAAGACTACCAAATATGACTAGCAATAACTGTTAGTGTAGCTAGTATAGGGATGGCATATATCCAGGATTTTCCAAAAGCCACGGTCAAACTCTCATAAAAAATATCATACAGAATTTGACTTATGACGTCACAACTTTCATCACATCTTGAGCAAGATGGAAATTGAACAAGATGGAAATCACCCATTTTTCAAAAAACTGTATATATTAAAGATGAGTTGGTTCAGGAACGCCATCAGTAAACTATATAACACCGTGTCGGCACCAGTGACAGCAACTCGCGACGCTCTTGCTGATCGACTACAGAGTGTGCGGGATACCGTTGCCTTCTACTACAATAGAGCAAGGGAACAAATTTCGGGAGGGACAACGCTTCACGACGAGGTCGAACAGGAAGCGCGGGAAGACTACCACGACACGGAGGACACCCAGGATGAATATCAGGGCATTGAGGACGATATCCAAATGTTGGAAGATGGAAATAGGTCAAAACATGGCGGTTCAACAAGCATCTAAACCAACCTCTAAGGGACTCTATTATTCAAAAAATTACACCACATGTGGACATGCGCGTTAAGATTGTGTACAGCTTCAGCTGTGATATTTACAAGGGTGGGGGCGATGTGTCTGATTATCACAAAACTAAGAGCTCCAGGTCACTATCAAGCATCGCCGAAATCGAAGCGTTCGTAGAAGAATGCGAGATGAAGCGCCTCGATCTGGAGGATCACGAGTTCTGGACCAGGGCTTATTTACCACCTGTTAGGACCACCGAGACCCCGGGAGAGTACGAAGGCAAAATTATCTTTGGTCACGTACAGATCAAGGTGATAAGCACACGTGAACTTCTTCTGGGATGCGGCCCTCTCCCGGATTGGTTGCGAAACAAGAGGTGCATCTATGGTATGGATGGCGAAGATGCCAGAACGGACAACCTATGTTTCTGGAGATGCTTAGCTGTAAGAGATAGGGTTAACGTAAAACGAGGAACAGAGTTTCTACCAAGGCCAGCTCTCACATTAGCCCGAAAGTACCATGGGGACCCCAAGCTAAAGCGTAAAGATGTGCGCCCTACGGGGCTGGTGGATCTGGAGGGCGTTGCCAAACTATTCAAGATCAACATCAGGGTCTTTGAACCCAAGACAAACTCCGAGAAAGCACCATGGCGACTCGTCTATGGTCAAAAGCAGTACAAAAAGGGTTTGGGCACCACTATCAATCTTGGTATGCTGGACGGGCACTGTTTTTACATCAAAGATTTAGATGTGCTGACTCGGCACTGGCAATGCGAGGTATGTGGACAAGTTTTTAAAGAGGTTTGGAATCTCACACGGCATAAAAAGAATGAATACGAGGGTGTCAAGACGACAATAATTTGCAAAGGGGGTAAGGTCAAACGTATGCCGAGCAGGGCGGAGAAGGTCTTTTACGATGAGGGTTTTAGCTATGATGCCTCAAAATGGCTAGAATACATATCAAAGCAAAACGGAAGGCATATCCATCATGCCTTATGCGGTCATGGCGGTGAACGTGTTATCCGTGAGGGCAAAAAAGAGTGGAAGGTTGATGGATATGAACCTATCACAAAAACTGTCTACGAGTACAAAGCCTGTAGGTGGCACGGATTTCCCTGCCTGTCCGAGAGAACCAAAGCGGACAAGGCTCATTACGCTGCAACCCAGTCTAAGGAAAGGATGATAGAGGAACAGGGGTACAACCTCGTCACGGCCTGGGAATGTGAGAAACCGCCCAAAATCAAGAGGTACTTCCAGAAGGAGTTCAGGCCATATCCCCACTACCTGGTATTTGACTTTGAGGCCCTCCTATCACCCTTAAATTACCAGCAAACCTCTGATCTAACATACCTTTCAAGACATGTTCCGATAAGTGTTGGTATTGCTGATAGCTTGAATAACCACCTGACGTTCATTGAGCACGAGAATCCCAAGGCCCTGGTTAAACAGTTTGTGGAAGAGCTGGAAAAGAGGCATGCCCTGATTGTGAAAGAGGTCGAGAGAATGTACCCGAAGCCTGACGACTTTGACATGCTCTCCAAAAAGAACCAGGAGTTGTGGAACGAATGGGCAAATCAAGAAGCTGTAATAGGGTTTAATTCAGGTAAGTACGACATCAACCTGATCAAGCGGTATTTTGTTGGAGAGATCGCGCAAGGCGATAATATCAAGGTGGCGAAAAAATATAATAACTACATGTTCCTCACTACCTCGAGATTTAAGTTTTTAGATATCAAAAATTTCCTTGCCCCTGGTCTAAGCTATGACGGTTGGTGCAGGTCGTTGGAATGTAAGCTCGAAAAGCTTGTGCTTCCGTATGAGTGGCTAACAAGCCACGACAGGCTGAACCATGCTGGACCTGTGGCCCACGAGGACTTTTATAGCCGGCTAAGTGGGAAAAACACACTATCCCGCGAAGAGTACGAGACATTCTGCGCCGAATTTTACAAACGAGGCTGCGTCACCATGATGCATTGGATAAAACGAGGCTGCAGTATTACACCGACGAGATAGACATTTTGAAGGACGCGGTAAGTATCCCAGGCGTATCAATGCGGTACGTGTTGAACAAGTCTCTACGGTTGAACCCAAAGTTAGAGCTATACGCCCCGGGAGACCCATGCAGGCATAGGTGTAAGGACTCTTGTTATACCAAGACCTGTAAGGCCTGCAGGGAGGTACGAAAATCATGTGAAAAATGTACAAGGAATGAAGCCTACAACCTTTTGCAAACAGGGATGGTGGGTGGTCCTGCGATCTTCTTTTGTAGACACCACGAACGGGATGTGACGGGTATCAGATCTCACATGTACAGCGAACCCCGTAAGTGTAGGACCATCCTAGGGTACGACGCAAATATGCTCTACCCGAGTACCCTGATGCAAGACTTTCCTTGTGGAAAGGAACAGCTGATCAAGGTGGCCACACCGACATCGGCACATAACTTAGGGCTACTGGCGCGGGGTGTGATGGATGGAACGTTGTTTGGGTTTGCCCAGGTTGATGTCGAGGTACCAGAGTATCTGCGTGACAAGTTCAGCGAAATGGCTCCCCTGTTTGTCGTCAAGGAGATACCTGATGATCAAATCCCCGAGCACATGCACGAATACTTAAAAAATACGGGTCGCAAGCGTTTTCCGGGTACGCGTAAGCTTCTGGGGTTGCTAAGGGCTGAAAAAATATTGCTTTATACCCCTGTGCTAAAATGGTACCTTGACCATGGTCTGAAAGTGACTGCCTTTTATCAGTTTCCCAAGTATGCCAGAGGTAGGCCCTTTAAATGGTTCCCTACAGAGATTGCCGACGCCCGGAGACAGGCCGATAAAGACCCCGACAAGCATATTGCGGGGGATACGGCAAAATTGAAAGGTAACAGCTTCTACGGCAAGATGATTGAAGATCTGGCAAGGCATGCAAATACTACATTTACGAGGGACGAAAAGGAGATTGATGCAGCCCTGCGAAGCCCGTACCTAGAGGATCTTGAAGAGATTTGGGAGGCATACGAGATTAGAAAAGGCAAACATCAGTGTACTATCGATAGAGCTTACCAATGTGGTATTGCAGTGTACCAATTAGCCAAGTTTCGGATGTTGGAGTTCTATTACGATTTTCTGGACAGGTACGTGGATCGCCGGGACTTTGAGTACATCTACATGGACACCGACAGCGCCTACTTCGCCATATCGGGAGAAGAGTTGAGGGATGCCGTTCGCCCCGAACTGGTTGACGAGTATGATGAGGACGTGAAAAATTGGCTCGTCACCGATAAGTACTCAAGTCGGACGGGAGGGCTGTTCAAAGCTGAATTCATTGGTCATCGGATGATTGCTTTGACAGCCAAGTGCTATTTTGTTGAGGGCAAAGAGGGTACTAAATTTTCATGCAAGGTCATGTCAAAGAGGCAAAATGCTGTGACCTGGGGTAGATATCTGAGTGCTCTGAAGGGTGGCCCGGACAGGGCCAAAAATGTAGGTTTTCGGGTACATGATCAGGATATGGCTACGTATGAACAGAACAAGCTTGGACTCTCGGCCTTTTATGATAAAAGGGTCGTGCACGATGACGGCGTGCATACCTCCCCACTTGTGGCCCAGGGGCACAAGTTGGCAGCACCGATGAATAAAAGAAAGGAAGAAATAGAGGGCACGGTAGAGCCTGCAGCCAAAACCTCTTCCGGAACCAGCAGTTCCGTACAGTCAGCAGGTATATATCTTTATGGTCTAGGTATGCTGGCTATATTATTTCTATTCATTAGCGTCTGGTATAAATGGAAGTATGTTTGTATATACTTCTACCGTATGCCATGATAGCTTATGTTCTTTTTTGTTATAAACGAGTACTAATAAAGATGTCTGATATTGCACGAGTCTTTGACGATGCCTCCGCGGAATGTGAACAAGTAGAGAAACCCATCGACAAACGCCAGGTCCTGAAGGAAGCCCTACGTAAGGGCAAAGGGCACCTTCTACCAAAAAATGTACAGAAGGGTTGGTCGACAAGGCTCCTGATGAGGCAATCGACAATGGGTGAAGTTGAACAAAAACAAGAGGAGAGGGTCATAACCAAGAAAAATGAGGGTCGTGTTGCTGCTGGCAAGAGACTTGCTGAATGGAACCGAAAGAACAGGGCCGACTTACAGAAGAACGTGGGCAAAGGTACTTCACAAGATGATCAGGAACCTGTCGCAGGTCCTCACAGGTCCATGGATAATGTATACCTTTATGGTGTAGGTACGCTTGCCGTGCTTGCGATAGGGGTCGGCGTATGGTATAAATTTGGCAGGGGTGTCAAAAATGGTGGAGAAACCCACAAATCAACCTCCGAACCTCAACAAAAGGTCAAGACTCATCATGATTTTTTTAAATTGATGTAAAATAAATGACAAGCAACGTAACACCGAAGGAAAAGGAGATTTTGGATATGCTGTACGAGACAGTCGTGGACCTTGGTTTCACCTTTGCCTATGCCATGGGAGGTAAGAAATTTTTGGGTATAACAAGGCCATCTACAAAAATGGACACCAACGACGTCCTTAAGATGGTGGCCTATTGTGCAGCAGGCCGGGCGAGCCGTGAAATGGCCGTCAAAAAGGGGTGGTTACCTGCAAGTATCGTGCCGAAGCCTAAATAGAGCATCATGTAAATTTTCTATCTGCCACCCATGGACAGATAGAAAAATGGAAGAGACAAAAAACTGCTCAAAATGCAAAAAAGTCTTAACCCTGGATAATTTCAGGATCAAGCCTTGTGGTCAACTAAATCAGCAGTGCATAGGTTGCCTCAATATTAGCAAGACATCACGCAACAAACATCGTACAAAATATGAACATATAGGGACTCAGCCTCTATATGAGTTAATGACTATTTGTAGGGCCCATATTGAGGCCCAGTTTTCCGAAGGTTATACCTGGGAGCTCTACGAATTTTTACATGTTCATCATAAGATTCCCTTCAAGTATGTTGAAACCGGTAAGTCCCCAACGCTTGCCGATGTTTCCAAAGCATTACACAGGGCGAGTGACTTCAAGTAAATGAATAACTGTATAAAATGCAAAAAAATGTTAACCCTGGACATGTTCAAGATTAGAGGGAATGGTCGAACGAAGAGTTGTATGGGTTGCCTCGATAAAGCCAAGGCTAGGCGGGGTACAAAATGTAAAGACCCTGTTATTGAACACAAGGTAGGCCCTCTTGATATTGACAGGGAGATTCGAGAGCTTCAGCAGGATAAAGATTACCTGCTTTTGTATACCCTATTCACATACAACATCATACCCCAATACATCGAACTCATCGAAACACCACCTGAGAGCCAGGAAAAGGCACTGCTCGTCGAGAGGTACCGCAAGGTATTAAGATGCCTGCATGGGAAATTAATATATACCCCACCCCCCTTGGAATATAGGGCTCGAAATACCAAGATCTGCCCCGCCTGTCGGGGTCCCCTAGAGAATGGACATGGAGGTGTACTAATATGCGGTGAATGTGCCGGGGTAGTTTCAAAGGTCTGTGATCAAAAGTGGGGCAACTATTAGTAAATGGATGATATTGTAAGGGATCCCCATACGGCAATCTTTACAGGTCCGACGTCATGCGGGAAAACGCAGCGTGTCCTGGACCTCCTCGAGCAGGACTATAAGAAGCACTTCAACAATATAGTGATACTATGCCCTACCCTGAAATGGAATAAGACATACCTTGAGAGGGCCTCACTCTGGAAGGATGACTATGTCTTTTTGATAGATCCCAAGGATCAGCTGTTTGAATGGATTTCGAAATTGTCATCGTTATTCGCGGCCGAGGAGAGTCTTTTCATTGTTGACGATTGTGTGGCGAACGGGGATTTTGATAAACGTCGACAGCCCCTGCTTGAATTGGCGGTCTCGAGTAGGCATCGCAGGCACAGCTTGTGGCTATTAACCCAAGCGTATACGGCTTTGCCCAAGAACCTTCGACGTCAAAAGAAGCAACTCTTCCTCTGGTACCCCTCGGAAAGGAGTGACATGAGGATGATTGACGAGGAGACGAACATGATTCCCGATTGGACTGACATCAAAGCTGAGCTGAAAAGATCAAAACATGCCTGTCTGTATATCAGATTAGAACACCCTAGGACTTGGAATATTTTGAAGTGAAAACGTATGAACAAGCATTGGTATATAGAAATGTCTATTGCAACGATTGATTATTTCCAAGGAAAACAAGTCCGATCATTTTATGTCCAGGATAAGGGTCAATGTATTGTAGCCTACGATGTTTGGAGAGCCGTAGGATATAAACGAAGAGCCGGGGTACAGGCCATTCAGCGATATGTACCCGTCAGGTATAAAATGCGATTAGGTGACGATATGACAGGCGCTGAGGGTGTACTCACCGGTGAGTACACCCAACCAAACACAGTTTTGCTTACTGACGCCGGCCTATACACCTTCCTTCTGAGATGTGGGCAACCTGACGCAGAACCCTTCTTAGGGTGGGTTGTAGAAGAGGTGTTACCCAAGGAAATGCGAAAGCTTGCTGCGGCAATCGAGGACAGAGATACTGCCGTCGCCATACTCAAGGAGGATCTGGAGAATAGGGACAACCAACTCTTGGTACTGGGGGATGAACTCGAGGCACAGGCCCAGGAGAATGTAAGACTTCAACAAAGGCATGTACCCAAGGCCCAGGACCCTGGAAAAGACAATGTGATCAGTATCCACCGCAAGCACAGCGCTCAGGATGATGACGAATATCATTATCTTCCCTATTACTGCACACGCGTACAGAGGCGAAATATTAGCAAAAAGCGATTGTGGTTCAATGACTCTTACCCGGATGCGGAGGAGATTGTCGTCATAGGCAATCCTAATGGTATACAGGCCTTTAATCGGTTTGAAGAAGAGGGGCATGTAGAGCGTTATGGGAACCATTTCAGGCTAATCGACCATACCAGGGATGACCTGTACGAGCTGGGTGTCCCAGCACTATGGGACTAGGCGGACAATAATTTTTACTATCCCTGTGGGTAGTAAAAATTGAGGGCTGTTACCAATCCTCACCTCTTCTGGAGGCACCTCAACATCCTCTGGGATCAGCATGAGTTCCTCCGAAACAAAGCTTCTTTCAGGACCGTCTTGTAAATAGTACAGCACGCGACTACCTGCTACTATACGGTCCAACCTATACATTTTCCTACTCCAAAAGGCGTCAGTGACGCGCCTTTTCAAATCACCATGCTCTTCCCCGGGCTGCAAGAGGTATAAATACAAACCGTCGTCAGGTAAGGGCCTCTCCTCGGGGTATTCCTCGCTTTTCACAAGCGGTACCTCATCCATCTTAATCGCCTTGCTAGGCTTCATATTGATCATGGATGTTTTGGTATTGTTTAGATTTTTGACGATAGTGTACAGATGTTTCACCCATATGCTACTAGTCTCATCAGAAGCCAGCTCCTGGGCATCCTGGGGCTTGAATAGCCTTTCGGCGAGTACCCTGTTATAGCTCTCCACAAAGGCCGTGAAGGTATGGTGATATTTGGTGGTAGACCGCTTAATTTGAACTCCCCTATCCTCCAATAACTTCGTTACATCAGATTTGAACTCCGAGCCGTTGTCACACAAAAGGGTTTTGGGGTATCGTAAAGGCCCTGCCTTATAGATGTCCTTCAGCATATCCGCAACCTCGCTGGCTTTTTTCGTTCTTAGGGGCCGTGCCACCTTGTACCTTGAGGCTACGTCAATACCCGTCAATACGTATTTGTAGGTGCCTCCATATAGCTTGTCATGCGGCATGTAGAGTAAATCAAACTGATGCATCTTATTGGGTGTTGTAATGGTGAAATGCGGGTAATCGATATTTTTAGGGCCCCTGATATGCCTGAGCCACAACAGTTGACGAGACAGCCAGTGGGTGGCCTTCTTTTTTGATAGACCGCTCTCCCTCGCGAGTAATTTGATAGCCTTGCGCCCGGTCCACAGATTCTCCGGAGTGTAGTAAATAGGACTTACTTTATTCGCCTCCTCATCGGTAACGATATGTAATGCTTTTGAAATGTCCTTTATTTATACATGTTAAAAACATTGTTACAAAAACTTGTAGGCAACGAAGCCCAGCAGGGATAATGATCCTACTATGAATGTGAGCTTGACGTCTTGTTGTTTTTTAGAGGGTGTGTAATAGTCTGATAGCTGTGGTGCCCTCTTGCTCGAAGCGATATAATAGCTGTACATGTTATCATCCAATTCACGAAGACTTTTACCGGCCTTTATTTGTAGTTCTCGTTGCTCGGCAAACCAATCCAATTTGGTCTGCCTTTTTCGTATCCACTCTGCTGGGGCCTCATTCAATTTCTCCACTGCCTCGTGGTGCCTCTTCCGCTCCGCTTCTCCATGTCCCGATAGCTTGCTAAATAGATAGTTGGTGCCACTGAAGGCTAATGCGTTGATTAGCGCGCCCCCTGCCATAATCATAAGGGTAGCCATTTATTTGTTTTGGCCTTCTTGCAGTCTTTGCATCGAGACCTTATCCTTTCATGACGGCATATTTGACTTCCCCCGCACTCTTTACAGATGGATCTCCTCCTTTCAAGACGGCATATGCTTCCACCCTTACATTCTTTACAGATGGATCTCACCCTTTGATGGGGGCAAATTTGACTTCCCTTACAATCCTTACACTTGGATCTCTGCCTTTGATGGGGGCACGTGGTACGCGCCACTGACGCCTTCTTTTTATCGAGGCATTTTATGCATGTCTTTGTGGATTGACCATTTTTCAACACCCTAAATGCATCCAAGGCCAACACTTTTTTACAATTTGAACAACTTTTGTTTTCTTCCATATTCATATTAACTCTTATTTGTTTCCCGGGGAACAAATAAGAGTTGTGGTCACTAATACTCCACAGAATGATAGCGCCCACCTAGTATGTTTAACTGTGCATCCATCAGCAAGTATACATAACATTTTATATCCCCGGTTCAATCGGCTTTTTTGGTCATGTGCAACGTAATGCCGTCACTAAGCCTCTGTACCATGTAGCGTATGGTCGGGGGTTGCTCTGAAATCAACGAATAACGCATACCTTTCATTGAAAAATTGCCCAATCGTCACATTTGAGTCATGGTTCCCGAAGAGATTGACGACCTGCTCGAGGTGGTCCTTGGGAAGCATGGCATGACTATACAGCTCGTTAGGTTCACCCTCAACCGTGACACTTATCTTCTCCATCTTAGGATTGTAGAAGACTTCATTTACACCAGCATAGGCCTTCACTTTCCCAGGGTCTATAAAGATTAGCAAGACACCTTTGAGACTCTTGGCAGAGGTATCGATTTGGAGATTGTAGCTTGTATCAGCCTTTTTCATGGTCACCACCTTGCTTCTCAGGATCCGCTCATAGGGCAAGGCAAGACGGGCATACCTTGACATCATGGCACTTACAAGACCTTCATGGTTGATCTTGTCAAACTCAAGTTTAATATTGGTTATTTTGTATGCGGCATCGGCAGCCTTTGCTGCCGTAGATCCCACGGCTGCTGTCCCTCCATCCTTGATGACATCGCTATACTGTGCGAAATGTAGAACGAACTGCAATCTGTCATGTAGCTCTGGCTGATAAAATGGTAAATCCCTGGTTAATTCAAACATTTTACCCAATGGGATGCAGAAAGTGTTGTTATACGCCGCAGCGATGGCTTTCTCGTCATCTGTCCCAACGTACTCAGTAGCCTTGACCTGAAGGGCTCTGATGGTCCCATCGTTGGGGTTGATTCCCTCTACGATGAGGTTGTTGTCCCTATCAAATTTGGGTAACCAGAGGTCCCTGTACACTGCCAGGATATTGTAATCCGATATATTCTGGACCTCATTGCCATCCAAAGTAACTCGCAGATTTTTAACCAGGCCTTTGCCGATATTGCTGACTAGGGTACGCTTCGTATTGGTCCCCGTCAGCGTCAGGTCAAATAAGAGCCTCAGGCTGCCAGGGAAAATGACATCGTTCTGCCCCATATTGGGTATATCAACGTAGAGGTCCTCATTCTGGTTGATCGTTGATGGTATATGACTTATCTGAACTCGCTGCTTTCGTCCTTTGATACCGAAGAGCTGCTTCGTTTCTGCGTATGGGTCTAGGGTTGTTCCAAAGCCACTCATCTTTATTATATGGGAAATCTTAAATAAAGATGCCAACTAACCCATTATTTGATCACGATCTTCCGGATGGGGTCGGTAAACCCGATGAGACTACATCAAACCCAAAACTCCCATCAACACCGGGGCCTTCAACTCAAGGGGAACAACAGGGCGTCCCAGGGGCTGGCCTTTCAGATCAGAGGCAAAAATTGTTAGAGGATAAGGTCAATGACCTCTACAAGCGTTTTGAGGAAAGGTTGGGTAAGCCTATTGCGATACCCTACGATGAGTTTAGGATAGAGGGGGGACGTCTTTTTTTCAACGAGATAGACCTTACAACATTAATTACAAAGGATAAGGGTGGTTTGAGGGCTGCCGGGGAGATGGTCAAAAAATTGAAGGCAGATCTCGTGCGAGCCCTGGGTTTTCCCGACTATGTTACTACACCCAACAGGGGTAAGGCAGCGGCCCAGGCACTTGGGCAGAAGGTTGATGACATTCTGGGGAAGGGTGCTGATAACATTTCGATGCAATCGATAGAATCAATCGAGGAATTTGTGGATACCACGGAGGATTTTATAGAAGAGACGACTTCATTTGATGGTGGTACCGATGACGTTATCACTGAATGTGAAAGAAGGGGGCTTAACCTCGAACTTCAAACTATAAGGGGTAACCTTAAAAGCCTGACAGGTAAGATTATTTCGTTTGATAACGAGATTGACAAGGCAAAGAATGATATAAAAAAACTTGAGGAGCAGAAGGCCGGGGCAACCAAGGGGCAAAAGGTTAAACTTGAGAGGGATATAGAAAATCTTAATGCCAAGATCGAGGACTTAACTGATAAAAAGGAAGCCACGCAAGGTGCCCATGGGTTACTATCCAAGGAAATTTACAGTCAGCTGGGGACTATCAAGGAAACTTTGATGAAAATTGCTGGAATAACACGTCTCTGCTGGAGAAGCTAAAGATCCTCTTCAAGGAGCAGGGGATTACCATAGCCAGTATAGTCTCCGCCATTGGTCTATTAATAAGCACCATCGTGCTTGCGGCTACGGGAGGGGGTGCCGCGGCGGGTGCCGCAGGAGGAAGTGCCGCAGGGAAGGGGTTTGTGGAGAAACAGCTGGAGCGACTGGGGAAATTTTTAAAGTACTTGGCAGGTAAGGCAGGTGTTGCATTACCTGGGATTATTGACACAGTTGTCTCGTTCTTTCTGAGGGTAGCGGCAACAGTCGTGGAATATGTTGCAAGGCATCTATATATGGCCATCGCGGCTGCCGCTGGGTTTGTCGTGTTCTATGTTAGGGGTTCTAATGTTTTTTAAGCCATATATAGGCAATGATGATCCCCACCCCTGTCGTGATTAATGCGGCCTTGGTATCCTCGTGCTGGTTTTGTAGGGGAGGTATAGATGGCATGATGGGAACTGTACCCGGCGGGTATGGTTCTTCAGGTATGCCAGGATGTATAGGAGGCGTAACATGTTTGGGAGGTAGCTTAATATCTACCAAATGCCTGATGGTATGCTCGGTATGCCTAGGGGGTGTGGTATGTATAGGTATTTTGATAGTATGCTTGAGGGGTGCGGCTGCCGCATGCCTGGCAATAGGTTTGTTATTTACATCAACACGGACCCCCACATTTACATTGGCGGGTGCGATCAAAATATTATTGTTATACCCCCTCAATCTTACCTATACGTAAATTCATGTCCGAGGGCAACATGTACACGCTGGGCATGACAGCAAAATTTACCGGTGTCCGAGCATATCTCAACACCTTCTGGAACTCTGTAATGTCGTGTCCCACATTCTCTTGCCGTTGTACCATGGCTTCAAACTTCTGCATTAAAATCTGCTTTGCCGTATAGTTGTCCGCACCAGAGCCTAGTAGGGATGCCTTGGCCCCTGCTTGGGACCTGAGCAACAAGAGCACGTAAACCCTGATGCTCTCACTTAGCTTGGTTAGACCTTCCGATGTCAAGCCCTGACTTGTAGGGATGATGAATTTGGTCCAATCCCCATCAACCTGAGGCCACCATCTGCCATTGGTGAGCGAGGCACCTATTGATTTGAATTTGTATAACTCATTAGGATCTGCGCCATATTCTCTACATACTTGCGCATACCCGGAGGTTGAGTATGGATTTTTATACTGTGAAAAACTAACGTCATATGGCATGGGTGCCGTCATTCTTGCTAATATACGACGCATGGGATAGTAAATGTGAAATTTGAAGATCGAGTTGACAAGGGGTACGGAACCCGTCATGTGCTTGACAGAGATGCCTAATGCCGTAGTTGCGCAATGGGTAGCAAAATTAACCTGCACATTCCAATAGTCCAACGCTTGTCCTTTCCAACCCACAATGACAGGGTCATTCAGCAGGTTAGTTGGAGGCTTGATTGGGTATTTGGTAAACTCGGGGAACGCCACAGAGATATGCGAGCCTGTAGACACGTACAGGTCCTGATGCTCCAGGTTGGATGCGATAGGTGGCCATTCGCCCCTGTTGGACCTATACGTTGCCCTGGGGTTGTATGAGTAGATATTCATTCCTTTCTTCTAACAACAAAGGAATGAAGCAACTCTACATTACCGACATATACAAGCCTACGATATTTGAAGACTACCTGGGACAGGATAGTAGGATAGCTCTTAAATCCATCAGTATCCGAGCTGCTTGGCTGAATATTTATAACAACAACGACTTCACTATCCGTAAGGTAGGGCCTGATCAAAGGGAGACTCGGATCACCATTATGAACGGCCTGTACAAGATCGAGGATTTGGCGGCCATTGTGAATAGCCAGACAGGGGACAAAACCAATCTGTTTGTCCTGAAAAATGGACTCTGCAGACTCCGTGTCAATGAGGGGTATACAGTTGTGTTTGGTCGACATCTGCCTGAACTCCTGGGCCTACCCTACGATCCCAGTAAAAAGTATTATATGAAGGGTGACTATGATTCATATTATAAGACCGACGTTTACATTCGGCTACGACTCGTTTGCCCTCAGTTGGATGAGGATGACTGCCTGTTAGATGGCAAGAAGTCGAAAATTCTCGCCCTGCTGCCCACCAAGGAATTAAACGCCTGGGGGGACATGCTGACATGGTGTTTTGACACTCCGATCTACCTTCCCTTGAAGGGGTCCACGGATCGCTTGGAGTTTATGCTAGCAGATGAATTTCATCAAAACAAAAATGTGTCTTTCACAGGACTAACGACGCATTTACTAATAGAATAAATGGCTGACATAACGAAGCTGTACCCGAATTTACCGAGTGCACCTGCACAGGGCGCCGATATGCAGGATGAAAGCCAAAAATATAGACTCAATGAGATTGGTGAAATTGAGAAGTATCTGCTAAGTGAAGTTAAGGAGCGGGACAAATTGGCAAAAAAATTTAAGATTCATGGGACCTGGGTACGCTACTGTGACCATGGCCTGTTGGGTATAAGCGTGATCACGTCCGGGATCGGCATTGGTACCCTGTTATCCGGAATGGGTGTACCGCTAGCCGTGGCAATGGGGGGCCTGACCGTGGCTGTAGGGGTAGGACAGGCAGGTCTTAGGACTGCTGGGAAAAAAATGGGCGTCAAGTCCAAGAAGCATGAGAATATAAGGCTGATCGCCGAGGCTAAATTGAACTCAATCGTTGATCTAATCTCAAAAGCGGTAGAAAATGGGGAGATTGATAAGTATGAGTTTAGCATCATTATGCAGAAGAAACAAAAATATATGGTTTTGAAGGAACAGATGCGACAGAGGTTCAATCGCATTGTTGACTCCATCAATGAACAGGAGCGTGCCAAGCTAGTTGCTAGGGGGAGGCAAGAGGGCAGGGAGGAGTTTTTAAAAAACGTACAATCTGTACAGTATGCAAGCGCTATGTAGACCGTCCGCCCGAGTATAGGCCTTAATTTAATATATATTTTATAGGCCATTTTTTTGCCTATAAAATATATGGGTTTTTTTTAATCCTCATTCAGTAGTGATTCTTTTTTAAAGTCCTTATATCGACATTCCATGAGATGTACCTGAGGGTAGTAGTTTTTGACCTGCATATATATTGATGATAGTGCCAGGATGGCACTGGCTTGGCATGGCTCATCATAAAGTACCGGCATACCGTGGAATTTAGTAGTGATTGCATCCTTATAGTATTTGAGCTTAGCGTTCACGTAACGGTCCTTTTTGACCGGTTCCGTCGTCAATTGCTCGGAGATTAACTCTTCGACCCCGGACCAGATCTGACGATATTTGGTAACCCAATCAGGGTATTCTTGAAAGTCAAAGCTCATCGCCGGTACTGCATTGGCGTTGTATCGGGTCACCCCATGCGCGGACCAGATTTTCGGTGTCTTCACTCTGAGGGCTACCACAAGGTCCTGTGTATGGTACCCTATTATATACCGTTGATCCTTACCTCCATTAGCAGGTATTGGATCTGACACTGTCAGGCAGTCCATATTGACATCGTTGATATCTGTAAAAGTAGTCGCAAAGTTGTAGAATAGCCTAGGGTTTACAATTTCATCCTCCAAAAACATCTCGCTTTATTTGTAATTAAAGGATTTCAGAGGATTACATGTCATCCTACATACACAGCCACCCCCGTTATAAGTGATATATTCTTGGTAACAGGAATAGCATAGTATTTTACCACTTATCTCAAATCTTCTTCCACATGTACATCTGTCATATTCATCCAGCATACTTTCACAGTCATTACATTGTTGTTCATCCATTTTATTTATAGGATGAACATACGATCTTATGGCCCCACAATTTTTCAAGGTCTGCCTTTTCATCCTCTGAAAAACACCAATCTATGAACCTATCGGGATGCCAGGCTAATGGAAGAAGATCCTCCTTAATCCTGGCCTTTTCAGATTTCCTCTGGCGATAGGCAGGGAGTAGCTCGGGCCTATATTCAGAAACCCTGAGGCACATGTCCCGGGTGACAAACCAGTCCGGCACATTCATGAACATGAGGGGATGCTTTTCAACGGCCTCCTTGCACATAACTTGCGTTTTGAACCGGTCCAACACATGCCCTAGTATGCAGGGATAATCCTCAACAACCCAGTTGCACATGTCCTGCGTTCTAAAACGATCTGGTATATGTAGGAAGGATAAAGAACAAGGAAAAATCCTGAAGACATTGTTACACATGTCCCGCGTTTTGAGCCTATCCGGCACATCCTCCAATAGGTAGGGATTCTTTTCAACGGCCTTGTTGCACATATCCTGCGTCTTGAACTGGCCCGGCACATATACGAGCACAAGGGGATTCTTTTCGACAGCCCTATTGCACATGTCTTGCGTCATGAATTGATCGGGTATGTACATGAGCACAAGGGGCTCCTCCTCATCAGCCCAATTGCACATGTCCTGTGGATTGAACCGATCTGGTACATGCTTGAGCATCAGAGGCTCCTCCTCAACAGCCCTATTGCACATGTCCTGCGTTGTGAACCTGTCCGGTACATGCTGAAGCATGCGGGTTTTTTTTAACGGTTTTGTTGAATAGGTCCTGCTTATACCCGGTCAACTCTGCAAGAGCGTCGCGAGTTGCTGTCACTGGTGCCGACACGGTGTTATATAGTTTGCTGATGGCGTTCCTGAACCAACTCATCTTTATTATATACAGATTTTTTGAAAAATGGGTGATTTCCATCTTGCTCAATTTCCATCTTGCTCAAGATGTGATGAAAGTTGTGACGTCATAAGTCAAATTCTGTATGATATTTTTTATGAGAGTTTGACCGTGGTTTTTGGAAAATCCTGGATATATGCCATCCCTATACTAGCTAGTGTTATAACTACACATTTCTTAAACAGAGAAAAAAGACAATTACCCATGCTGAATTAACTTCGGCGTATAATTTTTTGGCTTTCCATTTTTTACTGTGTGACATTTAAGTACAAGCCCTTCAGCTCAATCAAATTGTGCATATCTTGTATATAAACTTTAAATTACTGCAAAGACCCGTTAATTTATATTTATATGGTAGGTAATACCAGAGGTGGGGTTCGAACCCACGCGGACAATCGTCCATTGGAACTTAAGTCCAACGCCTTAACCACTCGGCAACCCTGGATGAAATTTCAAGTTAATAAGGTTACTTGAACTTGGAAAAAGTACTGACAATGAACCTTAGTATTCTAAATCGTGCAAAAGCATTAACATCTGTCGACGTTCTTATTGCTTCAATATTTTGTAGTTTTGATACTTGAACAAGTGGAGTGGAACTGCCAAAAGGGATGGACAATAATGTTTGGTTTTTTCAATTTAAAGTTTTGACATACAGAAGGAATAATTGCGCATCGTAAAATAACGGCTGGTAGGATTATTACGGTTTTTCTATTTCGCCTTGTTCGATACTTGATCACAACCTGTACAGCTAACACATTATCGCGTTTAAAGTCTTCAAAGCATCCTTCAACCTTCTTAACATACAGATTAAACTAACCGATACCAGAGGTGGGGTTCGAACCCACGCGCACAATCGTCCATTGGAACTTAAGTCCATCGCCTTACCCACTCGGCCATCCTGGTTGAAAGTTTATCCAGAAAAATCGTGTTAAGACTACTAAATATGACTAGCAATAACTGTTAGTGTTATAGTTACACATTTCTTAGGTAGAGAAAAAAGACAATTACCCATGCTGAATTAACCTCGGCGTATAATTTTTTGGCTTTCCATTTTGTACTGTGTGACATTTAAGTGCAAACCCTTCAGCTCAATTAATTTGTGTATATCTTGTATATAATATAAATTTTAAATTACTGAAAAGACCTGTTATGTTATATGGTAGGTAATACCAGAGGTGGGATTCGAACCTACACAGACAATCGTCCATTGGAACTTAAGTCCAACGCCTTAACCACTCGGCCACCCTGGTTGAAATTTGAAGTTAATAAGGTTACTTGAACTTGGAAAGAGTACTGACAATGAACCTTAGTATTCTAAATCGTGCAAAAGCATTAAAATCTGTCGACGTTCTTATTGCTTCAATATTTTGCCGTTTTGATACTTCAACAAGTGGACTGGTACTGCCAAAAAGGATGAACAATAGTGTTTGGTATTTTCAATTTAAAGCTTTGACATACAGAAGGAATAATTGCCTATTGTGAAATAACGGCCGGTAGGATTATTACGGCTATTCTATTTCAACTTGTTGATACTTGATTACAACCTGTGCAGCTAACACATTTGCGCGTTTAAATTTTTCAAAGTATCCTTGAACCATTTTAACAGACAGATTAAACTAACCGATACCAGAGGTGTTGTTCGAACCCACGCGCACAATCGTCCATTGGAACTTAACTCCAACGCCTTAACCACTCGGCCACCCTGGTTGAAAGTTTAACCAGAAAAATCGTGTTAAGATTACCAATATGACTAGCAATAACTGTTAGTGTTATAAGTACAAATTTCTTAAATAGAGAAAAAAGACAATCACCCATGCTGAATTAACTTCGGCGTATAATTTTTTGGCTTTCCATTTTGTACTGTGTGACATTTAAGTAGAAAACCTTCAGCTCAATTAATTTGTGTATATCTTGTATATAATATAAACTTTAAATTACTGCAAGGAGCCGTTAATTTATATGGTAGGTAATACCAGAGGTGGGGTTCGAACCCACGCGGACATTCGTCCATTGGAACTTAAGTCCAACGCCCTAACCATTCGGCAACCACTCGGCCACCCTGTTTGAAATTTGAAGTTAATAAGGTTACTTGAACATGGAAAAAGTACTGACAATGAACCTTAGTATTCTAAATCGTGCAAAAGCATTAACATCTGTCGACGTTCTTATTGCTTTAATGTTTTGCAGTTTTGAGACTTTAACAAATGGACTGGAACTGCCAAAAGGGATGGACAATAATGTTTGGTATTTTCAATTTAAAGTTTTGACGTACAGAAGGAATAAATTTGCATCGTGAAATAACGGCTGTTAGGAATTTTACGGCTGTTCTATTTCGCCTTGTTGGATACTTTATCAAAACCTGTGCAGCTAACACATTTGCGCGTTTAAATTCTTCAAAGCATCCTTCAACCACCTTAACAGACAAATTAAACTAACCGATGCCAGAGGTGGGGTTCGAACCCACGCGGACAATCGTCCATTGGAACTTAAGTCCAACGCTTTAACCACTCGGCCACCCTGGTTGAAATTTCAACTTAATAAGATTACTTGAACTTGGAAAAAGTACTGACAATGAACCTTAGTATTCCAAATCATGCAAAAGCATTAACATCTGTCGACGTTGTTATAGCTTCAATATTTAGCGGTTTTGATACTTCACCAAGTGGACTGGAACTGCCAAAAGGGATGGACAATAATGTTTGGTATTTTCAATTTAAAGGTTTGACATACAGAATGAATAATTGCGCATCGTGAAATAACGGCTGGTAGGATTATTACGGCTATTCTATTTCGCCTTGTTCGATACTTGATCACAACCTGTGCAGCTAAAACATTTGCGCGTTTAAAGTCTTCAAAGCATCCTTCAACCATCTTAGCAGACAGATTAAACTAACCGATACCAGAGCTGGGGTTCGAACCCACGTGGACAATCGTCCATTGGAACTTAAGTCCAACGCCTAAACCACTCGGCCACCCTGGTTGAAAGTTTATCCAGAAAAATCGTGTTAAGACTACCAAATATGACTAGCAATAACTGTTGGTGTTATAAGTACAAATTTCTTAAATAGAGAAAAAAGACGATTACCCATGCTGAATTAAATTCGGCGTATAATTTTTTGGCTTTCCATTTTGTACTGTGTGACATTTAAGTACAAACCCTTCGACTCAATTAATTTGTGTATATCTTGTATATAATATAAATTTTAAATTACTGCAAAGACCCGTTAATTTATATGATAGGTAATACCAGAGGTGGGGTTAGAACCCACGCGGACAATCGTCCATTTGAACTTAAGTCCAACGCCTTAACCACTCGGCCACCCTGGTTGAAATTTCAAGTTAATAAGGTTACTTGAGCTTGGAAAAAGAACTGGCAATGAACCTTAGTATTCTAAATCGTGCAAAAGCATTAACATCTGTCGACGTTCTTATTGCTTTAATATTTTGCCGTTTTGATACTTCAACAAGTGGACTGGAACTGCCAAAAGGGATGGAAAATAATGTTTGGTATTTTCAATTTAGAGTTTTGATATACAGAAGGAATAATTGCGCATCGTGAAATAACGGCTGGTAGGATTATTACGGCTATTCTATTTCAACTTGTTCGATACTTGCTCACAACCTGTGCAGCTAACACATTTGCGCGTTTAAAGTCTTCAAAGTATACTTCAACCATCTTAACAGACAGATTGAACTAACCAATACCAGAGGTGGGGTTCGAACCCACGCGGACAATCGTCCATTGGAACTTAATTCCAACGCATTAACCAATCGGCCACCCTGGTTGAAAGTTTACCCAGAAAAATCCTGTTAAGAATACCAAATATATAATATAAATTTTAAATTACTGCAAAGACCCGTTAATTTATATGGTAGGTTATACCAGAGGTGGGGTTCGAACCCACGCGGACAATAGTCCATTGGAACTTAAG
Source organism: Hydractinia echinata (assembly GCA_030067915.1). NCBI lineage: Eukaryota > Metazoa > Cnidaria > Hydrozoa > Anthoathecata > Hydractiniidae > Hydractinia > Hydractinia echinata. The sequence goes on along the minus strand of JASGCC010000054.1, from coordinate 1,315,812 downwards.
TCCAACGCCTTAACCACTCGGCCACCCTGGTTGAAATTTCAAGTCTATTAGGTTACTTGAACTTGGAAATTGTACTGACAATGAACCTTAGTATTCTAAATCGTGCAAAAGCATTAACATCTGTCGACGTTTTTATTGCTTTAAAATTTTGCCGTTTTGATACTTCAACAAGTGGACTGGAACTGCCAAAAGGGATGAACAATAATGTTTTGTATTTTCAATTTAAAGTTTTGAATTACAGAAGGAATAATTGCGCATCGTGAAATAACGGCTGGTAGGATTATTACGGCTATTCTATTTGGCCTTGTTCGATACTTGATCACAACCTGTACAGCTAACACATTTGTGCGTTTAAAGTCTTCAAAGCATCCTTCAACCATCTTAACAGACAGATTAAACTAACCGATACCAGAGGTGGGGTTCGAACCCACGCGGACAAACGTACATTGGAACTTAAGTCCAAGGCCTTAACCACTCGGCCACTCTAGTTGAAAGATTAACCAGAAAAATCGTGTTAAGACTACCAAATATGACTAGCAATAACTGTTGGTGTTTTAAGTACAAATTTCTTAAATAGAGAAAAATGACGATTACCCATGCTGAATTAACTTCGGCGTATAATTTTTTGGCATTCCATTTTGTACTGTATGACATTTAAGTACAAACCATTCACCTCAATTAATTTGTGTATATCTTGTATATAAACTTTAAATTACTGCAAAGACCCGTTAATTTATTTAGTAGGTAATAGCAGAGGTGGGATTCGAACCCACGCGGACAATCGTCCATTGGAACTTAAGTCCAACGCCTTAACCACTCGGCCACCCTGGTTGAAAGTTTAACCAGAAAAATCGTGTTAAGACTACCAAATATGACTAGCAATAACTGTTAGTGTTATAATGACACATTTCTTAAATAGAGAAAAAAGACAATTACCCATGCTGAATTAACTTCGGCGTATAATTTTTTGGCTTTCCATTTTGTACTGCGTGACATTTAAGTACAAACCCTTCAGCTCAATTAATTTGTGTATATCTTGTATATAATATAAGCTTTAAATTACTGCAAAGACCCGTTAATTTATATGGTAGGTAATACCAAAGGTGCGATTCGAACCCACGCGGACAATAGTCAATTGGAACTTAAGTGCAACGGCTTAACCACTCGGCCACCCTGGTTGAAATTTCTAGTTAATAAGGGGACTTGAACTTGAAAAAAGTACTGACAATGAACCTTAGTATTCTAAATCGTGCAAAAGCATTAACACCTGTCGACGTTGTTATTGCTTCAATATTTTGCGGTTTTGATACTTCAACAAGTGGACTGGAACTGCCCATAGGGATGGACAATAATGTTTGGTATTTTCAATTTAAAGTCTTCACATACAGAAGGAATAATTGCGCATCGTGAAATAACGGCTGGTAGGATTATTACGGCTACTCTATTTCGCCTTGTTCGATACTTGATCACAACCTGTGCAGCTAAACAATTTGCGCGTTTAAAGTCTTCAAAGCATCCTTTAACCATCTTAACAGACAGATTAAACTAACTGATACCAGAGGTGGGGTTCGAACCCACGTGGACAATCGTCCATTGGAACTTGCCACGCTGGTTGAAAGTTTATCCTGAAAAATCGTGTTAAGACTACCAAATATGACTAGCAATAACTGTTGGTGTTATAAGTACAAATTTCTTAAATAGAGAAAAAAGACGATTACCCATGCTGAATTAACTTCGGCGTATAATTTTTTGGCTTTCCATTTAGTACTGTGCGACATTTAAGTACAAACCCTTCGTCTCAATTAATTTGTGTATATCTTGTATATAATATAAATTTTAAATTACTGCAAAGATCCGTTAATTTATATGGTAGGTAATACCAGAGGTGTTGTTCGAAGCCACGCGGACAATCGTCCATTGGAACTTAAGTCCAACGCCTTAACCACTCGGCCACCCTGGCTGTTATTTGAAGTTAATAAGGTTACTTGAACTTGGAAAAAGTACTGACAATGAACCTTAGTATTCCAAATCGTGCAAAAGCATTAACATCTGTCGACGTTCTTATTGCTTTAATATTTTGCCGTTTTGATACTTCAACAAGTGGACTGGAACTGCCAAAAGGGATGGACAATAATGTTTGGTATTTTCTATTTAGAGTTTTGACATACAGAAGGAATAATTGCGCATCGTGAAATAACGGCTGGTAGGATTATTACGGCTATTCTATTTCACCTTGTTCGATACTTGATCACAACCTGTACAGCTAACACATTTGCGCGTTTAAAGTCTTCAAAGTAACCTTCAACCATCTTAACAGACAGATTTAACTAACCGTTACCAGAGGTGGGGTTCGAACCCACGCGGACAATCGTCCATTGGAACTTAAGTCCAACGCATTACCAACGCGGCCACCCTGATTGAAATTTCAAGTTAATAAGGTTACTTGAATTTGGAAAAAGTACTAATAATGTACCTTAGTATTCTAAATCGTGCAAAAGCATTAACATCTGTCGACGTTCTTATTGCTGCAATATTTTGCGGTTTTGATACTTCAACAAGTGGACTGGAACTGCCAAAAGGGATGGATAATAATGTTTGGTATTTTCAATTTAAAGTTTTGACATACAGAAGGAATAATTGCGCATCGTGAAATAACGGCTGGTAGGATTATTACGGCTATTCTATTTCGCCTTGTTCGATACTTGGTCACAACCTGTGCAGCTAACACATTTGCGCGTGTAAAGTCTTCAAAGCATCCTTCAACCATCTTAACAGACAGATTAAACTAACCGATACCAGAGGTGGGGTTCGAACCCACGCGGACATTCGTCCATTGGAACTTAAGTGCAACGCCTTAACCACTCGGCCACCCTGGTTGAAATTTTATCCAGAAAAATCGTGTTAAGACTATCAAATATGACTAGCAGTAACTGTTGGTGTTATAAGTACAAATTTCTTAAATAGAGAAAAAAGACGATTACCGATGCTGAATTAACTTCGGCGTATAATTTTTTGGCTTTCCATTTTGTACTGTGTGGCATTTAAGTACAAACCCTTCAGCTCAATTAATTTGTGTATATCTTGTATATAATATAAACTTTAAATTACTGCAAAGAGCCGTTAATTTATATGGTAGGTAATACCAGAGGTGGGGTTCGAACCCACGCGGACATTCGTCCATTGGAACTTAAGTCCAACGCCCTAACCATTCGGCAACCACTCGGCCACCCTGTTTGAAATTTGAAGTTAATAAGGTTACTTGAACATGGAAAAAGTACTGACAATGAACCTTAGTATTCTAAATCTTGCAAAAGCATTAACATCTGTCGACGTTCTTATTGCTTTAATGTTTTGCAGTTTTGAGACTTCAACAAATGGACTGGAACTGCCAAAAGGGATGGACAATAATGTTTGGTATTTTCAATTTAAAGTTTTGACATACAGAAGGAATAATTTCGCATCGTGAAATAACGGCTGTTAGGAAATTTACGGCTGTACTATTTCGCCATGTTGGATACTTTATCAAAACCTGTGCAGCTAACACATTTGCGCGTTTAAATTCTTCAAAGCATCCTTCAACCACCTTAACAGACAGATTAAACTAACCGATGCCAGAGGTGGGGTTCGAACCCACGCGGACAATGGTCCATTGGAACTTAAGTCCAACGCCTTAACCGCTCGGCCACCCTGGTTGAAATTTCAACTTAATAAGATTACTTGAACTTGGAAAAAGTACTGACAATGAACCTTAGTATTCCAAGTCATGCAAAAGCATTAACATCTGTCGACGTTGTTATAGCTTCAATATTTTGCGGTTTTGATACTTCACCAAGTGGACTGGAACTGCCAAAACGGATGGACAATAATGTTTGGTATTTTCAATTTAAAGTTTTGACATACAGAATGAATAATTGCGCATCGTGAAATAACGGCTGGTAGGATTATTACGGCTATTCTATTTCGGTTTGTTCGATACTTGATCACAACCTGTGCAGCTAAAACCTTTGCGCGTTTAAAGTCTTCAAAGCATCCTTCAACCATCTTAACAGACAGATTAAAACTAACCGATACCAGAGCTGGGGTTCGAAACCACGTGGACAATCGTCCATTGGAACTTAAGTCCAACGCCTAAACCACTCGGCCTAACCTGGTTGAAAGTTTATCCAGAAAAATGGTGTGAAGACAAGTGGACTGGAACTGCCAAAAGGGATGGACATAATGTTTGGTATTTTCCATTTAAAAGTTTTGACATACAGAAGGAATAATTGCGCAGCGTGAAATAACGGCTGGTAAGGATTATTACGGCTATCTGTTTCGCCTTGTTGGATACTTGATCACAACCTGTGCAGCTAACACATTTGCGCGTTTAAAGTCTTCAAAGCCTCCTTCAACCATCTTAACAGACAGATTAAACTAACCGATACCAGAGGTGGGGTGCGAAACCCACGTGGACAATCGACCATTGGAACTTAAGTCCAACGCCTTAACCACTCGGCCACCCTGGTTGAAAAGTTTTATCCAGAAAAATCGTGTTAAGACTACCAAATATGACTACAATAACTGTTGGTGTTATAAGTACAAAATTTCTTAAATAGAGAAAAATGACAATTACCCCATGCTGAATAACTTCGGCGTAATAATTTTTTGGCATTCCCATTTTGTACTGTATGACATTTAAGTACAAAACCATTCACCTCAATTAATTTGTGTATATCTTGTATATAAAGCTTTAAATTACTGCAAAGACCCGTTAATTTATTTGGTAGGTAATACCAGAGGTGGGATTCGAAACCCACGCGAACAATCGTCCATTGGAACTTAAGTCCAACGCCTTAACTACTCGGCCACCCTGGTTGAAAATTTCAAGTTAATAAGGTTACTTGAACTTGGAAAAAGTACTAACAACGAACCTTAGTATTCTAAATCTTGCAAAAGCATTAACATCTGTCGACGTTCTTATTGCTTTAATATTTTGCCGTTTTGATACTTCAACAAGTGGACTGAACTGCCAAAGGGATGAACAATAATGTTTGGTATTTTTCAATTTAAAGTTTTGACATACAGAAGGAATAATTGCGCATCGTGAAAAAACGGCAGGTAGGATTATTACGGCTATTCTATTTCAACTTGTTCGATACTTGATCACAACCTGTACAGCTAACACATTTGCGCGTTTAAAGTCTTCAAAGCATCCTTCAACCATCTTTAACAGACAGATTAAACTAAACGGGTACCAGAGGTGGGGTCGAACCCACGCGGACAATCGACCATTGAAACTTAAGTCCAACGCCTTAACCACTCGGCCACCCTGGTTGAAATTTTATCCAGAAAATCGTGTTAAGACTATCAAATATGACTAGCAGTAACTGTTGGTGTTATAAGTACAAATTTCTTAAATAGAGAAAAAAGACGATTACCGATGCTGAATTAACTTCGGCGTATAATTTTTTGGCTTTCCATTTTGTACTGTGTGACATTTAAGTACAAACCCTTCGACTCAATTAATTTGTGTATATCTTGTATATAATATAAATTTTAAATTACTGCAAAGACCCGTTAATTTATATGATAGGTAATACCAGAGGTGGGGTTCGAAATCACGCGGACAATCGTCCATTAGAACTTAAGTCCAACGCCTTAACCACTCGGCCACCCTGTTTGAAATTTCAAGTTAATAAGGTTACTTGAACTTGGAAAAAGTACTGGCAATGAACCTTAGTATTCTAAATCGTGCAAAAGCATTAACATCTGTCGACGTTCTTATTGCTTTAATGTTTTGCAGTTTTGAGACTTCAACAAATGGACTGGAACTGCCAAAAGGGATGGACAATAATGTTTGGTATTTTCAATTTAAAGTTTTGACATACAGAAGGGAATAATTTCGCAATCGTGAAATAACGGCTGTTAGGAAATTTACGGCTGTTCTATTTCACCAATGTTGGATACTTTTATCAAAACCTGTGCAGCTAACACATTTGCGCGTTTAAATTCTTCAAAGCATCCTTCAACCACCTTAACAGACAGATTAAACTAACCGTCGCCAGAGGTGGGGTTCGAACCCACGCGGACAATCGTCCATTGGAACTTAAGTCCAACGCCTTAACCACTCGGCCACCCTGGTTGAAATTTCAACTTAATAAGATTACTTGAACTTGGAAAAAGTACTGACAATGAACCTTAGTATTCCAAATCATGGAAAAGCATTAACATCTGTCGACGTTGTTATAGCTTCAATATTTTGCGGTTTTGATACTTCACCAAGTGGACTGGAACTGCCAAAAGGGATGGACAATAATGTTTGGTATTTTCCATTTAAAGTTTTGACATACAGAAGGAATAATTGCGCAGCGTGAAATAACGGCTGGTAGGATTATTACGGCTATTCTATTTCGCCTTGTTGGATACTTGATCACAACCTGTGCAGCTAACACATTTGCGCGTTTAAAGTCTTCAAAGCCTCCTTCAACCATCTTAACAGACAGATTAAACTAACCGATACCAGAGGTGGGGTGCGAACCCACGTGGACAATCGACCATTGGAACTTAAGTCCAACGCCTTAACCACTCGGCCACCCTGGTTGAAAGTTTATCCAGAAAAATCGTGTTAAGACTACCAAATATGACTAGCAATAACTGTTGGTGTTATAAGTACAAATTTCTTAAATAGAGAAAAAAGACGATTACCCATGCTGAATTAACTTCGGCGTATAATTTTTTGGCTTTCCATTTTTTACTGTGTGACATTTAAGTACAAACCCTTCAGCTCAATTAATTTGTGTATATCTTGTATATAGTATAAATTTTAAATTACTGCAAAGACCCGTTAATTTATATGGTAGGTTATACCAGAGGTGGGGTTCGAACCCACGCGGACAATCGTCCATTGGAACTTAAGTCCAACGCCTTAGCCACTCGGCCACCCTGGTTGAAATTTCAAGTCAATTAGGTTACTTGAACTTGGAAATTGTATTGACAATGAACCTTAGTATTCTAAATCGTGCAAAAGCATTAACATCTGTCGACGTTTTTATTACTTTAAAATTTTGCCGTTTTGATACTTCAACAAGTGGACTGGAACTGCCAAAAGGGATGAACAATAATGTTTTGTATTTTCAATTTAAAGTTTTGAATTACAGAAGGAATAATTGCGCATCGTGAAATAACGGCTGGTAGGATTATTACGGCTATTCTATTTCGCCTTGTTCGATACTTGATCACAACCTGTACAGCTAACACATTTGCGCGTTTAAAGTCTTCAAAGCATCCTTCAACCATCTTAACAGACAGATTAAACTAACCGATACCAGAGGTGGGGTTCGAACCCACGCGGACAAACGTACATTGGAACTTAAGTCCAACGCCTTAACCACTCGGCCACTCTAGTTGAAAGATTAACCAGAAAAATCGTGTTAAGACTACCAAATATGACTAGCAATAACTGTTGGTGTTATAAGTACAAATTTCTTAAATAGAGAAAAATGACAATTACCCATGCTGAATTAACTTCGGCGTATAATGTTTTGGCATTCCATTTTGTACTGTATGACATTTAAGTACAAACCATTCACCTCAATTAATTTGTGTATATCTTGTATATAAACTTTAAATTACTGCAAAGACCCGTTAATTTATTTGGTAGGTAATACCAGAGGTGGGATTCGAACCCACGCGGACAATCGTCCATTGGAACTTAAGTCCAACGCCTTAACTACTCGGCCACCCTGTTTTAAATTTCAAGTTAATAAAGTTACTTGAACTTGGAAAAAGTACTAACAACGAACCTTAGTATTCTAAATCTTGCAAAAGCATTAACATCTGTCGACGTTCTTATTGCTTTAATATTTTGCCGTTTTGATACTTCAACAAGTGGACTGGAACTGCCAAAAGGGATGAACAATAATGTTTGGTATTTTCAATTTAAAGTTTTGACATACAGAAGGAATAATTGCGCATCGTGAAAAAACGGCAGGTAGGATTATTACGGCTATTCTATTTCAACTTGTTCGATACTTGATCACAACCTGTACAGCTAACACATTTGCGCGTTTAAAGTCTTCAAAGCATCCTTCAACCATCTTAACAGACAGATTAAACTAAACGGTACCAGAGGTGGGGTTCGAACCCACGCGGACAATCGACCATTGAAACTTAAGTCCAACGCCTTAACCACTCGGCCACCCTGGTTGAAATTTTATCCAGAAAAATCGTGTTAAGACTATCAAATATGACTAGCAGTAACTGTTGGTGTTATAAGTACAAATTTCTTAAATAGAGAAAAAAGACGATTACCGATGCTGAATTAACTTCGGCGTATAATTTTTTGGCTTTCCATTTTGTACTGTGTGGCATTTAAGTACAAACCCTTCAGCTCAATTAATTTGTGTATATCTTGTATATAATATAAACTTTAAATTACTGCAAAGAGCCGTTAATTTATATGGTAGGTAATACCAGAGGTGGGGTTCGAACCCACGCGGACATTCGTCCATTGGAACTTAAGTCCAACGCCCTAACCATTCGGCAACCACTCGGCCACCCTGTTTGAAATTTGAAGTTAATAAGGTTACTTGAACATGGAAAAAGTACTGACAATGAACCTTAGTATTCTAAATCTTGCAAAAGCATTAACATCTGTCGACGTTCGTATTGCTTTATTGTTTTGCAGTTTTGAGACTTCAACAAATGGACTGGAACTGCCAAAAGAGATGGACAATAATGTTTGGTATTTTCAATTTAAAGTTTTGACATACAGAAGGAATAATTTCGCATCGTGAAATAACGGCTGTTAGGAAATTTACGGCTGTTCTATTTCGCCTTGTTGGATACTTTATCAAAACCTGTGCAGCTAACACATTTGCGCGTTTAAATTCTTCAAAGCATCCTTCAACCACCTTAACAGACAGATTAAACTAACCGATGCCAGAGGTGGGGTTCGAACCCACGCGGACAATCGTCCATTGGAATTTAAATCCAACGCCTAAACCACTCGCCTACACTGGTTGAAAGTTTATCCAGAAAAATGGTGTGAAGACAAGTGGACTGGAACTGCCAAAAGGGATGGACAATAATGTTTGGTATTTTCCATTTAAAGTTTTGACATACAGAAGGAATAATTGCGCAGCGTGAAATAACAGCTGGTAGGATTATTACGGCTATTCTATTTCGCCTTGTTGGATACTTGATCACAACCTGTGCAGCTAACACATTTGCGCGTTTAAAGTCTTCAAAGCCTCCCTCAACCATCTTAACAGACAGATTAAACTAACCGATACCAGAGGTGGGGTGCGAACCCACGTGGACAATCGACCATTGGAACTTAAGTCCAACGCCTTAACCACTCGGCCACCCTGGTTGAAAGTTTATCCAGAAAAATCGTGTTAAGACTACCAAATATGACTAGCAATAACTGTTGATGTTATAAGTACAAATTTCTTAAATAGAGAAAAAAGACGATTACCCATGCTGAATTAACTTCGGCGTATAATTTTTCGGCTTTCCATTTTGTACTGTGTGACATTTAAGTACAAACCCTTCGACTCAATTAATTTGTGTATATCTTGTATATAATATAAATTTTAAATTACTGCAAAGACCCGTTAATTTATATGATAGGTAATACCAGAGGTGGGGTTCGAACCCACGCGGACAATCGTCCATTGGAAACTTAAGTCCAACGCCTTAACCACTCGGCCACCCTGTTTGAAATTTCAAGTTAATAAGGTTACTTGAACTTGGAAAAAGTACTGGCAATGAACCTTAGTATTCTAAATCGTGCAAAAGCATTAACATCTGTCGACGTTCTTATTGCTTTAATATTTTGCCGTTTTGATACTTCAACAAATGGACTGGAACTGCCAAAAGGGATGGACAATAATGTTTGGTATTTTCAATTTAGAGTTTTGACATACAGAAGGAATAATTGCGCATCGTGAAATAACGGCTGGTACGATTATTACGGCTATTCTATTTCAACTTGTTCGATACTTGCTCACAACCTGTGCAGCTAACACATTTGCGCGTTTAAAGTCTTCATAGTATTCTTCAACCATCTTAACAGACAGATTGAACTAACCAATACCAGAGGTGGGGTTCGAACCCACGCGGACAATCGTCCATTGGAACTTAATTCCAACGCATTAACCAATCGGCCACCCTGGTTGAAAGTTTACCCAGAAAAATCCTGTTAAGAATACCAAATATGACTAGCAATAACTGTTAGTGTTATAAGTACAAATTTCTTAAATAGAGAAAAAAGACAATTACCCATGCTGAATTAACTTCGGCGTATAATTTTTTGACATTCCATTTTGTACTGTATGACATTTAAGTACAAACCATTCACCTCAATTAATTTGTGTATATCTTGTATATAAACTTTAAATTACTGCAAAGAACCGTTAATTTATTTGGTAGGTAATACCAGAGGTGGGATTCGAACCCACGCGGACAATCGACCATTGGAACTTAAGTCCAACGCCTTAACCACTCGGCAACCCTGGCTGTTATTTCAAGTTAATAAGGTTACTTGAACTTGGAAAAAGTACTGACAATGAACCTTAGTATTCTAAATCTTGCAAAAGCATTAACATCTGTCGACGTTCTTATTGCTTTAATGTTTTGCAGTTTTGAGACTTCAACAAATGGACTGGAACTGCCAAAAGGGATGGACAATAATGTTTGGTATTTTCAATTTAAAGTTTTGACATACAGAAGGAATAATTGCGCATCGTGAAATAACGGCTGTTAGGAAATTTACGGTTGTTCTATTTCGCCTTGTTGGATACTTTATCAAAACCTGTGCAGCTAACACATTTGCGCGTTTAAATTCTTCAAAGCATCCTTCAACCATCTTAACAGACAGATTAAACTAACCGATGCCAGAGGTGGGGTTCGAACCCACGCGGACAATCGTCCATTGGAACTTAAGTCCAACGCCTTAACCACTCGGCCACCCTGGTTGAAATTTCAACTTAATAAGATTACTTGAACTTGGAAAAAGTACTGACAATGAACCTTAGTATTCTAAATCTTGCAAAAGCATTAACATTTGTCGACGTTCTTATTGCTTTAATGTTTTGCAGTTTTGAGACTTCAACAAATGGACTGGAACTGCCAAAAGGGATGGACAATAATGTTTGGTATTTTCAATTTAAAGTTTTGACATACAGAAGGAATAATTTCGCATCGTGAAATAACGGCTGTTAGGAAATTTACGGCTGTTCTATTTCGCCTTGTTGGATACTTTATCAAAACATGTGCAGCTAACACATTTGCGCGTTTAAATTCTTCAAAGCATCCTTCAACCATCTTAACAGACAGATTAAACTAACCGACGCCAGAGGTGGGGTTCGAACCCACGCGGACAATCGTCCATTGGAACTTAAGTCCAACGCCTTAACCACTCGGCCACCCTGGTTGAAATTTCAACTTAATAAGATTACTTGAACTTGGAAAAAGTACTGACAATGAACCTTAGTATTCTAAATCTTGCAAAAGCATTAACATTTGTCGACGTTCTTATTGCTTTAATGTTTTGCAGTTTTGAGACTTCAACAAATGGACTGGAACTGCCAAAAGGGATGGACAATAATGTTTGGTATTTTCAATTTAAAGTTTTGACATACAGAAGGAATAATTTCGCATCGTGAAATAACGGCTGTTAGGAAATTTACGGCTGTTCTATTTCGCCTTGTTGGATACTTTATCAAAACATGTGCAGCTAACACATTTGCGCGTTTAAATTCTTCAAAGCATCCTTCAACCATCTTAACAGACAGATTAAACTAACCGATGCCAGAGGTGGGGTTCGAACCCACGCGGACAATCGTCCATTGGAACTTAAGTCCAACGCCTTAACCACTTGGCCACCCTGGTTGAAATTTCAACTTAATAAGATTACTTGAACTTGGAAAAAGTACTGACAATGAACCTTAGTATTCCAAATCATGCAAAAGCATTAACATCTGTCGACGTTGTTATAGCTTCAATATTTTGCGGTTTTGATACTTCACCAAGTGGACTGGAACTGCCAAAAGGGATGGACAATAATGTTTGGTATTTTCAATTTAAAGGTTTGACATACAGAATGAATAATTGCGCATCGTGAAATAACGGCTGGTAGGAATATTACGGCTATTCTATTTCGCTTTGTTCGATACTTGATCACAACCTGTGCAGCTAAAACATTTGCGCGTTTAAAGTCTTCAAAGCATCCTTCAACCATCTTAACAGACAGATTAAACTAACCGATACCAGAGCTGGGGTTCGAACCCACGTGGACAATCGTCCATTGGAACTTAAGTCCAACGCCTAAACCACTCGCCTACCCTGGTTGAAAGTTTATCCAGAAAAATGGTGTTAAGACTACCAAATATGACTAGCAATAACTGTTGGTGTTATAAGTACAAATTTCTTAAATAGAGAAAAAAGACGATTACCCAGGCTGAATTAACTTCGGCGTATAATTTTTCGGCTTTCCATTTTGTACTGTGTGACATTTAAGTACAAACCCTTCGACTCAATTAATTTGTGTATATCTTGTATATAATATAAATTTTAAATTACTGCAAAGACCCGTTAATTTATATGATAGGTAATACCAGAGGTGGGGTTCGAACACACGCGGACAATCGTCCATTGGAACTTAAGTCCAACGCCTTAACCACTCGGCCACCCTGTTTGAAATTTCAAGTTAATAAGGTTACTTGAACTTGGAAAAAGTACTGGCAATGAACCTTAGTATTCTAAATCGTGCAAAAGCATTAACATCTGTCGACGTTCTTATTGCTTTAATATTTTGCCGTTTTGATACTTCAACAAATGGACTGGAACTGCCAAAAGGGATGGACAATAATGTTTGGTATTTTCAATTTAGAGTTTTGACATACAGAAGGAATAATTGCGCATCGTGAAATAACGGCTGGTACGATTATTACGGCTATTCTATTTCAACTTGTTCGATACTTGATCACAACCTGTGCAGCTAACACATTTGCGCGTTTAAAGTCTTCATAGTATTCGTCAACCATCTTAAAGGACAGATTGAACTAACCAATACCAGAGGTGGGGTTCGAACCCACGCGGACAATCGTCCATTGGAACTTAATTCCAACGCATTAACCAATCGGCCACCCTGGTTGAAAGTTTACCCAGAAAAATCCTGTTAAGAATACCAAATATGACTAGCAATAACTGTTAGTGTTACAAGTACAAATTTCTTAAATAGAGAAAAAAGACAATTACCCATGCTGAATTAACTTCGGCGTATAATTTTTTGGCTTTCCATTTTTTACTGTGTGACATTTAAGTACAAACCTTTCAGCTCAATTAATTTGTGTATATCTTGTATATAGTATAAATTTTAAATTACTGCAAAGACCCGTTAATTTATATGGTAGGTTATACCAGAGGTGGGGTTCGAACCCACGCGGACAATCGTCCATTGGAACTTAAGTCCAACGCCTTAACCACTCGGCCACCCTGGTTGAAATTTCAAGTCAATTAGGTTACTTGAACTTGGAAATTGTATTGACAATGAACCTTAGTATTCTAAATCGTGCAAAAGCATTAACATCTGTCGACGTTTTTATTGCTTTAAAATTTTGCCGTTTTGATACTTCAACAAGTGGACTGGAACTGCCAAAAGGGATGAACAATAATGTTTTGTATTTTCAACTTAAAGTTTTGAATTACAGAAGGAATAATTGCGCATCGTGAAATAACGGCTGGTAGGATTATTACGGCTATTCTATTTCGCCTTGTTCGATACTTGATCACAACCTGTACAGCTAACACATTTGGGCGTTTAAAGTCTTCAAAGCATCCTTCAACCATCTTAACAGACAGATTAAACTAACCGATACCAGAGGTGGGGTTCGAACCCACGCGGGCAAACGTACATTGGAACTTAAGTCCAACGCCTTAACCACTCGGCCACTCTAGTTGAAAGATTAGCCAGAAAAATCGTGTTAAGACTACCAAATATGACTAGCAATAAATGAATTTGTGTATATCTTGTATATAAACTTTAAATTACTGCAAAGACCCGTTAATTTATTTGGTAGGTAATACCAGAGGTGGGATTCGAACCCACGCGGACAATCGACCATTGGAACTTAAGTCCAACGCCTTAACCACTCGGCCACCCTGGTTGAAATTTCAAGTCAATTAGGTTACTTGAACTTGGAAATTGTATTGACAATGAACCTTAGTATTCTAAATCGTGCAAAAGCATTAACATCTGTCGACGTTTTTATTGCTCTAAAATTTTGCCGTTTTGATACTTCAACAAGTGGACTGGAACTGCCAAAAGGGATGAACAATAATGTTTTGTATTTTCAATTTAAAGTTTTGAATTACAGAAGGAATAATTGCGCATCGTGAAATAACGGCTGGTAGGATTATTACGGCTATTCTATTTCGCCTTGTTCGATACTTGATCACAACCTGTACAGCTAACACATTTGGGCGTTTAAAGTCTTCAAAGCATCCTTCAACCATCTTAACAGACAGATTAAACTAACCGATACCAGAGGTGGGGTTCGAACCCACGCGGACAAACGTACATTGGAACTTAAGTCCAACGCCTTAACCACTCGGCCACTCTAGTTGAAAGATTAACCAGAAAAATCGTGTTAAGACTACCAAATATGACTAGCAATAACTGTTGGTGTTATAAGTACAAATTTCTTAAATAGAGGAAAATGACGATTACCCATGCTGAATTAACTTCGGCGTATAATTTTTTGGCATTCCATTTTGTACTGTATGACATTTAAGTACAAACCATTCACCTCAATTAATTTGTGTATATCTTGTATATAAACTTTAAATTACTGCAAAGACCCGTTAATTTATTTGGTAGGTAATACCAGAGGTGGGATTCGAACCCACGCGGACAATCGATAATTGGAACTTAAGTCCAACGCCTTAACCACTCGGCCACCCTGGCTGTTATTTCAAGTTAATAAGGTTACTTGAACTTGGAAAAAGTACTGACAATGAACCTTAGTATTCCAAATCGTGCAAAAGCATTAACATCTGTCGACGTTCTTATTGCTTTAATAATTTGCCGTTTTGATACTTCAACAAGTGGACTGGAACTGCCGAAAGGGATGAACAATAATGTTTGGTATTTTCAATTTAAAGTTTTGACATACAGAAGGAATAATTGCGCATCGTGAAAAAACGGCAGGTAGGATTATTACGGGTATTCTATTTCAACTTGTTCGATACTTGATCACAACGTGTACAGCTAACACATTTGCGCGTTTAAAGTCTTCAAAGCATCCTTCAACCATCTTAACAGACAGCTTAAACTAACCGATACCAGAGGTGGGGTTCGAACCCACGCGGACAATCGTCCATTGGTACTTAAGTCCAACGATTTAACCACTCGGGCACCCTGGTTGAAAGTTTAACCAGAAAATTCGTGTTAAAACTATCAAATATGACTAGCAATAACTGTTGGTGTTATAAGTACAAATTTCTTAAATGGAGAAAAAAGACGATTACCCATGCTGAATTAACTTCGGCGTATAATTTTTTGGCTTTCCATTTTGTACTGTGTGACATTTAAGTACAAACCCTTCACCTCAATTAATTTGTGTATATCTTGTATATAAACTTTAAATTACTGCAAAGACCCGATAATTTATATGGTAGGTAATACCAGAGGTGGGGTTTGCCTTAACCACTCGGCCACCATGGTTGAAATTTCAAGTTAATAAGGTTACTTGAACTTGGAAAAAGTACTGACAATGAACCTTAGTATTCTAAATCTTGCAAAAGCATTAACATCTGTCGACGTTCTTATTGCTTCAAAATTTTGCCGTTTTGATACTTTAACAAGTGGACTGAAACTGCCAAAAGGGATAAACAATAATGTTTCGTATTTTCAATTTAAAGTTTTGACATACAGAAGGAATAATTGCACATCGTGAAATAACGGCTGGTAGGATTATTACGGCTATTCTATTTCAACTTGTTCGATACTTGATCACAACGTGTACAACTAACACATTTGCGCGTTTAAAGTCTTCAAAGCATCCTTCAACCATCTTAACAGACAGATTAAACTAAACGGTACCAGAGGTGGGGTTCGAACCCACGCGGACAATCGACCATTGGAACTTAAGTCCAACGCCTTAACCACTCGGCCACCCTGGCTGTTATTTCAAGTTAATAAGGTTACTTGAACTTGGAAAAAGTACTGACAATGAACCTTAGTATTCCAAATCGTGCAAAAGCATTAACATCTGTCGACGTTCTTATTGCTTTAATATTTTGCCGTTTTGATACTTCAACAAGTGGACTGGAACTGCCAAAAGGGATGAACAATAATGTTTGGTACTTTCAATTTAAAGTTTGGACATACAGAAGGAATAATTGCGCATCGTGAAAAAACGGCAGGTAGGATTATTACGGGTATTCTATTTCAACTTGTTCGATACTTGATCACAACGTGTACAGCTAACACATTTGCGCGTTTAAAGTCTTCAAAGCATCCTTCAACCATCTTAACAGACAGCTTAAACTAACCGATACCAGAGGTGGGGTTCGAACCCACGCGGACAATCGTCCATTGGTACTTAAGTCCAACGATTTAACCACTCGGGCACCCTGGTTGAATGTTTAACCAGAAAATTCGTGTTAAATCTATCAAATATGACTAGCAATAACTGTTGGTGTTATAAGTACAAATTTCTTAAATAGAGAAAAAAGACGATTACCCATGCTGAATTAACTTCGGCGTATAATTTTTTGGCTTTCCATTTTGTACTGTGTGACATTTAAGTACAAACCCTTCACCTCAATTAATTTGTGTATATCTTGTATATAAACTTTAAATTACTGCAAAGACCCGATAATTTATATGGTAGGTAATACCAGAGGTGGGGTTTGCCTTAACCACTCGGCCACCATGGTTGAAATTTCAAGTTAATAAGGTTACTTGAACTTGGAAAAAGTACTGACAATGAACCTTAGTATTCTAAATCTTGCAAAAACATTAACATCTGTCGACGTTCTTATTGCTTTAAAATTTTGCCGTTTTGATACTTCAACAAGTGGACTGGAACTGCCAAAAGGGATGAACAATAATGTTTGGTATTTTCAATTTAAAGTTTGGACATACAGAAGGAATAATTGCGCATCGTGAAAAAACGGCAGGTAGGATTATTACGGGTATTCTATTTCAACTTGTTCGATACTTGATCACAACGTGTACAGCTAACACATTTGCGCGTTTAAAGTCTTCAAAGCATCCTTCAACCATCTTAACAGACAGCTTAAACTAACCGATACCAGAGGTGGGGTTCGAACCCACGCGGACAATCGTCCATTGGTACTTAAGTCCAACGATTTAACCACTCGGGCACCCTGGTTGAATGTTTAACCAGAAAATTCGTGTTAAAACTATCAAATATGACTAGCAATAACTGTTGGTGTTATAAGTACAAATTTCTTAAATAGAGAAAAAAGACGATTACCCATGCTGAATTAACTTCGGCGTATAATTTTTTGGCTTTCCATTTTGTACTGTGTGACATTTAAGTACAAACCCTTCACCTCAATTAATTTGTGTATATCTTGTATATAAACTTTAAATTACTGCAAAGACCCGATAATTTATATGGTAGGTAATACCAGAGGTGGGGTTTGCCTTAACCACTCGGCCACCATGGTTGAAATTTCAAGTTAATAAGGTTACTTGAACTTGGAAAAAGTACTGACAATGAACCTTAGTATTCTAAATCTTGCAAAAGCATTAACATCTGTCGACGTTCTTATTGCTTTAAAATTTTGCCGTTTTGATACTTTAACAAGTGGACTGAAACTGCCAAAAGGGATAAACAATAATGTTTCGTATTTTCAATTTGAAGTTTTGACACACAGAAGGAATAATTGCGCATCGTGAAATAACGGCTGGTAGGATTATTACGGCTATTCTATTTCAACTTGTTCGATACTTGATCACAACCTGTACAGCTAACACATTTGCGCGTTTAAAGTCTTCAAAGCATCCTTCAACCATCTTAACAGACAGATTAAACTAAACGGTACCAGAGGTGGGGTTCGAACCCACGCGGCCAATCGACCATTGGAACTTAAGTCCAACGCCTTAACCACTCGGCCACCCTGGCTGTTATTTCAAGTTAATAAGGTTACTTGAACTTGGAAAAAGTACTGACAATGAACCTTAGTATTCCAAATCGTGCAAAAGCATTAACATCTGTCGACGTTCTTATTGCTTTAATATTTTGCCGTATTGATACTTCAACAAGTGGACTGGAACTGCCAAAAGGGATGGACAATAATGTTTGGTATTTTCAATTTAGAGTTTTGACATACAGAAGGAATAATTGCGCATCGTGAAATAACGGCTGGTAGGATTATTACGGCTATTCTATTTCACCTTGTTCGATACTTGATCACAACCTGCACAGCTAACACATTTGCGCGTTTAAAGTCTTCAAAGTATCCTTCAACCATCTTTACAGACAGATTAAACTAATCGATACCACAGGTGGGATTCGAACCAACGCGGACAATCGTCCATTGGAACTTAAGTCCAACGCCCTAACCACTCGGCCACCCTGGTTGAAAATTTAACCAGAAAAATCGTGTTAAGACTACCAAATATGACTAGCAATAACTGTTAGTGTTATAATGACACATTTCTTAAATAGAGAAAAAAGACAATTACCCATGCTGAATTAACTTCGGCGTATAATTTTTTGGCTTTCCATTTTGTACTGTGTGACATTTAAGTACAAACCCTTCAGCTCAATTAATTTGTGTATATCTTGTATATAATATAAGCTTTAAATTACTGCAAAGACCCGTTAATTTATATGGTAGGTAATACCAAAGGTGAGATTCGAACCCACGCGGACAATAGTCAATTGGAACTTAAATCCAACGGCTTAACCACTCGGCCACCCTGGTTGAAATTTCTAGTTAATAAGGGGACTTGAACTTGAAAAAAGTACTGACAATGAACCTTAGTATTCTAAATCGTGCACAAGCATTAACACCTGTCGACGTTGTTATTGCTTCAATATTTTGCGGTTTTGATACTTCAACAAGTGGACTGGAACTGCCCATAGGGATGGACAATAATGTTTGGTATTTTCAATTTAAAGTCTTCACATACAGAAGGAATAATTGCGCATCGTGAAATAACGGCTGGTAGGATTATTACGGCTACTCTATTTCGCCTTGTTCGATACTTGATCACAACCTGTGCAGCTAAACAATTTGCGCGTTTAAAGTCTTCAAAGCATCCTTGATCCATCTTAACAGACAGATTAAACTAACCGTTACCAGAGGTGGGGTTCGAACCCACGTGGACAATCGTCCATTGGAACTTGCCACGCTGGTTGAAAGTTTATCCTGAAAAATCGTGTTAAGACTACCAAATATGACTAGCAATAACTGTTGGTGTTATAAGTACAAATTTCTTAAATAGAGAAAAAAGACGATTACCCATGCTGAATTAACTTCGGCGTATAATTTTTTGGCTTTCCATTTAGTACTGTGTGACATTTAAGTACAAACCCTTCAGCTCAATTAATTTGTGTATATCTTGTATATAATATAAATTTTAAATTACTGCAAAGATCCGTTAACTTATATGGTAGGTAATACCAGAGGTGGGGTTCGAAGCCACGCGGACAATCGTCCATTGGAACTTAAGTCCAACGCCTTAACCACTCGGCCACCCTGGTTGAAATTTCCAGTTAATAAGGTTACTTGAACTTGGAAAAAGTACTGACAATGAACCTTAGTATTCTAAATCTTGCAAAAGCATTAACATCTGTCGACGTTCTTATTGCTATAATATTTTGCCGTTTTTATACTTCAACAAGTGGACTGGAACTGCCAAAAGGGATGAACAATAATGTTTGATATTTTCAATTTAAAGTTTTGACATACAGAAAGAATAATTGCGCATCGTGAAATAACGGCTGGTAGGATTATTACGGTTATTCTATTTCACCTTGTTCGATACTTGATCACAACCTGTGCAGCTAACACATTTGCGCGTTTAAAGTCTTCAAAATATCCTTCAACCATCTTAACAGACAGATTAAACTAACCGATACCAGAGGTGGGATTCGAAGCCACGCGGACAATCGTCCATTGGAACTTAAGTCCAACGCCTTAACCACTCGGACACCCTGGTTGAAAGTTTAACCAGAAAAATCGTGTTAAGACTACCAAATATGACTAGCAATAACTGTTAGTGTTATAATTACACATTTCTTAAATCGAGAAAAAAGACAATTACCCATGCTGAATTAACTTCGGCGTATAAACTTTTGGCTTTCCATTTTGTACTGTGTGACATTTAAGTACAAACCCTTCAGCTCAATTAATTCGTGTATATCTTGTATATAATGTAAAGTTTAAATTACTGCAAAGACCTGTTAATTTATATGGTAGGTAATACCAATGGTGGGATTCGAACCCACGCAGACAATCGTCCATTGGAACTTAAGTCCAACGCCTTAACCACTCGGTCACCCTGGTTGAAATTTCAATTTAATAAGGTTACTTGAACTTGGAAAAAGTACTGACAATGAACCTTAGTATTATAAATCGTGCAAAAGCATTAACATCTGTCGATGTTCTTATTGCTTCAATATTTTGCGGTTTTGATACTTCAACAAGTGGACTGGAACTGCCAAAAGGGATGGACAATAATGTTTGGTATTTTTAATTTAAAGTTTTGACGTACAGAAGGAATAATTGCGCATCGTGAAATAACGGCTGGTAGGATTATTACGGCTATTCTATTTCGCCTTGTTCGATTCTTGATCACAACCTGTGCAGCTAAAACATTTGAGCGTTTAAAGTCTTCAAAGCATCCTTCAGCCATCTTAACAGACAGATTAAACTAACCGATACCAAAGATGGGGTTCGAACCCAAGTGGACAATCGTCCATTGGAACTTGCCCCGCTGGTTGAAAGTTTAAGCAGAAAAATTGTGTTAAGACTACCAAATATGTCTAGCAATAACTGTTAGTGTGATAATTTCACATTTCTTAAATAGAGAAAAAAGACAATTACCCATGCTGAATTAACTTCGGCGTATAATTTTTTGGCTTTCCATTTTGTACTGTGTGACATTTAAGTACAAACCCTTCAGCTCAATTAATTTGTGTATATCTTGTATATAATATAAACTTTAAATTACTGCAAAGACCCGTTAATTTATATGGTAGGTAATACCAGAGGTGCGGTTCGAAACCACGCGGACAATCGTCCATTGGAACTTAAGTCCAACGCCTTAACCACTCGAGCACCCTTGTTGAAATTTCAAGTTAATAAGGTTTCTTGAACTTGGAAAAAGTATCGACAATGAACCTTAGTATTCTAAATCGTGCAAAAGCATTAACATCTGTCGACGTTCTTATTGCTTTAATATTTTGCCGTTTTGATACTTCAACAAGTGGACTGGAACTGCCAAAAAGGATGAACAATAATGTTTGGTATTTTCAATTTAAAATTTTGACATACAGAAGGAATAATTGCGCATCGTGAAATAACGGCTGGTAGGATTATTACGGCTATTCTATTTCAACTTGTTCGATACTTGATCACAACTTATGCAGCTAACACATTTGCGCGTTTAAAATCTTCAAAGCATCCTTCAACAATCTTAACAGACAGATTACACTAACCGATACCAGAGGTGGTGTTCGAACCCACGCGGACAATCGTCCATTGGAACTTAAGTCCAACGCCTTAACCACTCGGACACCCTGGTTGAAAGTTTAACCAGAAAAATCGTGTTAAGACTACCAAATATGACTAGCAATAACTGTTAGTATTATAATTACACATTTCTTAAATAGAGAAAAAAGACAATTACCCATGCTGAATTAACTTCGGCGTATAATTTTTTGGCTTTCCATTTTGTACTGTGTGACATTTAAGTAGAAACCCTTCAGCTCAATTAATTTGTGTATATATTGTATATAAACGTTAAATTACAGCAAAGACCAGTTAATTTAAATGGTAGGTAATACCAGAGGTGGGGTTCGAACCAACGCAGACAATCGTCCATTCGAAATTAAGTCCAACGCCTTAACCACTCGGCCACCCTGGTTGAAATTTCAAATTAATAAGGTTACTGGAACTTGGAAAAAGTACTGATAATGAACCTTAGTATTCTAAATCGTGCAAAAGCATTAACATCTGTCGACGTTCTTATTGCTTTAATATTTTGCCGTTTTGATACTTCAACTAGTGGACTGGAACTGCTAAATGGGATGAACAATAATGTTTGGTATTTTCAATATAAAGTTTTGACATACAGAAGGAATAATTGCGCATCGTGAAATGACGGCTGGTAGGATTATTACGGCTATTCTCTTTCGCCTTGTTCGATACTTGATCACAACCTGTGCAGCTAACACATTTGCGCGTTTAAAGTCTTCAAAGCATCCTTCAGCCATCTTAACGGACAGATTACACTAAGCGATACCAGATGTGCGGTTCGAACCCACGAGGACAATCGTCCATTGGAACTTGCCCCGCTGGTTGAAAGTTTAAGCAGAAAAATTGTGTTAAGACTACCAAATATGTCTAGCAATAACTGTTAGTGTTATAAGTACAAATTTCTTAAATAGAGAAAAAAGACAATTACCCATGCTGAATTAACTTCGGCGTATAATTTTTTGGCTTTCCATTTTGTACTGTGTGACATTTAAGTACAAACCCTTCAGCTCAATTAATTTGTGTATATCTTGTATATAATATAAACTTTAAATTACTGCAAAGACCCGTTAATTTATATGGTAGGTAATACCAGAGGTGGGGTTCGAAACCACGCGGACAATCGTCCATTGGAACTTAAGTCCAACGCCTTAACCACTCGAGCACCCTTGTTGAAATTTCAAGTTAATAAGGTTACTTGAACTTGGAAAAAGTACCGACAATGAACCTTAGTATTCTAAATCGTGCAAAAGCATTAACATCTGTCGACGTTCTTATTGCTTTAATATTTTGCCGTTTTGATACTTCAACAAGTGGACTGGAACTGCCAAAAGGGATGAACAATAATGTTTGGTATTTTCAATTTAAAATTTTGACATACAGAAGGAATAATTGCGCATCGTGAAATAACGGCTGGTAGGATTATTACGGCTATTCTATTTCAACTTGTTCGATACTTGATCACAACTTGTGCAGCTAACACATTTGCGCGTTTAAAATCTTCAAAGCATCCTTCAACAATGTTAACAGACAGATTACACTAACCGATACCAGAGGTGGTGTTCGAACCCACGCGGACAATCGTCCATTGGAACTTAAGTCCAACGCCTTAACCACTCGGCCACCCTGGTTGAAAGTTTAACCAGAAAAATCATGTTAAGACTACCAAATATGACTAGCAATAACTGTTAGTGTTATAATTACACATTTCTTAAATAGAGAAAAAAGACAATTACCCATGCTGAATTAACTTCGGCGTATAATTTTTTGGCTTTCCATTTTGTACTGTGTGACATTTAAGTACCAACCCTTCAGCTCAATTAATTTGTGTATATATTGTATATAAACGTTAAATTACAGTAAAGACCAGTTAATTTAAATGGTAGGTAATACCAGAGGTGGGGTTCGAACCAGCGCAGACAATCGTCCATTCGAAATTAAGTCCAACGCCTTAACCACTCGGCCACCCTGGTTGAAATTTCAAATTAATAAGGTTACTGGAACTTGGAAAAAGTACTGATAATGAACCTTAGTATTCTAAATCGTGCAAAAGCATTAACATCTGTCGACGTTCTTATTGCTTTAATATTTTGCCGTTTTGATACTTCAACTAGTGGACTGGAACTGCTAAATGGGATGAACAATAATGTTTGGTATTTTCAATTTAAAGTTTTGACATACAGAAGGAATAATTGCGCATCGTGAAATGACGGCTGGTAGGATTATTACGGCTATTCTCTTTCGCCTTGTTCGATACTTGATCACAACCTGTGCAGCTAACACATTTGCGCGTTTAAAGTCTTCAAAGCATCCTTCAGCCATCTTAACGGACAGATTACACTAAGCGATACCAGATGTGCGGTTCGAACCCACGAGGACAATCGTCCATTGGAACTTGCCCCGCTGGTTGAAAGTTTAAGCAGAAAAATTGTGTTAAGACTACCAAATATGTCTAGCAATAACTGTTAGTGTTATAAGTACAAATTTCTTAAATAGAGAAAAAAGACAATTACCCATGCTGAATTAACTACGGCGTATAATTTTTTGGCTTTCCATTTTGTACTGTGTGACATTTAAGTACAAACCCTTCAGCTCAATTAATTTGTGTATATCTTGTATATAATATAAACTTTAAATTACTGCAAAGACCCGTTAATTTATATGGTAGGTAATACCAGAGGTGGGGTTCGAAACCACGCGGACAATCGTCCATTGGAACTTAAGTCCAACGCCTTAACCACTCGAGCACCCTTGTTGAAATTTCAAGTTAATAAGGTTACTTGAACTTGGAAAAAGTACCGACAATGAACCTTAGTATTCTAAATCGTGCAAAAGCATTAACATCTGTCGACGTTCTTATTGCTTTAATATTTTGCCGTTTTGATACTTCAACAAGTGGACTGGAACTGCCAAAAGGGATGAACAATACTGTTTGGTATTTTCAATTTAAAATTTTGACATACAGAAGGAATAATTGCGCATCGTGAAATAACGGCTGGTAGGATTATTACGGCTATTCTATTTCAACTTGTTCGATACTTGATCACAACTTGTGCAGCTAACACATTTGCGCGTTTAAAATCTTCAAAGCATCCTTCAACAATCTTAACAGACAGATTACACTAACCGATACCAGAGGTGGTGTTCGAACCCACGCGGACAATCGTCCATTGGAACTTAAGTCCAACGCCTTAACCACTCGGCCACCCTGGTTGAAAGTTTAACCAGAAAAATCGTGTTAAGACTACCAAATATGACTAGCAATAACTGTTAGTGTTATAATTACACATTTCTTAAATAGAGAAAAAAGACAATTACCCATGCTGAATTAACTTCGGCGTATAATTTTTTGGCTTTCCATTTTGTACTGTGTGACATTTAAGTACAAACCCTTCAGCTCAATTAATTTGTGTATATATTGTATATAAACGTTAAATTACAGCAAAGACCAGTTAATTTAAATGGTAGGTAATACCAGAGGTGGGGTTCGAACCAACACAGACAATCTTCCATTCGAAATTAAGTCCAACGCCTTAACCACTCGGCCACCCTGGTTGAAATTTCAAATTAATAAGGTTACTGGAACTTGGAAAAAGTACTGATAATGAACCTTAGTATTCTAAATCGTGCAAAAGCATTAACATCTGTCGACGTTCTTATTGCTTTAATATTTTGCCGTTTTGATACTTCAACTAGTGGACTGGAACTGCTAAATGGGATGAACAATAATGTTTGGTATTTTCAATTTAAAGTTTTGACATACAGAAGGAATAATTGCGCATCGTGAAATGACGGCTGGTAGGATTATTACGGCTATTCTCTTTCGCCTTGTTCGATACTTGATCACAACCTGTGCAGCTAACACATTTGCGCGTTTAAAGTCTTCAAAGCATCCTTCAGCCATCTTAACGGACAGATTACACTAAGCGATACCAGATGTGCGGTTGGAACCCACGAGGACAATCGTCCATTGGAACTTAAGTCCAACGCTTTAACCACTCGGCCATCCTGGTTAAAAGTTTAACCAGAAAAATCGTGTTAAGACTACCAAATATGACTAGCAATAACTGTTAGTGTTATAATTGCACATTTCTTAAATAGAGAAAAAAGACAATTACCCATGCTGAATTAACTTCGGCGTATAATTTTTTGGCTTTCCATTTTGTACTGTGTGACATTTAAGTACAAATCCTTCAGCTCAATCAATTTGTGTATATATTGTATATAAACTTTAAATTACAGCAAAGACCCGTTAATTTATATGGAAGGTAATACAAGAGGTGGGGTTCGAACCCACGCGGACAATCGTCCAATGGAACTTAAGTCCAACGCCTTAACTACTCGGCCACCCTGGTTGAAATTTCAAGTTAAAAAGGTTACTTGAACTTGCAAAAAGTACTGACAATGAACCTCAGTATTCTAAATCGTGCAAAAGCATTAAAATCTTTTCCACGTTCTTATTGCTTTAATATTTTGCCGTTTTGATACTTTAACAAGTGGAGTGGAACTGCCAAAAGGGATGAACAATAATGTTTGGTATTTTCAATTTAAAGTTTTGACATACAGAAGGAATAATTGCGCATCGTGAAATAACGGCTGGTAGGATTATTACGGCTATTCTATTTCAACTTGTTCGATTCTTGATCACAACCTGTACAGCTAACACATTTGCGCGTTTAAAGTCTTCAAAGCATCCGTCAACCATCTTAACAGTCAGATTAAACTAACCGATACCAGAGGTGGTGTTCGAACCCACGCGGACAATCGTTCATTGGAACTTAATTCCAACGCCTTAACCACTCGGCCACCCTGGTTGAAAGTTTAACCAAAAAAATCGTGTTAAGACTACCAAATATGACTAGCAATAACTGTGAGAGATAGGGTTATGCCGATGTTGGGACAAAACCGTGAGCACTTTATCATTTTACGTCAAATCATGGATCATGCCCGTTAAATCAACGATAGAAGAATTTCTCTGTCCCCAATCACCCCCAAACCCCCAATCCCCACCGTGACCCCCCACCCCCCCAGGCCCTCACCCCCCAACCCCGCCGTGTCCCCCCCCATAAACAGTGATAGGATTCAAATGTGTCTATAATGGCCCCTTGCTAGTGTGGTAATACCATCAATGATAATAAAACATAAATTCTCAAATAACAACATGCAAGCAGTTTTTGTTATATAATTAAAACATCTGTCAATCAAACGCTTATAACAATAGGATTTTACATACCAGAAAGTTGTTTACATAAGAAAAAGTCAAAACGAAAGTAGCCGTTGCTAAGGATATGTGGTATGTAAGGAATGCATTGTTCTCTATTGTTATTCTGGTTTGATTGACATTTAATTGACGTCATTCTTTATCTAAACAAATACCATATGAAATAACCTGTAAGAGCGATCTTCTCATCTTCGTGTGTAGGAGTTTCATCAGGAGTATCTTTGTGGTAGGGCACAGTAATATGCTGATCGGTAATGTGTTTATTAGGAATAGGCACAGTAATATGTTTATCGGGAATCTTTTTAGAGGTAACAACCTCTTCAGCTGTTTTTTCAATCACATTGACTTTTCGATTAATCCCAATCGTCAGATCTTCACCCGATATCAAAATCTTGTTGTTGTAACCTACCACACCTGTCTTAATTCTGAGATTCATGTCACTGGGTATCATATAAATACCTTTCCCAACGGAATAATCAACCTTACTTGAAGCGTAGTTTAACGTATCCTGATAACGTTTAATGTCATCCTGAATATCAACCCTACGGTTAACAATGTCTTCAAGGTTATTCATAAAAACTCTTTGGGCCGTCAAAGCGCTTGAATCATTACCCAAGATAGAAGAACGGGCCGAGGCTTGCGAACTAAGAACAAGATAAGCATACGCCCTAACACTGCTCGAAATATTTACAAGGCCTGTTTTTGTAAAGCCATTAGATTTTTCCACAATCCATCGTGTCATGGAGTCGTCTGTGAAATAACTCAAGCCCGGAGTTGGATAGTTTTTACGTCTTTTTTGATATGAGCTGAAAAAGTATTGACCTCTGTATTTCATAGGATTAGAATCGACGTCATATTCACCACATATTTTTAGAAATTCTTCGTTTGAATAAGGATTGTCATATTGATTAAAACTATCCTCAAAAGGTAGAGGTGTCTGCAAGCGTTTAATTATTCGTCTAATGTGATAATAGACATGAAAACGATATACCGATCTGATCATAGATCTACCTTCTTTCAGGTGTTCGGAACTGACTCCACAAGCACTTGAAGCACACCAAGTGGCAAAATTGAGCTGGGTTTGCCATAATCTAAACGGTTGCTCATTCCAAATTTTCATACGTTGCTCGTTTTGATTCAGTTCATAATTGGTAAAAATATTAGGAAAGACAGCGGGGAAAGAGCCATTTTAAGAGACAATAATTGTCTGTTTGTATAGATCCTTACCATCCAATATCTGAAGGTTCAGTCCTCCATTTGACTTATAGGTCGCATTCGGGTTATATTTGAAAATGCTATCCATTCTTTGATTTAAATATAATTCCACTCTCTAATATAATAATGTATATCACAATAAATGACATAAATAGTGAAAAGACAATCTATTTGTATCGCCCCATAACCAACCCACATGGCACAAAAGAAGTTGCGATCATGGAGGCGTTTTCAGACAATGTCACATATGAAATCACAGCTCCACTAAAAGTGACAATTGGAAAAGACCGAATTGTTCATCAACTTGAAAAAAAAGGAAAATACACCAGCAGGGAGTTGAACGCATCTTTAGCGGGTGAGGGTGATGTCACATCCACACCATTAATCAAAGACCCTAGAGTAATAAAAACAAATAAGCTTATCGACATAACAGAACTACATTTCAATCTGAATGAATTGGACAATACATTAAATCTTAAAAATGGTAGATATAGCAACAACCTGCTAACATATCATATATCTGAGTATGGTGATGTTACATATATTGAGCCAAAAAACCCACAATATAAGAAACTAAAGAATGGTTTCCTTCAATCACTTACTTTGAAAATCACCGATCAAAATGGAGATCTTGTAAAAGATAGTCTGGGAACAACAGTTGTCCTTCACATAAGAGAGACGGAAGAACCGGAAATTTAGGTTTGAATAAAAAAGGTCATAGGTCTGATGAAGTATACGCTAACTGAGATAAAAGTAAAATAAAATAAAAATAATAACAAAACATGGAATACGGAAAAAGGTTAAATCCTGAACGTTCACTTAGAACCGCTCATGGTGTAAAAGGATCACACCAAAAAGTAATTGTGACACACAATCCAAGTGAGATTGATCAAAACCAGTTACTTTTGGTTAGGTTTCCTAATTTAGGTAGCGATGATTTTATTGTTCCGGGTACTTCAAAACTAAGTTTCGACGTTGAACTAGATTCAAAAGTAGACACGAAAAGAACATTGGTCTCTAACATTGGAAGAGCGATTGTTAAAAAGTTAGCAATCAAGTTTGAGGGTACCGAGATTTTGAGCATTGATGACTTTGATCTTTTCGGATGCTACAGAGATTTATGGCTAAACAAGTATGAAAAGAGAAACGCAATCAGACAAGGTATCATATCCGGTGATGGGTGTACGGAAAACTGTATGAAATTGAGAGTAAGCGCTTCGGATAAAGATGCATCTAACGTCTCAGACAAAGCAATTTCTGACGCATACAAAAACAAGTTCACCATACCGCTGGATTTTGAAATGTTGGATAGCACGATCCCATATTATCAAGCCGGATTAGGGAATAGGTTATGTTATGAGATAACATTCAATAATTATGACAGGGTTGTATTATCAACTCCGGCCAAACCTTCCGGTTCTGCCACGGCACCGGCACCGGATGCTAAATATAAAATCTCTAACATATCTCTAGAATATGAGATTGTGTCACAACCCACCCTAGCCAGATTCATTTCAAATGAATACGAAAACATGGCTTTACTATACGACAGGTTTTTGAGACATAGACAAATTAGAGTGGATAAGTCGGACACAACGTGGAATTGGTCATTCAATACACCTTGCAAATCTTTGAAGGGTATATTGGTTTTGTTTGAAGACGAACAAGCCTACAAACGGGATACCGGTAAGTTCTATAATCCTAAAATTAAAAAAGTATCCGCCATAGTTGAGGGTAAGCCTAACCAACTTTTCGCCCAAGGGATGCAACCATTTGAACATTACAATGAAATTTGCAAGTATTTTGCCGAGGGTAAACCAAGGGATGGCAATGCCGGCGAAATCCAAAAACATTTGCAATTACACGATGTGAAAGTCTCCGATTACCTAACTACAAAATATGCTCTATGGTTGGATTTCAGAACCATAGATGAAAACTCCCTACATAGGACCGGTCGACGCATTGAAAATGCGAGTGAGGGGATCACACTGCAAGTTGAAAAGACAGCTGAAACCGCAGGATCCTTAAACGCCTATATATATCTAATCATGGACGCTCAATTAAATATTCAAAACGGTGAAATTATGGATGTACTATATTAAGATGGACTACATGAAAGATCCCCACACGGCATTATTCGTTGGTCCTACGGGCTGCGGAAAATCCAAACGTGTTGTAAAATTATTAGAGAATGAATACTTTGATCACTTTGATTTCATAGTGATTATATGTCCAACATTAAGATGGAATAAGACATATATGTGTCGAAAATGGTTTTGGAACGACAGATATGTGATTCTAATTGAGCCCAGAGGTATGTTATATGAATTGATTCAAAAGATGACGGATTTCTGTGCTGGATACAAAACATTATTCTTGATCGACGATATCATCGCAGATGAGAAACTAGACAAAAAGAGACAGCCATTGCTAGAGTTGGCCATTAGCGGACGACATCGAAACCACACCATGTGGCTACTCACACAATCATACACCGCTATACCGAAGAATTTACGAAGGCAGGCCAAAATGTTATATGTGTGGTATCCAAAAGACAGACAAGATCTCGCAACTATTCATGAAGAGAATGATGTAATTGAATCACGATCAGAGATCCAGATGGTTAAGGAAAGGCTAAAAGATGGCAAATACACACATTTAGTCATGAGAATGGAACATCCAAGAACTTACGTGATTTGCTAGATTGGAAGTTTTTTTGTTACAAGACTCTTGTAACAAAAGTATCTAACAGATTTATAAGACTCCTATAAGACTCCTATAGACTCCTATAAGACTCTCCTATAGACTCCTATAGACTCCTATAAGACTCTCCTATAGACTCCTATAGACTCCTATAAGACTCTCCTATAGACTCCTATAAGACTCTCCTATAGACTCCTATAAGACTCTCCTATAGACTCCTATAAGACTCCTATAGGACCATGATAGAATATATCAATTTCATATTACTAGTACTAATACTAGTAGCACTTAGTTTTTGCTTTTTTTGTGTTAAAAAATACCTATCGCTATTGAAAATGGCTGAAACGGCAATTGACAACTTAATTTCTCTTCAGGGTCCTCCATCCGATGATGGCAAAAGGCAAAAATTTCTCGAGTGTGTGTTAACCGGAAATAGCAAGATATACCTGGGTAAAATGTATACGGACGAGCAAATTCAAAAGCTAAAAGATGATGAGGTGAATAAACTCTTTAGTATATATGAAGCCAAACTATCGGGTCAAATGGTAAAGTCATTGGGGCAATCAATCATTCACATGTATTCAATGGGAGCCTGTGTGGTATTAGGAATAAAAAGTCAAAATGAATTGAGGAATGACCTGGAGAATGACCCATTCCTAAACTCTGCCCTTCAAAGGTTCACGTGCGATTTGTATTATAGATTCGGCTCATTCTTATCACCAATCAGTGTAGGTCTAATTACAGGTAGACATTATATCGCTGGAAGAAATTTAAACGCAAATAATATAGATATAGATAATAAAGATGTCAGAGGAAAAGACTCAGACTCCTATTCAGGTGACAACGAAGAACCCTAAAAAGGTTGAAGCGGGTAAGAGGTTGGCGGAATACAACCGTAAACAGAGGGAAGAATATAAAAAGGCGCTCATGGCACAGAATCAAGCACAAACACAGCCGACGCCTCAGACACAGACACAGCCCGAAGATTCAAATGATATTGTAATAGATGTGGATTCTATGAACGACGGTCCTAAACCAGATGGAGGGCCCATGAACTATACCATAATGGGAGGAGGAGTGATAGTACTAGTCTTAATTGGTGCTTATTTCGTGTATAAAAATAAGGACAAAAATACTAAGGTGAAGGGTACCCCACCACCCTCCGGTCCTAAAAAAACCGTGAGAATAAGTAAACTTGAAATGGAATAAAGGGATAATATCGCGATATTATAATCTCGCAGTATAGAAATAACATGGACAAGAAAAGTATAATCAACGATATTTATAAAGCATCAGTCGTCTGCGTTTTCGCTGTAGGCTATTCAATGCTGGGAAAAAAGGTGTTAAAAATGTCACCACCCTCAATTCAAAAGTTTGACTTGGAAGATACTGGAAAGCTGGTCGCCATCGTTGCCGCCAGTGAAATGTCAAGGGAATATCTAGTTAAGCAAAAAATTATACCTGAAACTATAAATATATAAACATGGCTTCAATTGCAATGATGTTGGGGGGTGCCATTGCAAACGCTTTGGCTTTTACCGGATCAAGCTATCTCTTTTCAAGTTTATCCAAAGACAGAATAGATAAGGAAAGAAAGCGTCATGATCTGGCCATAGAACAGTTACAAAAAGCCCAGGTTTAGTGGCAACGTAAAAGACAAGAGAGAGTAGACTTTATCAATAAGCAGCTCAGACTTGAAAAGAAGGCCGAAGGAAAATTCATAGAGCTAAATGATGCAATGCGCGAATATAAAAAAGTGTTTGGAGATAGATCCGTTGAGGATCTTACAGATCTACCTAGGGAACCTGTATTGAGCGACTTTTATACACCGAGTAAGGATCAACATGAAAGGGAATTGGCCTTTATCGCGCTAAGTATGATCGGTGTCGGTGGTGCCGTGTGGTATTTTGAAAGATAGTACTCCAACGAATCTATGTTACATGATACATGTAACATATAATCTATACAAGGATCTAACGCTTTGTCACGAGATAGGTGTATATCAGACCTCCGATTCCAACTATCAAAGCCCACAAATTTTGACTCAACCAACCAACGGCTTCTTTCGCCCGATTGAGTATCCACGATACGATGGATCCTATTATACCGGGTAGGGCCGCGGCTGCCATCCCAGCCAACCTTCCCAAGAGAGATTTCAAAGCATTCAACTTGGCCTTTATCCATTCCCTTGCACCACCTTCGGTTGTACCACCCTTTTCATGATTTTGTGCGTTACCGGTGGATGACCCCCCACCACCAGGTGTCAAAGTTTCTACGAGAAGGCCGATAACCATACCAAATGCCGTTAGTACGCTGACAACTGTGACACCCTGCTCACGGAATAGTGTTCGTATCTTCTCACCCAATGTTGTTTCTTTGTCAAGTATTTTAGCAATAGTCTCCTTGATGCTTTTTATTTGAGTGTTAAGTTTACCTTTGAGATTATCGATCTTCTCATGGTGAAATTTCAACTTATCGTTTAGTTTTTCCAACCTTTTTTTCACTATCTCTCTCTGTTCATCCGTGTATGTTGCAGATCTGTCAGGATTTTCCATCTCTTTCAACTTCTTTTCTTCATAATCGATTTTGTGTTCGGTAGAAACCATTTTAGCGGTCGCAAGCTGAAGACCTCCTCGCACTTTTTGTACGGATTTATCCAATCCGAGCATTTCACGCACAGGATATTTAAACAAATCATCGGTCTGGGTTGCTTCATGGTCTACGGATTGTTGTTTCAACAATGAAATTATATCTTCCGTACTGTTTATCACATCTCCAGATATAGTTTCTAGTTCTTCAACGGTTGCTGTTTCTATTTTAGATGACGAGGGAAACCCTTCTTGTATTTTGTTTAGCTTAGCTGCCTGTCGGGCTGTAATCTTACCTTTTGGTATGTCAAAGCCTAAATTACGCAGCCTTCTCTTGCCTAATATATCTGATATAGTACCAGTAGCCCTTAGTCTTCCATTTTTTGTCAATGGCCTGTTATCGTCTTTGTAGTATAGTTCACCATCTCTAATTTCAAACAGGTCGGTATATAACACCTCGGGTTTTGGTTGGAATCTTTCAGATAATCCATCATACAACCCTTCAACCAGTTCATGCAAAACTCTGGTACGTTGAGTGGAACCTCCACCGAATGATGTTTCTTCTTCTCCCGGTGTATGTATTTGTACCCGTGTACGGTCCTCGGTTGGTATTAGGGGAAAAGTTTCATCGGTACCTTCATCGGGTCTCCCATGGTCTCCAAAAGGGTCAATGTCAATGTCTGCCATTTTTTATTATTTAGAGGATAGTTTTTCTTTTTTAATAAGATAATAAACTAAAATGGCCGAGCTTAAGATTTACACCGAGTATTCGAGGGAGGAAGTCAAGTTTAACACAAACACACTTAATTCCCAACTTGACGAGTTGATAAAATTACAAAAGAAATTCTGGGACAATGAGTGTAAATACGACAAAGCACTAGACCGATTGACGATTTCGCGCATAATCTCAGAAACCTTAGCAGTTGCCAGTTCGATGGCAGCCACCGCTACCATTGTTGTAAATTTTAGGAATTCTATAGGACTTTCCGGTATATGCCTATCCAGCTCCGTTTCCCGTGCCATTATCGTAGCATCGATTAAGAGATATCGAAATAAACTTAACAAAGTCATGAAATCATGTCATGTTGTAACATCTGCTATTGATGTGTTTGAAAGAACTTTATCACGACAACCGTCTGATAATATTAGCCGCATGGAATTTCAAAGTTTGTGTGGTATATATTACGAAGCTCTTGAAAAGATAAGTAAAATAGATGGAGAGTGAGGTTTTTTTTAATTATTTAGAGGATAGTTTTTCTTTGTAATAACTAATGGCCGAGCTTAAGATTTATCCAAAGCTACCCACAGCTCCCGAGTATTCGAGTGAGCAAGACAAGTTTAACACAAATACGGTTAATTCTCAACTTGAAGAGTTGATAAAATTAAAAAACAAATTCAACACCAAGTATGAGAAATACAACAAGGCATTACACCGATTAGCTATTTCACTCTACATCTCAGAAACCTTAGTCATTTCCACCGGTATTGGTACGATAGCAACCAGCGCCACACTTGTTGGAATTCCCATTTCCATAGGACTTTCCAGTGTATCCATAGGTGGAGCTATATCCTGTACCGTTATCGCGGCATTGATTAAGAGATATCAAAATAAACTTAAGAAAGTCATGAAATTATGCGATGTTGTAACATCCACCATTGCTGTGTTTGAAAACTCTTTCTCACGAGCATTGAATGATGATAATATTAGCCACATGGAATTTCAAACTTTGTGTGGTATATACTATGAAGCTCTGCAGAAGATGACCAAAACAGATAGAAAGATGGAGAGCGAAACACGCAATCAATTCGAAAAAAGTTTAATGGCGGAGGTTCAAAGCCTAAAAAAGACGTTAAATCAGGAACAAAGTTAGTAATGTGTGCCTGCATACCATTCACATATTTCATGTGCTATTTGAAAAATTAATATTTGAAAATAAGGAGGTTTTTTTTAATTGTGACATTATGTGGCGCGATCCTCAACACTAAACCCTGTGCGATCCCCGGCACAATCATCTTTACCAGAAACAGGTAAAGATACTTTTTATGTATCGTCCCCCTTTTTCACCAACCTTGCACATAATCAGGAGGTAATTCTGTATCTTCAGGTATTAATATCAATTCCTCTTTTACAAAAGCCCGTCCGGGTCCGTCTTGAACATAGTACATTACACGGTTACCAGGTTGCGCTATTACCTCACGCAATCTATATGTGTTTTTCGACCATATTCTATCGGTTGCCCGTCTCCGCCCATCATCATGCTCTTCACCAGGTTGTAGTAAATATCTATACAAGCCACCTTGAGGTAATTCTACTTCAGAAGGATAGCTCTCTTGATTAACCAAAGGCACCTCTTTCATTATAATAGCATCTTTTGGCTTCATATCAATCATCTGCGTCTTTGTATCATTTAGCCTATCAATCAGTTTATACAAATGCTTAACCCATGTAGATGATACCTTTTCCGAATCATTCAGTTCTTGGGCATCTTGTATTTTGAATAAATATTCGGCAAGTATCTTGTTCAACGCCTCAACAAAAGCTGTGTGCGTATGCTTATATTTTGTAGTCGCTCTTTTAATTTCAACCTTATGCTTCTCCAACAATTTTGATACATCTGCCTTGAATTCTGAACCGTTATCACATTAGAAAGTTTTCGGATAAGTTAATGGTCCTGCCTTGTAGATGTCCTCAATCATAGCGGCAACCTCTTTGGCTTTCTTACTCCTCAAAGGTCGGGCTACTTTGTATCTGGAAGCAGCATCGATTCCCGACAAAATGTACTTATATTTATTACCATACAGTATGTCACCGGGCATGTACAATAAATCGAGGGGTGGTAACTTCATAATGTGGTCTTTCAACATGTTTTGGAGCGGGTAAATGTACTTGCCAAAATGCTTGTTTTGATAGCCACTTCTTAATCTCCTTTGGCTTGAAATCGAATACTATTAAGTTCTGAACAGCCTTTTGTCCTTTCCATAAATTTTGAGGTTGATAGTAAGTCTCTTGAAGTTTAGAGTTTGACATGTTTTATTTATGCACACCTTTATTTATCTCCTTTTTGTTATGATGTGGTACGATAAAAGTGCTTAAAAGTTTTTACTGATTATATATATGAAGATGTCTGACATGAATACCGATCTACATTGTGATGCTGCCGCTCGGGTACCCGACTACAAATTAATGAAAATCAAAGAGTTGAGAGAAGTGGCCAAATCCCGCGGGATTAAGTATATTTGTGGAATGAATAAAGCTAAATTGATTGGGGTGATTGAGAGGAATGATATTGATCCATCCTACACCATCGACCAGGATATCAAACAAGCATGGTATGGATACTGTTCAAAATGGAGGGTGAACAACAGGGAAGCATATCTAAGATGTCAAAAACGTTATAACGATAAGCGATCTTCCAAAAAGTGATTGGACCTTATTTTGTTACCAGCGCTGGTAACAAATGTGATGATCTCTAGACCTTGGGGATCCTGATTTTTTCCCCGGGGGAGTACCCACCAACTATCCATGGTGGAGCGATGTTGGTATCATAAACCGTGTTTTACCACCACAACCCTCGGCGGTTGTTATTCGAACGAAGCCTCTCACGATCCTCCACCCCGGTTTACGATTATAAAAACATCTTAAAGATTCATAAATCGTATATCACAATCAGACATGACTTCGAGAAATACCGTTGCCGAATTAAGGGATCTCGCTAGAGAGCGTGGTTTACATGGATACTCAAAATTACGAAAGTATGAGCTTGTCTCACTTCTATCCGACTCTCCCTTTGGGGAGAAAACTGTTCGGGTACTGAGAGTCCCGGCAAGATCGAGTGGACTCGCCCTTAGCACACGAATTAAAAAGGCAGACCTTGTCGGATTGTTGACACCCGCTACCGTGTCAGCACCGGTTAGACCGGTACCCGTGCCAAGACCCATAAGACCGGTACCGAATGATGTGAGTGATGACGAGGACCCGGGATACCACATCCCACCGCGACCGATTGGCAATAGGGGAACGATCGAGCTTCGAAATCGGGTCAGAAGAAATATCGTCGAATTTCACTGGATTGAATTGTTAGCACATCATCCGGCGCCGAGATTCGATGGATCTAGGCCTTTTATCCCACCGCGACCCATAAGACCGGTACCGGCTCCGGTTGAGATTGATGCGAGTGATGACGAGGACCCGGGATACCACATCCCACCGCGACCGATTGGCAATAGGGGAACGATCGAGCTTCGAAATCGGGTCAGAAGAAATATCGTCGAATTTCACCGGATTGAATTGTTAGCACATCATCCGGCGCCGAGATTCGATGGATCTAGGCCTTTTATCCCACCGCGACCCATAAGACCGGTACCGGCTCCGGTTGAGATTGATGCGAGTGATGACGAGGACTCGGGATTCACACATCCGTTGTGGGGGAAGATACCACATCCCACCGCGACCCATAAGACCGGTACCCGTGCCGGTTGAGAATGATGTGAGTGATGAAGAGGAACTTGAGGACGATGACAAATGTATAATATGTCTTTCCAAGCGAAAGAATGCCACCATTGTTCATGGTGGAACAGGACATATGTGCTGTTGTTTGTCATGCGCGTATATATTGGAGGATAGGGGAGATCATTGTCCCGTATGTCGCGCACGAATAGATCTTGTCATTAGACAATATATTTAAGGGGTCGGATTGTTTTTTTTGTTACTCGCTCGAGTAACAAATATGAATCTTTTTTTAGTTTCATGATTATAAAAAACCATATTAAAGATTATAGATCGTATATCAAAATCCGATATGACTTCAAGAAATACTGTTGCCGAATTAAGGAATCTCGCTAGAGAACGCGGTCTACGTGGATACTCAAGTCTCGGAAAGAATGAGCTGATCGAATTATTGACACCCACTACCGTGTCAGCACCGGTTAGAGCGATACCCGTGCCGAGACCCACCAGACCAGTACCAGTGCCGAGACCTGCCCCCACCGCGAGGCCCACCAGACCGGTACCGGCACCGAGGCCATTTAATACACCCCAAGAAGACATGGATTTGTTTGAGGAGCAAGAAATGGGGAAGAATCGGTCCCTGGTGAAAAGCAAGTTGATTGAATGGAGATACTGGTTGATGAAACATGTACCAAGGGCCATCAAGGATAAAACAACAAAAGCTTTCAAAACCATGAAGGATAAGATCATGGGTTTGTATAAAAAGGTAGGGGGGCCGGCTGTACCGAAAGAGGAAAATCCATATACCCCTATTGAGGAAGCGTTTGATGGTTCATATAAACGCTTCAAGATAAACTCGGATGGTAAGAAGAATGTCAGGGTATTTTTGAAAAAGGTTAATCCAATCGTTGGGAGATTGATTGAGGACTTGCTCGAACGGAAGAAATCCCTGAAGACTCAGGCGACATTGTGGGTGAGGTGGGTAAAGGATGATTTATCCGGCCCCGAATCCATGCCAATGTATGTTGATAAAGCTTTCAACAGCCACATGGAGATAATCCACAACGTGAGTGACATTTCCGATGTGGTCAATCGCATGAACAATAAGATAATCGAGCAGATTGAAAACCCCGCACTACCCGCCAGTGGATTCACGATTGATAAAATCTTGCATATGCATGTTGACTTTCACAAACTAAAATTAACCAGGGGTAGCTCCTATTTACCCCTACCTGAGAATTTCAGTGGTAAGAAATCGGTGATCAATCCTAAAAATGAAAATGATGAGAAGTGTTTCAAATGGGTCGTTTTAGCAGCCTTATATCATGATAGGATCGATAATCATCCAGAACGAATCTCAACCCTCAGGAAGTTTGAAGACAAGTGTAATTGGGATGCTCTATCATTCCCCATGGCCCTGAACAAGATTGATTTGTTTGAGAGAAGGAACCCTGATATCGCTGTGCATATTTTGACAAAAGATGATGTGGATGGTGTCTATATGTGCCGTAGGTCGGGGCATCTTGATCGTGAAAACGTGGTGGTTTTGTTTCTATTGTGTAAGGATGAAGAGAGGCATTATATCGCGGTGAAGAACCTGAGCGGTGTGCTTAGCAAGGGCAACTCCAAGCACGAACATAAGGAGTATTACTGTTTGAATTGTCTCAATGGGTTTTCCAATGCGCAAATAAGGGATGAGCACTTTGAATTTTGCAAGGACAATGGAGCAGCCAAGATTCAACTCCTTAGGGAGGGTAGCACCCTTAAATTTAGAAATGGTCAGCACCAGCTCAGGGCACCATTTATCATGTATGCCGATTTCGAATCGATTCTCAAGAAATGCGATGAGGAGGTTGGGAGATCGAGCGGATCTACTCAGATCGTCAACCTACACACCCCATCCGGCTTCTGCTGTTACTCCAAATTCGCGCACGGTGAGGTTTCGAACCCTCTGACGCTTTACCGCGGTGTGGACTGTGTTTCACGATTTGTTGATCATGTGGCTTCCGAGTCCAAAAGGTTGTATAATATGTTTCCAAAAATGCGTATGCGGGATCTCACCGATGAGGAACGTGATGGCTATGAAAATGCCACCGAATGCCACATCTGCATGGGAGAATTTAGTGAATATGACGTCAAGGTTCGAGATCACTGTCATTTTACAGGTAAGTTTCGCGGATCTGCCCATAGGGAATGTAATCTCCGATATAAGATACCCAATTATATTCCGGTTGTCTTTCATAATCTTAGTGGATACGATGCGCATCTTTTCATCAAGGAGCTTGCGAAGCAGTATGGGGAGGGGGGTATGGGTGTAATCGCCCAAAACAAAGAAAAATATATCTCTTTCTCGACCGATGTTAAGGTTGGTGAATACATTGACAAAAATGGTGAGACCATGGACAAAAAGATACAGCTGAGATTCATAGACTCATTTAGATTTATGGCAAGCGGCTTGAGTTCATTGGTAAACAATCTATCTGATGATCAGTGTAAAAATCTTCGAAAATTCTTCAATGATGATGAGCAATTCAAATTAATGCGAAGAAAGGGTGTATACCCCTATGAATATATGGATTCTTTCGAAAGGTTCGATGAAGGTGGGTTACCATCAAAGGATTCCTTTTACAGCAAGTTGAATTTGGGAGGTATCAGTGATGCCGATTATGCGCATGCCCAAAAGGTGTGGGAGGACATGGAAGTTGAAAATATGGGCGCTTATCATGATATCTATCTCAAAACGGACGTTATATTACTTGCCGATGTATTTGAGACTTTCAGAGACACATGTTTGACAAACTACAAACTGGATCCCGCCCATTTCTACACTTCTCCGGGTTTAGCATGGATGGCTGCCCTGAAAAAGACCGGGATTGTGCTTGATTTGATTTCGGATATGGATATGTTTCTATTCATGGAGCATGGGATTCGGGGAGGTATCACCCAGGCCGTTCATCGACATGCGGTTTCAAACAACAAGTATATGGGTGAGATGTATGATCCTGCCAAAGAGGATTCGTACCTGCAATATCTGGACGCGAACAATCTGTATGGTTGGTCCATGATTCAGAAGTTGCCTACTGGAGGGTTTGAGTGGGATAATCCTGAGCGGTTCAATACTGAAGTGATTTCTATGTTGGCCGAAGAAAATGGTGAAAAAGGATATATGCTCGAGGTGGATCTGAAATATCCGCGGGAGCTTCATGATGCACACAATGATCTTCCTTTTTTACCCGAGAGGAAGACCATCAATGGGGTCGAGAAGCTGACGCCGTGCCTTTCGGACAAAAAGAACTATGTCATTCACATCCGTTCCCTCAATCAGGCGCTGGGACATGGTCTTGTTCTTGAGAAGGTTCATCGGGTGATTGGGTTTGATCAACGCGCATGGTTGAAACCTTATATTGATTTTAATACCGCGTTGCGGACGAATTCGAAGAATAACTTTGAGAAAGATTTTTTCAAGTTGATGAATCTTTCCGTGTTTGGGAAGACAATGGAGAATCAACGTGGGCAAAAGGATATACGTTTGGCCACCAATCAAAAGAAATATGATAAGCTGGTGATGAAGCCCAACTTCAAGGGTGGTATTTGGTTCTCTGAGAATTTAATGGGTGTCGAGATGGGCAAGATCAAGATTGTGATGAACAAACCAATCTATCTTGGTTGCGCAATCCTCGACCTGTCCAAGAATGTCATGTATGAGTTTCATTATGACTATATGAGACCTAAATATGGTGACAGAATTAAGCTTTGCTATATGGATACAGACAGTTTTATTTATCACATCAGGACGGAAGACTTCTACAGGGATATCGCCAACGATGTTGCCGAGAGATTTGATACATCGGGGTACGATATGAAAGATGGAAGACCTCTACCCATTGGTAGGAACAAAAAGGTCGTGGGTCTCATGAAGGATGAGCTAAGTGGGAAGGTTATGACGGAGTTTATCGCATTGCGGGCCAAGACATATGCATTCAAACAGCTGGAGGGGAATGAATTGAAGAAGTGTAAGGGTGTGAAGAAGTGTGTCGTGAGGAAGACCATTGGATTCGACGATTACAAAAGATGTCTCTTCGATGGTGAGAACATTTATTGCGAGCAGTTGACCTTTCAATCGATTATGCATGATATTCACACAGTAAAAACACGAAAGCTGGCGCTCAATGCGGATGATGATAAAAGAATTATCGATGGTATTACTACGTACGCTAGGGGCCATTATAGACACATTTGAATCCTATCACTGTTTATGGGGGACACGGCAGGGTTGGGGGGTTGGGGCCCAGGGGGGTGGGGGGACACGGCGGGGATTGGGGGGTTGGGGTGCGGTTGGGGACAGAGAAATTCTTCTATCGTTGATTTAACGGGTATGATAGTTGATTTGACGTAAAATGATAAAGTGCTCACGGTTTTGTCCCAACATCGGCATAACCCTATCTCTACTGTTAGTGTTATAATTACACTTTTCTTGAATAGAGAAAAAGGACAATTACCCATGCTGAATTAACTTCGGCGTATAATCTTTTGGCTTTCCATTTTGTACTGTGTGACATTTAAGTACAAACCCTTCAGCTCAATCAATTTGTGTATATCTTGCATATAAACTTTAAATTACAGCAAAGACCCGTTAATTTATATGATAGGTAACTTGCTTTAATATTTTGCCGTTTTGATACTTCAACAAGTGGACTGGAACTGCCAAAAGGGATGAACAATAATGTTTGGTATTTTCAATTTAAAGTTTTGACATACAGAAGGAATAATTGCGCATCGTGAAATAACGGCTGGGAGGATTATTACGGCTATTCTATTTCAACTTTTTCGATACTTGATCACAACCTGTACAGCTAACACATTTGCGCGTTTAAAGTCTTCAAAGCATCCTTCAACAATCATAACAGACAGATTAAACTAACCTATACCAGAGGTGGGGTTCGAACCCACGCGGACAATCGTCCATTGGAACTTAAGTCCAACGCCTTAACCACTCGGCCACCTTGGTTGAAAGTTTAGCCAGAAAAATCGTGTTAAGACTACCAAATATAACTAGCAATAACTGTTGGTGTTATAAGTACAAATTTATTAAATAGAGAAAAAAGACGATTTCCCATGCTGAATTAACTTCGGCGTATAATTTTTTGGCTTTCCATTTTGTACTGTGTGACATTTAAGTACAAACCCTTCAGCTTAACTAATTTGTGTATATCTTGTATATAAACTTTAAATTACTGCAAATACGCGTTAATTTATATGGTAGGTAATACCAGAGTTGGGGTTCGAACCCACGCGGCAATCGTCCAATGGAACTTAAGTCCAACGCTTTAACCACTCGGCCACCCTGGTTGAAATTTCAGGTTAATAAGGTTACTTGAACTTGCAAAAAGTACTGACAATGAACCTTAGTATTCTAAATCTTGCAAAAGCATTAACATCTGTCGAGGTTCTTATTGCTTTAATATTTTGCTGTTTTGATACTTCAACAAGTGGACTGAAACTGCCAAAAGGGATGAACAATAATGTTTGGAATTTTCAATTTAAAGTTTTGACATACAGAAGGAATAATTGCGCATCATTTAATAACGGGTGGTAGGATTATTACGGCTATTCTATTTCAACTTGTTCGATACTTGATCACAACCTGTACAGCTAACACATTTGCGCGTTTAAAGTCTTCAAAGCATCCTTCAACCATCTTAACAGACAGACTAAACTAACCGGTACCAGAGGTGGGGTTCGAACCCACGCGGACAATCGT
Organism: Hydractinia echinata; assembly: GCA_030067915.1. NCBI lineage: Eukaryota > Metazoa > Cnidaria > Hydrozoa > Anthoathecata > Hydractiniidae > Hydractinia > Hydractinia echinata. Next base: position 1,272,151 of record JASGCC010000054.1, on the reverse strand, counting down.
CCATTGGAACTTAAATCCAACGCCTTAACCACTCGGCCACCCTGGTTGAAAGTTTAACCAGAAAAATCGTGTTAAGACTACCAAATATGACTAGCAATAACTGTTAGTGTTATAATTACACATTTCTTGAATAGAGAAAAAAGACATTTACCCATGCTGAATTAATTTTGGCGTATAATTTTTTGGCTTTCCATTTTGTACTGTGTGACATTTACGTACAAACCCTTCAGCCCAATTAATTTGTGTATATCTTGTATATAACCTAAATTTTAAATTACTGAAAAGACCTGTTAAATTATATGGTAGGTAATACCAGAGGTGGGGTTAGAATCCACGCGGACAATCGTCCATTGGAAATTAAGTCCAACGCCTTAACCACTCGGCCACCCTGGTTGAAATTTCAAGTTAATAAGGTTACTTGAACTTGGAAAAAGTACTGACAATGAACCTTAGTATTCCAAATCGTGCAAAAGCATTAACATCTGTCGACGTTCCTATTGCTTCAATATTTTGCCGTTTTGATACTTCAACAAGTGGACTGAAACTGCCAAAAGGGATGAACAATAATGTTTGGTATTTTCAATTTAAAGTTTTGACATACAAAAGGAATAATTGCGCATCGTGAAATAACGGCTGGTAGGATTATTACGGCTATTCTATTTCAACTTGTTCGATACTTGATCACAACATGTACAGCTAACACATTTGCGCGTTTAAAGTCTTCAAAGCATCCTTCAACCATCTTAACAGACAGACTAAACTAACCGATACCAGAGGTGGGGTTCGAACCCACGCGGACAATCGTCCATTGGAACTTAAATCCAACGCCTTAACCACTCGGCCACCCTGGTTGAAAGTTTAACCAGAAAAATCGTGTTAAGACTACCAAATATGACTAGCAATAACTGTTAGTGTTATAATTACACATTTCTTGAATAGAGAAAAAAGACAATTACCCATGCTGAGTTAACTTGGGCGTATAATATTTTGGCTTTCCATTTTGTACTGTGTGACATTTACGTACAAACCCTTCAGCCCAATTAATTTGTGTATATCTTGTATATAACCTAAATTTTAAATTACTGAAAAGACCTGTTAAATTATATGGTAGGTAATAACAGAGGTGGGGTTAGAATCCACGCGGACAATCGTCCATTGGAAATTAAGTCCAACGCCTTAACCACTCGGCCACCCTGGTTGAAATTTCAAGTTAATAAGGTTACTTGAACTTGGAAAAAGTACTGACAATGAACCTTAGTATTCCAAATCGTGCAAAAGCATTAACATCTGTCGACGTTCCTATTGCTTCAATATTTTGCCGTTTTGATACTTCAAAAAGTGGACGGAAACTGCCAAAAGGGATGAACAATAATATTTGGTATTTTCAATTTAAAGTTTTGACATACAAAAGGAATAATTGCGCATCGTGAAATAACGGCTGGTAGGATTATTACGGCTATTCTATTTCAACTTGTTCGATACTTGATCACAACATGTACAGCTAACACATTTGCGCGTTTAAAGTCTTCAAAGCATCCTTTAACCATCTTAACAGACAGATTAAACTAACCGATACCAGAGGTGGGGTTCGAACCCACGCGGACAATCGTCCATTGGAACTTAAGTCCAACGCCTTAACCACTCAGCCACCCTGGTTGAAATTTCAAGTTAATAAGGTTACTTGAACTTGGAAAAAGTACTGACAATGAACCTTAGTATTCCAAATCGTGCAAAAGCATTAACATCTGTCGACGTTCTTATTGCTTTAATATTTTGCAGTTTTGATACTTCAACAAGTGGACTGGAACTGCCAAAAGGGATGGACAATAATGTTTGGTATTTTCAATTTAGAGTTTTGACATACAGAAGGAATAATTGCGCATCGTGAAATAACGGCTTGTAGGATTATTACGGCTATTCTATTTCACCTTGTTGGATACTTGATCACAAGCTGTGCAGCTAACACATTTGCGCGTTTAAATGCTTCAAAGTATCCTTCAACCATCTCGACAGAGAGATTAAACTAACCGATACCATAGGTGGGGCTGGAAACCACGCGGACAATCGTGCATTGGAACTTAAGTCCAACGCCTTAACCACTCGGCCACCCTGGTTGAAAGTTTAACCAGAAAAATCGTGTTAAGACTACCAAATATGACTAGCAATAACTCTTGGTGTTATAAGTACAAATTTCTTAAATAGAGAAAAAAGACGATTACCCATGCTGAATTAACTTCGGCGTATAATTTTTCGGCTTTCCAATTTGTACTGTGTGACATTTAAGTACAAACCCTTCAGCTCAATTAATTTGTGTATATCTTGTATATAAACTTTAAATTACTGCAAAGACCCGTTAATTTATATGGTAGGTAATACCAGAGGTGGTGTTCGAACCCACGCGGACAATCGTCCATTGGAACTTAAGTCCAACGCCTTAACCACTCGGCCACCCTGGTTGAAATTTCAAGTTAATAAGGTTACTTGAACTTGGAAAAAGTACTGACAATGAACCTTAGTATTCTAAATCTTGCAAAAGCATTAACATATGTCGACGTTCTTATCGCTTTAATATTTTGCCGTTTTGATACTTCAAAAAGTGGACGGGAACTGCCAAAAGGGATGAACAATAATGTTTGGTATTTTCAATTTAAAGTTTTGACATACAGAAGGAATAATTGCGCATCGTGAAATAACGGCTGGTAGGATTATTACGGCTATTCTATTTCAACTTGTTCGATACTTGATCACAGCATGTACAGCTAACACATTTGCGCGTTTAAAGTCTTCAAAGCATCCTTTAACCATCTTAACAGACAGATTAAACTAACCGATACCAGAGGTGGGGTTCGAACCCACGCGGACAATCGTCCATTGGAACTTAAGTCCAACGCCTTAACCACTCGGCCACCGGGGTTGAAAGTTTAACAAGAAAAATCGTGTTAAGACTACCAAATATGACTAGCAATAACTGTTAGTGTTATAATTACACATTTCTTGAATAGAGAGAAAAGACAATTACCCATGCTGAATTAACTTCGGCGTATAATTTTTTAGCTTTCCATTTTGTACTGTGTGACATTTAAGTACAAACCCTTCAGCTCAATTAATTTGTGTATATCTTGTACATAAGATTAATTTTAAATTACTGAAAAGACCTGGTAAATTATATGGGAGGTAATACCAGAGGTGGGGCTCGAACCCAAGCAGACAATCGTCCATTGGAACTTAAGTCTAACGCCTTAACCACTCGGCCACCCTGGTTGAAATTTCAAGTTAATAAGGTTACTTGAACTGGGAAAAAGTACTGACAATGAACCTTAGTATTCTAAATCGTGCAAAAGCTTTATCATCTGTCGACGTTCTTATTGCTTTAATATTTTGCCGTTTTGATACTTCAACAAGTGGACTGGAACTGCCAAAAGGGATGAACAATAATGTTTGGTATTTTCAATTTAAAGTTTTGACATACAGAAGGAATAATTGCGCATCGTGAAATAACGGCTGGTATGATTATTACGGCTATTCTATTTCGCCTTGTTGGATACTTTATCACAACCTGTGCAGCTAACACATTTGCGCGCTTAAATTCTTCAAAGCATCCTTCAACCATCTTAACAGACAGATTAAACTAACCGATACCAGAGGTGGGGTTCGAACCCACGCGGAGAATCGTCTATTTGAACTTAAGTCCAACGCCTTAACCACTCGCCCACCCTGGTTGAAAGTTTATCCAGAAAAATCGTGTTAAGACTACCAAATATGACTAGCAATAACTGTTAGTGTTATAAGTACAAATTTCTTAATTAGAGAAAAAAGACGATTACCCATGCTGAATTAACTTCGGCGTACTATTTTTTGGCTTTCCATTTTGTACTGTTTGACATTTAAGTACAAACCCTTCAGCTCAATCAATTTGTGTATATCTTGTATATAAACTTTAAATTACTGCAAAGACCCGTTAATTTAAATGGTAGGTAATACCAGAGGTGCGGTTCGAACACACGCGGACAATCGTCCAATGGAACTTAAGTCCAACGCCTTAACCACTCGGCCACCATGGTTGAAATTTCAAGTTAATAAGGTTACTTGAACTTGGAAAAAGTACTGACAATGAACCTTAGTATTCTAATTCGTGCAAAAGCATTAACATCTGTTGACGTTCTTATTGCTTTAATATTTTGCCGTTTTGATACTTCAACAAGTGGACTGGAACTGCCAAAAGGGATGAACAATAATGTTTGGTATTTTCAATTTAAAGTTTTGACATACAGAAGGAATAATTGCGCATCGTGAAATAACGGCTGGTAGCATTATTACGGCTATTCTATTTCGCCTTGTTCGATACTTGATCACAACCTGTGCAGCTAACACATTTGCGCGTTTAAAAATTTCAAAGCATCCTTCTACCATCTTAACAGACAGATTAAACTAACCGATACCAGAGGTGGGGTTCAAACCCACGCGGACAATCGTCCATTGGAACTTAAGTCCAACGCCTTAACTACTCGGCCACCTTGGTTGAAAGTTTATCAAGAAAAATCGTGTTAAAACTACCAAATATGACTAGCAATAACTGTTGGTGTTATAAGTACAAATTTCTTAATTAGAGAAGAAAGACGATTACCCATGCTGAATTAACTTCGGCGTACTATTTTTTGGCTTTCCATTTTGTACTGTTTGACATTTAAGTACAAACCCTTCAGCTCAATCAATTTGTGTATATCTTGTATATAAACTTTAAATTACTGCAAAGACCCGTTAATTTAAATGGTAGGTAATACCACAGGTGGGGTTCGAACCCACGCGGACAAACGGCCATTGGAACTTAAATCCAACGCCTTAACCACTCGACCACCCTGGTTGAAATTTCAAGTTAATAAGGTTACTTGAACTTGCAAAAAGTACTGACAATGAACCTTAGTATTCTAAATCTTGCAAAAGCATTAACATCTGTCGAGGTTCTTATTGCTTTAATACTTTGCTGTTTTGATACTTCAACAAGTGGACTGAAACTGCCAAAAGGGATGAACAATAATGTTTGAAATTTTCAATTTAAAGTTTTGACATACAGAAGGAATAATTGTGCATCGTGAAATAACGGGTGGTAGGATTATTACGGCTATTCTATTTCAACTTGTTCGATACTTGATCACAACCTGTACAGCTAACACTTTTGCGCGTTTAAAGTCTTCAAAGCATCCTTCAACCATCTTAACAGACAGACTAAACTAACCGATACCAGAGGTGGGGTTCGAACCCACGCGGACAATCGTCCATTGGAACTTAAGTCCAACTCCTTAACCACTTGGCCACCCTGGTTGAAAGTTTAACCAGAAAAATCGTGTTAAGACTACCAAATATGACTAGCAATAACTGTTAGTGTTATAATTACACATTTCTTGAATAGAGAAAAAAGACATTTACCCATGCTGAATTAATTTTGGCGTATAATTTTTTGGCTTTCCATTTTTGTACTGTGTGACATTTAAGTACAAACCCTTCAGCTCAATTAATTTGTGTATATCTTGTATATAACATAAATTTTAAATTATTGAAAAGACCTGTTAATTTATATGGTAGGTAATACCAGAGGTGGGATTCGAACCCACGCGGACAATTATCCATTGGAACTTAAGTCCAACGCCATAACCACTCGGCCACCCTGGTTGAAATTTCAAGTTAATAAGGTTACTTGAACTTGGAAAAAGTACTGACAATGAACCTTAGTATTCCAAATCGTGCAAAAGCATTAACATCTGTCGACGTTCTTATTGCTTTAATATTTTGCAGTTTTGATACTTCAACAAGTGGACTGGAACTGCCAAAAGGGATGGACAATAATGTTTGGTATTTTCAATTTAGAGTTTTGACATACAGAAGGAATAATTGCGCATCGTGAAATAACGGCTTGTAGGATTATTACGGCTATTCTATTTCACCTTGTTGGATACTTGATCACAAGCTGTGCAGCTAACACATTTGCGCGTTTAAATGCTTCAAAGTATCCTTCAACCATCTCGACAGAGAGATTAAACTAACCGATACCATAGGTGGGGCTGGAAACCACGCGGACAATCGTGCATTGGAACTTAAGTCCAACGCCTTAACCACTCGGCCACCCTGGTTGAAAGTTTAACCAGAAAAATCGTGTTAAGACTACCAAATATGACTAGCAATAACTCTTGGTGTTATAAGTACAAATTTCTTAAATAGAGAAAAAAGACGATTACCCATGCTGAATTAACTTCGGCGTATAATTTTTCGGCTTTCCAATTTGTACTGTGTGACATTTAAGTACAAACCCTTCAGCTCAATTAATTTGTGTATATCTTGTATATAAACTTTAAATTACTGCAAAGACCCGTTAATTTATATGGTAGGTAATACCAGAGGTGGTGTTCGAACCCACGCGGACAATCGTCCATTGGAACTTAAGTCCAACGCCTTAACCACTCGGCCACCCTGGTTGAAATTTCAAGTTAATAAGGTTACTTGAACTTGAAAAAAGTACTGACAATGAACCTTAGTATTCTAAATCTTGCAAAAGCATTAACATATGTCGACGTTCTTATCGCTTTAATATTTTGCCGTTTTGATACTTCAAAAAGTGGACGGGAACTGCCAAAAGGGATGAACAATAATGTTTGGTATTGTCAATTTAAAGTTTTGACATACAGAAGGAATAATTGCGCATCATGAAATAACGGCTGGTAGGATTATTACGGCTATTCTATTTCAACTTGTTCGATACTTGATCACAACATGTACAGCTAACACATTTGCGCGTTTAAAGTCTTCAAAGCATCCTTTAACCATCTTAACAGACAGATTAAACTAACCGATACCAGAGGTGGGGTTCGAACCCACGCGGACAATCGTCCATTGGAACTTAAGTCCAACGCCTTAACCACTCGGCCATCGGGGTTGAAAGTTTAACAAGAAAAATCGTGTTAAGACTACCAAATATGACTAGCAATAACTGTTAGTGTTATAATTACACATTTCTTGAATAGAGAGAAAAGACAATTACCCATGCTGAATTAACTTCGGCGTATAATTTTTTAGCTTTCTATTTTGTACTGTGTGACATTTAAGTACAAACCCTTCAGCTCAATTAATTTGTGTATATCATGTACATAACATAAATTTTAAATTACTGAAAAGACCTGGTAAATTATATGGGAGGTAATACCAGAGGTGGGGTTCGAATCAACGCGGACAATCGTCCATTGGAACTTAAGTCCAACGCCTTAACCACTCGACCACCCTGGTTGAAATTTCAAGTTAATAAGGTTACTTGAACTTGGAAAAAGTACTGACAATGAACCTTAGTATTCCAAATCGTGCAAAAGCATTAACATCTGTCGACGTTCTTATTGCTTTAATATTTTGCCGTTTTGATACTTCAACAAGTGGACTGGAACTGCCAAAAGGGATGGACAATAATGTTTGGTATTTTCAATTTAGAGTTTTGACATACAGAAGGAATAATTGCGCATCGTGAAATAACGGCCGGTAGGATTATTACGGCTATTCTATTTCACCTTGTTGGATACTTGATCACAAGCTGTGCAGCTAACACATTTGCGCGTTTAAATTCTTCAAAGCATCCTTCAACCATCTCGACAAAGAGATTAAACTAACCGATGCCATAGGCGGGGTTGGAAACCACGCGGACAATCGTGCATTGGAACTTAAGTCCAACGCCTTAACCATTCGGCCACCCTGGTTGAAAGTTTAACCAGAAAAATCGCGTTAAGACTACCAAATATGACTAGCAATAACTCTTGGTGTTATAAGTACAAATTTCTTAAATAGAGAAAAAAGACGATCACCCATGCTGAATTAACTTCGGCGTATAATTTCTCGGCTTTCCAATTTTTACTGTGTGACATTTAAGTACAAACCCTTCAGTTCAATTAATTTGTGTATATCTTGTATATAAACTTTAAATTACTGCAAAGACCCGTTAATTTATATGGTAGGTAATACCAGAGGTGGGGCTCGAACCCAAGCGGACAATCGTCCATTGGAACTTAAGTCTAACGCCTTAACCACTCGGCCACCCTGGTTGAAATTTCAAGTTAATAAGGTTACTTGAACTGGGAAAAAGTATTGACAATGAACCTTAGTATTCTGAATCGTGCAAAAGCTTTATCATCTGTCGACGTTCTTATTGCTTTAATATTTTGCCGTTTTGATACTTCAACAAGTAGACTGGAACTGCCAAAAGGGATGAACAATAATGTTTGGTATTTTCAATTTAAAGTTTTGACATACAGAAGGAATAATTGCGCATCGTGAAATAACGGCTGGTAGGATTATTACGGCTATTCTATTTCGCCTTGTTGGATACTTTATCACAACCTGTGCAGCTAACAGATTTGCGCGCTTAAATTCTTCAAAGCATCCTTCAACCATCTTAACAGACGGAATAAACTAACCGATACCAGAGGTGGGGTTCGAACCCACGCGGAGAATCGTCTATTTGAACTTAAGTCCAACGCCTTAACCACTCGCCCACCCTGGTTGAAAGTTTATCCAGAAAAATCGTGTTAAGACTACCAAATATGACTAGCAATAACTGTTAGTGTTATAAGTACAAATTTCTTAATTAGAAAAAAAAGACGATTACCCATGCTGAATTAACTTCGGCGTATAATTTTTCGGCTTTCCAATTTGTACTGTGTGACATTTAAGTACAAACCCTTCAGTTCAATTAATTTTTGTATATCTTGTATATAAACTTTAAATTACTGCAAAGAGCCGTTAATTTATATGGTAGGTAATACCAGAGGTGGCGCTCGAACCCAAGCGGACAATCGTCCATTGGAACTTAAGTCTAACGTCTTCACCACTCGGCCACCCTGGTTGAAATTTCAAGTTAATAAGGTTACTTGACCTGGGAAAAAGTACTGACAATGAACGTTAGTATTCTAAATCGTGCAAAAGCTTTATCATCTGTCGACGTTCTTATTGCTTTAATATTTTGCCGTTTTGATACTTCAACAAGTGGACTGGAACTGCCAAAAGGGATGAACAATAATGTTTGGTATTTTCAATTTAAAGTTTTGACATACAGAAGGAATAATTGCGCATTGTGAAATAACGGCTGGTAGGATTGTTACGGCTATTCTAATTCGCCTTGTTCGATACTTGATCACAACCTGTGCAGCTAACAGATTTGCGCGCTTAAATTCTTCAAAGCATCCTTCAACCATCTTAACAGACGGATTAAACTAACCGATACCAGAGGTGGGGTTCGAACCCACGCGGACAATCGTCTATTTGAACTTAAGTCCAACGCCTTAACCACTCGCCCACCCTGGTTGAAAGTTTATCCAGAAAAATCGTGTTAAGACTACCAAATATGACTAGCAATAACTGTTAGTGTTATAAGTACAAATTTCTTAATTAGAAAAAAAAGACGATTACCCATGCTGAATTAACTTCGGCGTATAATTTTTCGGCTTTCCAATTTGTACTGTGTGACATTTAAGTACAAACCCTTCAGTTCAATTAATTTTTGTATATCTTGTATATAAACTTTAAATTACTGCAAAGAGCCGTTAATTTATATGGTAGGTAATACCAGAGGTGGCGCTCGAACCCAAGCGGACAATCGTCCATTGGAACTTAAGTCTAACGTCTTAACCACTCGGCCACCCTGGTTGAAATTTCAAGTTAATAAGGTTACTTGAACTGGGAAAAAGTACTGACAATGAACGTTAGTATTCTAAATCGTGCAAAAGCTTTATCATCTGTCGACGTTCTTATTGCTTTATTATTTTGCCGTTTTGATACTTCAACAAGTGGACTGGAACTGCCAAAAGGGATGAACAATAATGTTTGGTATTTTCAATTTAAAGTTTTGACATACAGAAGGAATAATTGCGCATTGTGAAATAACGGCTTGTAGGATTGTTACGGCTATTCTATTTCGCCTTGTTCGATACTTGATCACAACCTGTGCAGCTAACGCATTTGCGCGTTTAAAGATTTCAAAGCATCCTTCTACCATCTTAACAGACAGATTAAACTAACCGATACCAGAGGTGGGGTTCAAACCCACGCGGACAATCGTCCATTGGAACTTAAGTCCAACGCCTTAACCACTGGTCCACCCTGGTTGAAATTTCAAGTTAATAAGGTTACTTGAACTTGGAAAAAGTACTGACAATGAACCTTAGTATTCTAAATCGTGCAAAAGCATTAACATCTATCGACGTTCTTATTGCTTTAATATTTTTTAATACTTCAACAAGTGGACTGGAACTGCCAAAAGGGATGAACAATAATGTTTGGTATTTTCAATTTAAAGTTTTGACATACAGAAGGAATAATTGCGCATCGTGAAATAACGGCTGGTAGGATTATTACGGCTATTCTATTTCGCCTTGTTGGATACTTTATCACAACCTGTGCAGCTAACACATTTGCGCGCTTAAATTCTTCAAACTATCCTTCAACCATCTTAACAGACAGATTAAACTAACCGACACCAGAGGTGGGGTTCGAACCCACGCGGAGAATCGTCTATTTGAACTTAAGTCCAACGCCTTAACCACTCGCCCACCTGGTTGAAAATTTATCCAGAAAAATCGTGTTAAGACTACCAAATATGACTAGCAATAACTGTTAGTGTTATAAGTACAAATTTCTTAATTAGAAAAAAAGACGATTACCCATGCTGAATTAACTTCGGCGTATAATTTTTTGGCTTTCCATTTTGTACTGTGCGACATTTAAGTACAAACCCTTCAGCTCAAACAATTTGTGTATATCTTGTATATAAACTTTAAATTACTGCAAAGACCCGTTAATTTAAATGGTAGGTAATACCAGAGGTGCGGTTCCAACCCACGTGGACAATCGTCCTATGGAACTTAAGTCCAACGCCTTAACCACTCGGCCACCAAGGTTGAAATTTCAAGTTAACAAGGTTACTTGAACTTGCAAAAAGTACTGACAATTAACCTTAGTATTCTAAATCGTGCAAAAGCATTAACATCTGTTGACGTTCTTATTGCTTTAATATTTTGCCGTTTTGATACTTCAACAAGTGGACTGGAACTGCCAAAAGGGATGAACAATAATGTTTGGTATTTTCAATTCAAAGTTTTGACATACAGAAGGAATAATTGCGCATCGTGAAATAACGGCTGGTAGAATTATTACGGCTATTCTCTTTTGCCTTGTTCGATACTTGATCACAACCTGTGCAGCTAACACATTTGCGCGTTTAAGGTCTGCAAAGCATCCTTTAACCATCTTAACAGACAGATTAAACTAACCGATAACAGAGGTGGGGTTAGAACCCACGCGGACAATCTTTCATTGGAACCTAAGTCCAACGCCTTAACCACTCGGCCACCCTGGTTGAAAGTTTTTCCAGAAAAATCGTGTTAAGACTACCAAATATGGCTAGCAATAACTGTTGGTGTTATAATTACACATATCTTAAATAGAGAAAAAAGACAATTAGCCATGCTGAATTAAGTTAGGCGTATGATTTTTTGGCTTTCCATTTTGTACTGTGAGACATTTAAGTACAAACCCTTCAGCTCAATTAATTTGTGTATATCTTGTATATAAATTTTAAATTACTGCAAAGACTCGTTAATTTATATGGTAGGTAATACCAGAGGTGGGGCTCGAACCCACGCGGACAATCGTCCATTGTAACTTAAGTCTAACGCCTTAACCACTCGGCCACCCTGGTTGAAATTTCAAGTTAATAATGTTACTTGAACTGGGACAAAGTACTGACAATGAACCTTAGTACACATATCTTAAATAGAGAAAAAAGACAATTAGCCATGCTGAATTAAGTTAGGCGTATGATTTTTTGGCTTTCCATTTTGTACTGTGAGACATTTAAGTACAAACCCTTCAGCTCAATTAATTTGTGTATATCTTGTATATAAATTTTAAATTACTGCAAAGACCCGTTAATTTATATGGTAGGTAATACCAGAGGTGGGGCTCGAACCCACGCGGACAATCGTCCATTGTAACTTAAGTCTAACGCCTTAACCACTCGGCCACCCTGGTTGAAATTTCAAGTTAATAATGTTACTTGAACTGGGACAAAGTACTGACAATGAACCTTAGTACACATATCTTAAATAGAGAAAAAAGACAATTAGCCATGCTGAATTAAGTTAGGCGTATGATTTTTTGGCTTTCCATTTTGTACTGTGAGACATTTAAGTACAAACCCTTCAGCTCAATTAATTTGTGTATATCTTGTATATAAATTTTAAATTACTGCAAAGACCCGTTAATTTATATGGTAGGTAATACCAGAGGTGGGGCTCGAACCCACGCGGACAATCGTCCATTGTAACTTAAGTCTAACGCCTTAACCACTCGGCCACCCTGGTTGAAATTTCAAGTTAATAAGGTTACTTGAACTGGGACAAAGTACTGACAATGAACCTTAGTATTCTAAATCGTGCAAAAGCATTAACATCTGTCGACATTCTTATTGCTTTAATATTTTGCCGTTTTGATACTTTAACAAGTGGACTGGAACTGCCAAAAGGGATGGACAATAATGTTTGGTATTTTTAATTTAAAGTTTTGACGTACACAAGGAATAATTGCGCATCGTGAAATAACGGCTGGTAGGATTATTACGGCTATTCTATTTCGCCTTGTTCGATACTTGATCACAACCTGTGCAGCTAACACATTTGCGCGTTTAAAGATTTCAAAGCATCCTTCTACCATCTTAACAGACAGATTAAACTAACCGATACCAGAGGTCGGTTTCGAACTCACGCGGAGAATCGTCCATTTGAACTTAAGTCCAACGCCTTAACCACTCGGCCAAAGCTGGGGCATAATGGACTATACGAAAGGGGAAAACAAAAAAAGGGGGGGAAGGAAGACGGAAAAAAGAAAAAAAAAAAAAAAAAAAGAGAGGCCGGAGGCTTGCTACAACTATGGTAGCATGGAAATCGGACGTTAATTATCAGGGCAATGAACCCCTTAGAGGATTCGAACCCACAACCTTGTGTGCGGGAACGGTCCAACTTGCCGATTGAGCCAGCCAGCCCCAAACGCGTGTGTTAAAATTGAAGTACGATTTGGTTCCGCCGTTAGCACTGAATTTTGCAAAGACATTTATGATTAATTTAAAACAGGTCGCATCAACAATATTGTATATTTTGCTTTCTATAGACTATAAAAAAAATAAAAAAAATATATATGTAGCAATGAAAAAGGCTTCTGTGTATAAGAACAAGGCTACCGGTCCCCCGGGAAACCATCCCGTATTGTCCACTCACAAGGTGGGGGTTTCACATCAGCCCACGATGCTCATTGTTGCCGGCTTCTCCAAAACGTGTTACTGCTTGATCCAAACTTCTCCCTTCCCAGACAGCCCTAAAACGTCCGAGTTCTATGCTACCATAGGTACTAAGTAGTAATAAAATAGAGGCTCGTTGCCCCGCTGATTAACGTACGATTTTCGTGCTACCATAGATACGAAGTAAGTGAGGCTTGTTGCCCCGCAAATTAACGTCCGACTTTCGTGCTACCATAGTTACAAGGTAAAAGAGAGGCTCGTTGCCTCGCTGATTAACGTCCGATTTCCATGCTACCATAGTTACAATTTCCTTATTGAATGAAGCAGTTGCCCCGATAACTAACGTTCGATTTCCATGCTACCATAGTGACAAGATAGTGACTGAATAGAGGCTCGTTGCCTCGATAGTTAACGTCCGATTTTCATGCTACCATAGTGACAAGGTAGTAATTAAGTGAGGATGGCTGCACCGATGTGATTAAGTGAGGCTCTTTGCCTCGATAGTTAACGTCCGATTTCCATGTTACGATAGTGACAAGGTAGTGACTGAATAGAGGCTCGCTGCCTCGATAGTTAACGTCCGATTTTCATGCTACCATAGTGACAAGGTAGTAATTAAGTGAGGATGGCTGCACCGATGTGATTAAGTGAGGCTCTTTGCCTCGATAGTTAACGTCCGATTTCCATGTTACGATAGTGACAAGGTAGTGACTGAATAGAGGCTCGTTGCCTCGATAGTTAACGTCCGATTTCCATGTTACGATAGTGACAAGGTAGTGACTGAATAGAGGCTCGTTGCCTCGATAGTTAACGTCCGATTTCCATGCTACCATAGTGACAAGGTAGTAATTAAGTGAGGATGGCTGCACCGATGTGATTAAGTGAGGCTCTTTGCCTCGATAGTTAACGTCCGATTTCCATGTTACGATAGTGACAAGGTAGTGACTGAATAGAGGCTCGCTGCCTCGATAGTTAACGTCCGATTTTCATGCTACCATAGTGACAAGGTAGTAATTAAGTGAGGATGGCTGCACCGATGTGATTAAGTGAGGCTCTTTACCTCGATAGTTAAGGTCCGATTTCCATGTTACGATAGTGACAAGGTAGTGACTGAATAGAGGCTCGTTGCCTCGATAGTTAACGTCCGATTTCCATGCTACCATAGTGACAAGGTAGTAATTAAGTGAGGATGGCTGCACCGATATGATTAAGTGAGGCTCTTTGCCTCGATAGTTAACGTCCGATTTCCATGCTACCATAGTGACAAGGTAGTGACTGAATAGAGGCTCGTTGCCTCGATAGTTAACGTCCGATTTCCATGTTACGATAGTGACAAGGTAGTGACTGAATAGAGGCTCGTTGCCTCGATAGTTAACGTCCGATTTCCATGTTACGATAGTGACAAGGTAGTGACTGAATAGAGGCTCGTTGCCTCGATAGTTAACGTCCGATTTCCATGCTACCATAGTGACAAGGTAGTAATTAAGTGAGGATGGCTGCACCGATGTGATTAAGTGAGGCTCTTTGCCTCGATAGTTAACGTCTGATTTCCATGTTACGATAGTGACAAGGTAGTGACTGAATAGAGGCTCGCTGCCTCGATAGTTAACGTCCGATTTTCATGCTACCATAGTGACAAGGTAGTAATTAAGTGAGGATGGCTGCACCGATGTGATTAAGTGAGGCTCTTTACCTCGATAGTTAAGGTCCGATTTCCATGCTACCATAGTGACAAGGTAGTGACTGAATAGAGGCTCGTTGCCTCGATAGTTAACGTCCGATTTCCATGTTACGATAGTGACAAGGTAGTGACTGAATAGAGGCTCGTTGCCTCGATAGTTAACGTCCGATTTCCATGCTACCATAGTGACAAGGTAGTAATTAAGTGAGGATGGCTGCACCGATGTGATTAAGTGAGGCTCTTTGCCTCGATAGTTAACGTCCGATTTCCATGTTACGATAGTGACAAGGTAGTGACTGAATAGAGGCTCGTTGCCTCGATAGTTAACGTCCGATTTCCATGTTACGATAGTGACAAGGTAGTAATTAAGTGAGGATGGCTGCACCGATGTGATTAAGTGAGGCTCTTTGCCTCGATAGTTAACGTCCGATTTCCATGTTACGATAGTGACAAGGTAGTAACTGAATAGAGGCTCGTTGCCTCGATAGTTAACGTCCGATTTCCATGCTACCATAGTGACAAGGTAGTAATTAAGTGAGGATGGCTGCACCGATATGATTAATTGAGGCTTTTTGCCTCGATAGTTAACGTCCGATTTCCATGTTACGATAGTGACAGGTAGTGTTTAAATAGAGGCTCGTTGCCTCGATAGTTAACGTCCGATTTCCATGCTACGATGGTTGGCAGAAAAGATGTGAGGAAGAGTGAAGATAACGTCCGATTTCCATGTTACGATAGTGACAGGTAGTGTTTAAATAGAGGCTCGTTGCCTCGATAGTTAACGTCCGATTTCCATGCCACGATGGAAAAGATGGAAGGCAGAATGCTCTGTGCAGATAACGTCCGATTTTCGTGCATAGGTATAAAGTTGGGGCTCGTCGCCCCTTTTATTAACGTCCGATTTCCGTGTTACCATAGTTAGCGATTATTATTAAAGCTAAATCTATTTCTTCCTCTGCTCTATTTCCAATTTCTTTAATTGAACCCAAGCATCAAATGAAATAGCTCCTGATGTTGTCTAGAAAATTATAAATTATCAGGAATTAAGGTTTGAATATCAATAGATAAATAAAATTAAGAACATACACCACTCACAGCAATTTTTGCAGGCTCTTTTGAAGGACTTCGTGAAGCAATTTTTGGAGGCTCTTTAGAATGACTCGGTGATGTAGTCTATAAAATTGTACAAATATATAAAAGTAACTAATAATTTTCTAAAATGCAACATTAAATAAAATTTAAATTTTTTCATAATTACCAAATCAAGTGGGGTTCGCCTTGCATACACGAATCGATTTTTAACTGCTGATGGTGGTGAAGAAGGGTGGTTCGTTGCAGTAGAAGGTGATTTGGTTGCGGTGGAGGAAGGTGGTTTAGTTGTAGTGGAAGGTGATTTGGTGATTGTCGATGTTGATGTCGACGTTGAAAGTGACTAAAACAATTAAATGAATATCCCCAACTTGACAAAGCATATTACAACAACGCATGTGGAATGTTGATTATTGTAAATTGTAAGTAAGTACGAAAGTAATCCATATATATATATATCAATATCACCTTATGGTAACCGCAATTGCAAACAATAACATTTCCAAAGAGGTTGATGTTCGAGCTGCTTTGATGTCTTGGACACTTTTCAATCTTAAGCATTATTTTGAACCACACAGATGATGATGGTGGCCGTTCTCCTCTTCCAAAAACATATTGACGCTGAGCATAGGCTCTTAAGCGTTGGTGCCAAACAGCTGCTGGCAAACCTTGCTTTGGCATGATTTTTTACACAATTTTCAAAACGAAAAAACAGAAAGACTAAACTTACTGGGAACAGATCTAAATTTTAAAAGCAAGTTGTATATGCATATACAATAGGATCCACAGGACATACCCTATATATTCTCGCTAGTTTATTTTTCTTAGGCCTTAGGTACCTTTTTAACGTTATCCGTGGTTATAAGTATATGACATTTGAGGATATACCAACTAGCATTCTTGAACATAGATCTTTGTGTTGGCTTGTTTTTGTTGTTTTGCTGATAAACATTCCATTTGGTTGGCTATGTTGTCTCTTTGGCTAGCTGTATTTGAGGATCAATGCTGAAATTGGGGGAAACTACAATAGCCTTTCGTCGTGGACGGGTGAAAATATATTTTGTAGCTTCAGCAATACTTACTTAATCAAATTTAGCTACGTAGCTAGTTGCAGCCCCTTGCAAAATGTTAACCGAACCTTAGCTAGTTTGTTATTTATACCTTAGCTAGCTACACTTCTTCTTAGTTAGTCATAGCTCGTTGCAATTCTTAACCTAATTTTCCTACTCATCACGCAGAGCGAGAGGGATGCTTTGTGATTATTTCACGATAGTTATGTGATATATATGCACGTCTTTGGAAAAGGGGGAGGGGGCTTATACTTTGGCTGGACTTGTGAAGTTTTTTACACATGTTGAAGACTACAAACGGATATTTATTGAGAGCGAAGGCATAGGGAGTCATGTCACACTGCGATATAAAACTCTATATTAAAGTAAAATACTCTTTTGATGCTGATATGCAGCCCAAAAGACACAAAAAAGACACCAGTGTCAAACGCCAACGATCGCCATTTTGTTTTGGTCGAAATTCAGAATTCCCAGTATAAACCAATCAGAACGCAGAACAGTCCCAAATTTGAAAAATGGGAAATCTAGCCAATGACTGCACAGAGCTGTCCCATTTTTAGTTCTCTATTGTTATTCTTTATTGTTTAAAATGGGAAAAATGGGACAGATACGCAACCTGATTGGATGGAATTCCCATTTTAACAATAGACATTTTCCCATTTTCGGGCGTCCAACGAGTTAACCATACGGCCACCCTGGTTGAAATTTCAAGTTAATAAGGTTACTTGAACTTGGAAAATGTACTGACAATGAACCTTAGTATTCCAAATCGTGCAAAAGCATTAACATCTGTCGACGTTCTTATTGCTTTAATATTTTGCCGTTTTGATACTTCAACAAGTGGACTGGAACTGCCAAAAGGGATGGACAATAATATTTGGTATTTTCAATTTAGAGTTTTGACATACAGAAGGAATAATTGCGCCCCGTGAAATAACGGCTGGTAAGATTATTACGGCTATTCTATTTCACCTTGTTCGATACTTGATCACAACCTGTGCAGCTAACACATTTGCGCGTTTAAAGTCTTCAAAGCATCCTTCAACCATCTTAACAGGCAGATTAAACTAACCGATACCAGAGGTGGTGTTCGAACCCACGTGCACAATCGTCCATTGGAACTTAAGTCCAACGCCTTAACCACTCGGCCACCCTTGTTGAAATTTTTTTGAGCAGAAAAATCGTGTTAAGACTACCAAATATGACTAGCAATAACTGTTAGTGTTATAATTACACCTTTCTTAAATGGAGAAAAAAGACAATTACCCGTGCTGAAATAACTTCGGCGTATAATTTTTTGGCTTTCCATTTTGTACTGTGTGACATTTAAGTACAAACCCTTCAGCTCAATTAATTTGTGTAAATCTTGTATATAATATAAACTTTAAATTACTGCAAAGACCCGTTAATTTATATGGTAGGTAATACCAGAGGTGGGGTTCGAACCAACGCGGACAATCGTCCGTTGGAACTTAAGTCCAACACCTTAACCACTCGGCCACCCTGTTTGAAATTTAAAGTTAATAAGGTTACTTGAACTTGGAAAAAGTACTGACAATGAACCTTAGTATTCTAAATCGTGCAAAAGCATTAACATCTGTCGACGTTCTTATTGCTTCAATATTTTGCGGTTTTGATACTTCAACAAGTGGACTGGAACTGCCAAAAGGGATGGACAATAATGTTTGGGATTTTCAATTTAAAGTTTTGACAGCCAGAAGGAATAATTGCGCATCGTGAGATAACGGCTGGTAGGATTATTACGGCTATTCTATTTCGCCTTGGTGGATAATTTATCACAACCTGTGCAGCTAACACATTTGCGCGTTTAAATTCTTCAAAGCATCCTTCAACCATCTTAACAGACAGATTAAACTAACCGATAACAGAGGTGGTGCTCAATCCCACGCGCACAATCGTCCATGGGAACTTAAGTCCAACGCCTTAACCACTCGGCCACCCTGGTTGAAAGTATAACCAGTAAAATCGTGTTAAGAGTAACAAATATGACTAGCAATAACTGTTAGTGTTATAAGTACAAAATTCTTAAATAGAGTAAAAAGACAATTACCCATGCTGAATTAACTTCGGCGTATAATTTTTTGGCTTTCCATTTTGTACTGTGTGACATTTAAGTATAAACCCTTCAGCTCAATTAATTTGTGTAAATCTTGTATATAATATAAACTTTAAATTACTGCAAAGACCCGTTAATTTATATGGTAGGTAATACCAGAGGTGGGGTTCGAACCAACGCGGACAATCGACCATTGGAACGCAAGTCCAACGTCTTAACCACTCGGCCAACCTGTTTGAAATTTAAAGTTAATAAGGTTACTTGAACTTGGAAAAAGTACTGACAATGAACCTTAGTGTTCTAAATCGTGCAAAAGCATTAACATCTGTCGACGTTCTTATTGCTTTAATATTTTGCCGTTTTGATACTTCAACAAGTGGACTGGAACTGCCAAAAGGGATGGACAATAATGTTTGGTATTTTCAATTCAGAATTTTGACATACAGAAGGAATAATTGCGCATCGTAAAATAACCGCTGGTAGGATTATTACGGCTATTCTATTTCACCTTGTTCGATACTTGATCACAACCTGTGCAGCTAACACATTTGCGCGATAAAAGTCTTCAAAGTATCCTTCAACCATCTTAACAGACAGATTAAACTAACCGATACCAGAGGTGGGGTTCGAACCCACGCGGACAATCGTCCATTGGAACTTAAGTCCAACGCCTTAACCACTCGGCCACCCTAGTTGAAAGTTTAACCAGAAAAATCGTGTTAAGACTACCAAATATGACTAGGAATAACTGTTAGTGTGATAATTTCACATTTCTTAAATAGAGAAAAAAGACAATTACCCATGCTGAATTAACTTCGGCGTATAATTTTTTGGCTTTCCATTTCGTACTGTGTGACATTTAAGTACAAACCCTTCAGCTCAATTAATTTGTATATATCTTGTATATAACATAAATTTTAAATTACTGAAAAGACCTGTTAAATTATATGGTAGGTAATACCAGAGGTGGGGTTCGAACTCACGCGGACAATCGTCCATTGGAACTTAAGTCCAGCGCCTTAACCACTCGGCCACCCTGGTTGAAATTTCAAGTTAATAAGGTTACTGGAACTTGGAAAAAGTACTGACAATGAACCTTAGTGTTCTAAATCGTGCAAAAGCATTAACATCTGTCGACGTTCTTTTTGCTTTAATATTTTGCCGTTTTGATACTTCAACAAGGGGACTGGAACTGCCAAAAGGGATGGACAATAATGTTTGGTATTTTCAATTCAGAATTTTGACATACAGAAGGAATAATTGCGCATCGTGAAATAACCGCTGGTAGGATTATTACGGCTATTCTATTTCACCTTGTTCGATACTTGATCACAACCTGTGCAGCTAACACATTTGCGCGATAAAAGTCTTCAAAGTATCCTTCAACCATCTTAACAGACAGATTAAACTAACCGATAACAGAGGTGGGGTTCGAACCCACGCGGACAATCGTCCATTGGAACTTAAGTCCAACGCCTTAACCACTCGGCCACCCTGGTTGAAAGTTTAACCAGAAAAATCGTGTTAAGACTACCAAATATGACTAGGAATAACTGTTAGTTTGATAATTTCACATTTCTTCATTAGAGAAAAAAGACAATTACCCATGCTGAATTAACTTCGGCGTATAATTTTTTTGGCTTTCCATTTCGTACTGTGTGACATTTAAGTACAAACCCTTCAGCTCAATTAATTTGTGTATATCTTGTATATAACTTAATTTTTAAATTACTGAAAAGACCTGTTAATTATATGGAAGATAATACCAGAGGTGGGGTTCGAACCCACGCGGACAATCGTCCATTGGAACTTAAGTCCAGCGCCTTAACCACTCGGCCACCCTGGTTGAAATTTCAAGTTAATAAGGTTACTGGAACTTGGAAAAAGTACTGACAATGAACCTTAGTATTCCAAATCATGCAAAAGCATTAACCTCTGTCGACGTTCTTATTGCTTTAATATTTTGCCGTTTTGAGACTTCAACAAGTGGACTGGAACTGCCAGAAGGGATGGACAATAATGTTTGGTATTTTCAATTTAGAATTTTGACATACAGAAGGAATAATTGCGCATCGTGGAATAACGGCTGGTAGGATTATTACGGCTATTCTATTTCACCTTGTTCGATACTTGATCACAACCTGTGCAGCTAACACATTTGCGCGATAAAAGTCTTCAAAGTATCCTTCAACCATCTTATCTTAACAGACAGATTAAACTAACCGATAACAGAGGTGGGGTTCGAACCCACGCGGACAATCGTCCATTGGAACTTAAGTCCAGCGCCTTAACCACTCGGCCACCCTGGTTGAAATTTTAAACAGAAAAATCGTGTTAAGACTACCAAATATGACTAGGAATAACTGTTAGTGTGATAATTTCACATTTCTTAAATAGAGAAAAAAGACAATTACCCATGCTGAATTAACTTCGGCGTATAATTTTTTGGCTTTCCATTTCGTACTGTGTGACATTTAAGTACAAACCCTTCAGCTCAATTAATTTGTGTATATCTTGTATATAACATAAATTTTAAATTACTGAAAAGACCTGTTAAATTATATGGTAGGTAATACCAGAGGTGGGGTTCGAACTCACGCGGACAATCGTCCATTGGAACTTAAGTCCAGCGCCTTAACCACTCGGCCACCCTGGTTGAAATTTCAAGTTAATAAGGTTACTGGAACTTGGAAAAAGTACTGACAATGAACCTTAGTGTTCTAAATCGTGCAAAAGCATTAACATCTGTCGACGTTCTTTTTGCTTTAATATTTTGCCGTTTTGATACTTCAACAAGGGGACTGGAACTGCCAAAAGGGATGGACAATAATGTTTGGTATTTTCAATTCAGAATTTTGACATACAGAAGGAATAATTGCGCATCGTGAAATAACCGCTGGTAGGATTATTACGGCTATTCTATTTCACCTTGTTCGATACTTGATCACAACCTGTGCAGCTAACACATTTGCGCGATAAAAGTCTTCAAAGTATCCTTCAACCATCTTAACAGACAGATTAAACTAACCGATAACAGAGGTGGGGTTCGAACCCACGCGGACAATCGTCCATTGGAACTTAAGTCCAACGCCTTAACCACTCGGCCACCGTGGTTGAAAGTTTAACCAGAAAAATCGTGTTAAGACTACCAAATATGACTAGGAATAACTGTTAGTTTGATAATTTCACATTTCTTCATTAGAGAAAAAAGACAATTACCCATGCTGAATTAACTTCGGCGTATAATTTTTTTGGCTTTCCATTTCGTACTGTGTGACATTTAAGTACAAACCCTTCAGCTCAATTAATTTGTGTATATCTTGTATATAACTTAATTTTTAAATTACTGAAAAGACCTGTTAAATTATATGGAAGATAATACCAGAGGTGGGGTTCGAACCCACGCGGACAATCGTCCATTGGAACTTAAGTCCAGCGCCTTAACCACTCGGCCACCCTGGTTGAAATTTCAAGTTAATAAGGTTACTGGAACTTGGAAAAAGTACTGACAATGAACCTTAGTATTCCAAATCATGCAAAAGCATTAACCTCTGTCGACGTTCTTATTGCTTTAATATTTTGCCGTTTTGAGACTTCAACAAGTGGACTGGAACTGCCAGAAGGGATGGACAATAATGTTTGGTATTTTCAATTTAGAATTTTGACATACAGAAGGAATAATTGCGCATCGTGGAATAACGGCTGGTAGGATTATTACGGCTATTCTATTTCACCTTGTTCGATACTTGATCACAACCTGTGCAGCTAACACATTTGCGCGATAAAAGTCTTCAAAGTATCCTTCAACCATCTTATCTTAACAGACAGATTAAACTAACCGATACCAGAGGTGGGGTTCGAACCCACGCGGACAATCGTCCATTGGAACTTAAGTCCAACGCCTTAACCACTCGGCCACCCTGGTTGAAATTTTAAACAGAAAAATCGTGTTAAGACTACCAAATATGACTAGGAATAACTGTTAGTGTTATAATTACACAATTTTTAAATAGTGAAAAAAGACAATTACCCATGCTGAATTAACTTCGGCGTATAATTTTTTGGCTTTCCATTTTGTACTGTGTGACATTTAAGTACAAACCCTTCAGCTCAATTAATTTGTGTATATCTTGTATATAATATAAACTTTAAACTACTGGAAAGACCCGTTAATTTATATGGTAGGTAATACCAGAGGTGGGGTTCGAACACACGCGGACAATCGTCCATTGGAATTTAAGTCCAACGCCTTAACCACTCGGCCACCCTGGTTGAAATTTCAAGTTAATAAGGTTACTTGAACTTGGAAAAAGTACTGACAATGAACCTTAGTATTCCAAATCGTGCAAAAGCATTAACATCTGTCGACGTTCTTATTGCTTTAATATTTTGCCGTTTTGATACTTCAACAAGTGGACTGGAACTGCCAAAAGGGATGGACAATAATGTTTGGTATTTTCAATTCAGAATTTTGACATACAGAAGGAATAATTGCGCATCGTGAAATAACCGCTGGTAGGATTATTACGGCTATTCTATTTCACCTTGTTCGATACTTGATCACAACCTGTGCAGCTAACATATTTGCGCGGTAAAAGTCTTCAAAGTATCCTTCACTCATCTTAACAGACAGATTAAACTAACCGATACCAGAGGTGAGGTTCGAACCCAGGCGGACAATCGTCCATTGTAACTTAAGTCCAACGCCTTAACCACTCGGCCACCCTGGTTGAAAGTTTAATCAGAAAAATTGTGTTAAGAGTACCAAATATGACTAGCAATAACTGTTAATGTTATAATTACACAATTCTTTAATAGAGAAAAAAGACAATTACCCATGCTGAATTAACTTCGGCGTATAATTTTTTGGCTCTTCATTTTGTACTGTGTGACATTTAAGTACAAACCATTCAGCTGAATTAATTTGTGTATATCTGGTATATAATATAAACTTCAAATTACTGCAAAGACCATTTAATTTATATGGTAGGTAATACCAAAGGTGGGGTTCGAACCCACGCGAACAATCGTCAATTGGACCTTAATTCCAACGCCTTAACCACTCGGCCACCCTGGTTGAAATTTCAAGTTAATAAGGTTACTTGAACTTGGAAAAAGTACTGACAATGAACCTTAGTATTCTAAATCGTGCAAAAGCATTAACATCTGTCGACGTTCTTATTGTTTTAATATTTTGCCGTTTTGATACTTGAACAAGTGGACTGGAACTGCCAAAAGGGATAGACAATAATTTTTGATATTTTCAATTTACAGTTTTGACATACAGAAGGAATAATTGCGCATAGTGAAATAAAAGCTGGTAGGATTATTACGTCTATTCTATTTCACTTTGTTCGATACTTGATCACAACGTGTGCAGCTAACACATTTGCGCGTTTAAATTCTTGAAAGTATCCTTCAACTATCTTAACAGACAGATTGAATAACCTATATCAGAGGTGGGGTTCGAACCCACGCGGACAATCATCCATTGGAACTTAATACCAACGCCTTAACCACTCGGCCACCCTGGTTGAAAGTTTAATCAGAAAAATCGTGTTAAGACTACCAAATAGGACTAGCAATAACTGTTAGTGTTATAAGTACAAATTTCTTAAATAGAGAAAAAAGACAATTACCCATGCTGAATTAACTTCGGCGTATAATTTTTTGGCTTTCCATTTTGTGACATTTAAGTACAAACACTTCAGCTCAATTAATTTGTGTATATCTTGTATATAACATAAATTTTAAATTACTGAAAAGACCTGTTAAATTATATGGTAGGTAATACCAGAGGTGGGATTCGAACCCACGCGGACAATCGGCCATTGGAACTTAAGTCCAACACTTTAACCACTCGGCCAACCCTGGTTGACATTTCAAGTTAATAAGGTTACTTGAACTTGGAAAAAGTACTGACAATGAACCTTAGTATTGTAAATCGTGCAAAAGCATTAACATCTGTCGACGTTCTTATGGTTTTAATATTTTGCCGTTTTGATACTTGAACAAGTGGACTGGAACTGCCAAAAGGGATAGACAATAATGTTTGGTATTTTCAATTTAAAGTTTTGACATACAGAAGGAATAATTGCGCATAGTGAAATAACGGCTGGTAGGATTATTACGTCTATTCTATTTCACCTTGTTCGATACTTGATCACAACGTGTGCAGCTAACACATTTGCGCGTTTAAATTCTTCAAAGTATCCTTCAACCATCTTAACAGACAGATTGAATAACCTATACCAGAGGTGGGGTTCGAACCCACGCGGACAATCGTCCATTGGAACTTAATACCAACGCCTTAACCACTCGGCCACCCTGGTTGAAAGTTTAACCAGAAAAATCGTGTTAAGACTACCAAATATGACTATCAATAACTGTTAGTGTTATAAGTACAAATTTGTTAAATAGAGAAAAAAGACAATTACCCATGCTTAATTAACTTCGACGTATAAATTTTTGGCTTTCCATTTTGTACTGTGTGACATTTAAGAACAAACCCTTCAGCTCAATTAATTTGTGTATATCTTGTATATAATATAAACTTTAAATTACTGCAAAGATCCGTTAATTTATATGGTAGGTAATACTAGAGGTGGGATTCGAACCCACGCGGACAATCGTCCATTGGAACTTAAGTCCAACGCCTTAACCACTCGGCCACCCTGGTTGAAATTTTTTTGAGCAGAAAAATCGTGTTAAGACTACCAAATATGACTAGCAATAACTGTTAGTGTTATAAGTACAAATTTCTTAAATGGAGAAAAAAGACAATTACCCATGCTGAATTAACTTCGGCGTATAATTCTTTGGCTTTCCATTTTGTACTGTGTGACATTTAAGTACAAACCCTTCAGCTCAATTAATTTGTGTATATCTTGTATATAATATAAACTTTAAACTACTGGAAAGACCCGTTAATTTATATGGTAGGTAATACCAGAGGTGGGGTTCGAACACACGCGGACAATCGTCCATTGGAACTTAAGTCCAACGCCTTAACCACTAAGCCACCCTGGTTGAAATTTCAAGCTAATAAGGTTACTTGAACTTGGAAAAAGTACTGACAATGAACCTTAGTATTCCAAATCGTGCAAAAGCATTAACATCTGTCGACCTCCTGATTGCTTTAATATTTTGCCGTTTTGATACTTCAACAAGTGGAGTGGAACTGCCAAAAGGGATGGACAATAATGTTTGGTATTTTCAATTTAGAATTTTGTCATACAGAAGGAATAATTGCGCATCGTGAAATAACGGCTGGTAGGATTATTACGGCTATTCTATTTCACCTTGTTCGATACTTGATCAAAACCTGTGCAGCTAACACATTTGCGCGGTAAAAGTCTTCAAAGTATCCTTCACTCATCTTAACAGACAGATTAAACTAACCGATACCAGAGGTGAGGTTCGAACCCAGGCGGACAATCGTCCATTGTAACTTAAGTCCAACGCCTTAACCACTCGGCCACCCTGGTTGAAAGTTTAATCAGAAAAATTGTGTTAAGAGTACCAAATATGACTAGCAATAACTGTTAATGTTATAATTACACAATTCTTTAATAGAGAAAAAAGACAATTACCCATGCTGAATTAACTTCGGCGTATAATTTTTTGGCTCTTCATTTTGTACTGTGTGACATTTAAGTACAAACCATTCAGCTGAATTAATTTTTGTATATCTGGTATATAATATAAACTTCAAATTACTGCAAAGACCAGTTAATTTATATGGTAGGTAATACCAAAGGTGGGGTTCGAACCCACGCGAACAATCGTCAATTGGACCTTAATTCCAACGCCTTAACCACTCGGCCACCCTGGTTGAAATTTCAAGTTAATAAGGTTACTTGAACTTGGAAAAAGTACTGACAATGAACCTTAGTATTCTAAATCGTGCAAAAGCATTAACATCTGTCGACGTTCTTATTGTTTTAATATTTTGCCGTTTTGATACTTGAACAAGTGGACTGGAACTGCCAAAAGGGATAGACAATAATTTTTGATATTTTCAATTTACAGTTTTGACATACAGAAGGAATAATTGCGCATAGTGAAATAAAGGCTGGTAGGATTATTACGTCTATTCTATTTCACTTTGTTCGATACTTGATCACAACCTGTGCAGCTAACACATTTGCGCGTTTAAATTCTTGAAAGTATCCTTCAACTATCTTAACAGACAGATTGAATAACCTATATCAGAGGTGGGGTTCGAACCCACGCGGACAATCATCCATTGGAACTTAATACCAACGCCTTAACCACTCGGCCACCCTGGTTGAAAGTTTAATCAGAAAAATCGTGTTAAGACTACCAAATAGGACTAGCAATAACTGTTAGTGTTATAAGTACAAATTTCTTAAATAGAGAAAAAAGACAATTACCCATGCTGAATTAACTTCGGCGTATAATTTTTTGGCTTTCCATTTTGTGACATTTAAGTACAAACACTTCAGCTCAATTAATTTGTGTATATCTTGTATATAACATAAATTTTAAATTACTGAAAAGACCTGTTAAATTATATGGTAGGTAATACCAGAGGTGCGGTTCGAACCCACGCGGAAAATCGGCCATTGGAACTTAAGTCCAACACTTTAACCACTCGGCCAACCCTGGTTGAAATTTCAAGTTAATAAGGTTACTTGAACTTGGAAAAAGTACTGACAATGAACCTTAGTATTGTAAATCGTGCAAAAGCATTAACATCTGTCGACGTTCTTATGGTTTTAATATTTTGCCGTTTTGATACTTGAACAAGTGGACTGGAACTGCCAAAAGGGATAGACAATAATGTTTGGTATTTTCAATTTAAAGTTTTGACATACAGAAGGAATAATTGGCGCATAGTGAAATAACGGCTGTAGGATTATTAGGTCTATTCTATTTCACCTTGTTCTGATACTTGATCACAACGTGTGCAGCTAACACATTTGCGCGTTTAAATTCTTCAAAGTATCCTTCAACCATCTTAACAGACAGATTGAATAACCTATACCAGAGGTGGGGTTCGAACCCACGCGGACAATCGTCCATTGGAACTTAATACCAACGCCTTAACCACTCGGCCACCCTGGTTTGAAAGTTTAACCAGAAAAAATCGTGTTAGACTACCAAATATGACTAGCAATAACTGTTAGTGTTATTAAGTACAAATTTGTTAAATAGAGAAAAAAAGACAATTACCCATGCTGAATTAACTTCGACGTATAAATTTTTGGCTTTCCATTTTGTACTGTGTGACATTTAAGAAACAAACCCTTCAGCTCAATTAATTTGTGTATATCTTGTATATAATATAAACTTTAAAATACTGCAAAAGATCCGTTAATTTATATGGTAGGTAATACTAGAGGTGGGATTCGAACCCACGCGGACAATCGTCCATTGGAACTTAAGTCCAACGCCTTAACCACTCGGCCACCCTGGTTGAAATTTTTTTGAGCAGAAAAATCGTGTTAAGACTACCAAATATGACTAGCAATAACTGTTAGTGTTATAAGTACAAATTTCTTAAATGGAGAAAAAAGACAATTACCCATGCTGAATTAACTTCGGCGTATAATTCTTTGGCTTTCCATTTTGTACTGTGTGACATTTAAGTACAAACCCTTCAGCTCAATTAATTTGTGTATATCTTGTATATAATATAAACTTTAAACTACTGGAAAGACCCGTTAATTTATATGGTAGGTAATACCAGAGGTGGGGTTCGAACACACGCGGACAATCGTCCATTGGAACTTAAGTCCAACGCCTTAACCACTCGGCCACCCTGGTTGAAATTTCAAGTTAATAAGGTGACTTGAACTTGGAAAAAGTACTGACAATGAACCTTAGTATTCCAAATCGTGCAAAAGCATTAACATCTGTCGACGTTCTTATTGCTTTATTATTTTGCCGTTTTGATACTTCAACAAGTGGACTGGAACTGCCAAAAGGGATGGACAATAATGTTTGGTATTTTCAATTCAGAATTTTGACATACAGAAGGAATAATTGCGCATCGTGAAATAACCGCTGGTAGGATTATTACGGCTATTCTATTTCACCTTGTTCGATACTTGATCACAACCTGTGCAGCCAACACATTTGCGCGTTTAAAGTCTTCAAAGCATCCTTCAACCATCTTAACAGACAGATTAAACTAACCGATACCAGAGTTGGGGTTCGAACCCACGCGAACAATCGTCCATTGGAACTTAAGTCCAACGCCTTAACCACTCGGCCACCCTGGTTGAAATTTAAAGTTAAAAAGGTTACTTGAACTTGGAAAAAGTTCTGACAATGAACTTTAGTATTCTAAATCGTGCAAAAACATTAACATATGTCGACGTTCTTATTGCTTTAATGTTTTGCCGTTTTGATACTTGAACAAGTGGACTGGAACTGCCAAAAGGGATAGACAATAATGTTTGATATTTTCAATTTAAAGTTTTGACATACAGAAGGAATAATTGCGCATAGTGAAATAACGGCTGATAGGATTATTACGTCTATTCTATTTCACCTTGTTCGATACTTGATCAAAACGTGTGCAGCTAACACATTTGCGCGTTTAAATTCTTCAAAGTATCCTTCAACCATCTTAACAGACAGATTGAATAACCTATACCAGAGGTGGGGTTCGAACCCACGCGGACAATCGTCCATTGGAACTTAATACCAACGCCTTAATCACTCGGCCACCCTGGTTGAAAGTTTAACCAGAAAATTCGTGTTAAGACTACCAAATATGACTAGCAATAACTGTTAGTGTTATAAGTACAAATTTGTTAAATAGAGAAAAAAGACAATTACCCATGCTGAATTAACTTCGACGTATAATTTTTTGGCTTTCCATTTTGTACTGTGTGACATTTAAGAACAAACCCTTCAGCTCAATTAATTTGTGTATATCTTGTATATAATATAAACTTTAAATTACTGCAAAGACCCGTTAATTTATATGGTAGGTAATACCAGAGGTGGGGTTCGAACCAACGCGGACAATCGACCATTGGAACGCAAGTCCAACGTCTTAACCACTCGGCCACCCTGTTTGAAATTTAAAGTTAATAAGGTTACTTGAACTTGGAAAAAGTACTGACAATGAACCTTAGTGTTCTAAATCGTGCAAAAGCATTAACATCTGTCGACGTTCTTATTGCTTTAATATTTTGCCGTTTTGATACTTCAACAAGTGGACTGGAACTGCCAAAAGGGATGGACAATAATGTTTGGTATTTTCAATTCAGAATTTTGACATACAGAAGGAATAATTGCGCATCGTGAAATAACCGCTGGTAGGATTATTACGGCTATTCTATTTCACCTTGTTCGATACTTGATCACAACCTGTGCAGCTAACACA
Source organism: Hydractinia echinata (assembly GCA_030067915.1). Lineage (NCBI taxonomy): Eukaryota > Metazoa > Cnidaria > Hydrozoa > Anthoathecata > Hydractiniidae > Hydractinia > Hydractinia echinata. The sequence continues at coordinate 1,241,554 of JASGCC010000054.1, read as the reverse complement.
TTGGCGCGATAAAAGTCTTCAAAGTATTCTTCAACCATCTTAACAGACAGATTAAACTAACCGATACCAGAGGTGGGGTTCGAACCCACGCGGACAATCGTCCATTGGAACTTAAGTCCAACGCCTTAACCACTCGGCCACCCTGGTTGAAAGTTTAACCAGAAAAATCGTGTTAAGACTACCAAATATGACTAGGAATAACTGTTAGTGTGATAATTTCACATTTCTTAAATAGAGAAAAAAGACAATTACCCATGCTGAATTAACTTCGGCGTATAAATTTTTGGCTTTCCATTTCGTACTGTGTGACATTTAAGTACAAACCCTTCAGCTCAATTAATTTGTGTACATCTTGTATATAACATAAATTTTAAATTACTGAAAAGACCTGTTAAATTATATGGTAGGTAATACCAGAGGTGGGGTTCGAACCCACGCGGACAATCGTCCATTGGAACTTAAGTCCAGCGCCTTAACCACTCGGCCACCCTGGTTGAAATTTCAAGTTAATAAGGTTACTGGAACTTGGAAAAAGTACTGACAATGAACCTTAGTGTTCTAAATCGTGCAAAAGCATTAACATCTGTCGACGTTCTTTTTGCTTTAATATTTTGCCGTTTTGATACTTCAACAAGGGGACTGGAACTGCCAAAAGGGATGGACAATAATGTTTGGTATTTTCAATTCAGAATTTGACATACAGAAGGAATAATTGCGGCATCGTGAAATAACCGCTGGTAGGATTATTACGGCTATTCTATTTCACCTTGTTCGATACTTGATCACAACCTGTGCAGCTAACACATTTGCGCGATAAAAGTCTTCAAAGTATCCTTCAACCATCTTAACAGACAGATTAAACTAACCGATACCAGAGGTGGGGTTCGAACCCACGCGGACAATCGTCCATTGGAACTTAAGTCCAACGCCTTAACCACTCGGCCACCCTGGTTGAAAGTTTAACCAGAAAAATCGTGTTAAGACTACCAAATATGACTAGGAATAACTGTTAGTTTGATAATTTCACATTTCTTCATTAGAGAAAAAAGACAATTACCCATGCTGAATTAACTTCGGCGTATAATTTTTTTGGCTTTCCATTTCGTACTGTGTGACATTTAAGTACAAACCCTTCAGCTCAATTAATTTGTGTATATCTTGTATATAACATAAATTTTAAATTACTGAAAAGACCTGTTAAATTATATGGAAGATAATACCAGAGGTGGGGTTCGAACCCACGCGGACAATCGTCCATTGGAACTTAAGTCCAGCGCCTTAACCACTCGGCCACCCTGGTTGAAATTTCAAGTTAATAAGGTTACTGGAAGTTGGAAAAAGTACTGACAATGAACCTTAGTATTCCAAATCATGCAAAAGCATTAACATCTGTCGACGTTCTTATTGCTTTAATATTTTGCCGTTTTGAGACTTCAACATGTGGACTGGAACTGCCAGAAGGGATGGACAATTATGTTTGGTATTTTCAAATTAGAATTTTGACATACAGAAGGAATAATTGCGCATCGTGGAATAACGGCTGGTAGGATTATTACGGCTATTCTATTTCACCTTGTTCGATACTTGATCACAACCTGTGCAGCTAACACATTTGCGCGATAAAAGTCTTCAAAGTATCCTTCAACCATCTTATCTTAACAGACAGATTAAACTAACCGATACCAGAGGTGGGGTTCGAACCCACGCGGACAATCGTCCATTGGAACTTAAGTCCAACGCCTTAACCACTCGGCCACCCTGGTTGAAATTTTAACCAGAAAAATCGTGTTAAGACTACCAAATATGACTAGGAATAACTGTTAGTGTTATAGTTACACAATTCTTAAATAGAGAAAAAAGACAATTACCCATGCTGAATTAACTTCGGCGTATAATTTTTTGGCTTTCCATTTTGTACTGTGTGACATTTAAGTACAAACCCTTCAGCTCAATTAATTTGTGTATATCTTGTATATAATATAAACTTTAAACTACTGGAAAGACCCGTTAATTTATATGGTAGGTAATACCAGAGGTGGGGTTCGAACACACGCGGACAATCGTCCATTGGAACTTAAGTCCAACGCCTTAACCACTCGGCCACCCTGGTTGAAATTTCAAGTTAATAAGGTTACTTGAACTTGGAAAAAGTACTGACAATGAACCTTAGTATTCCAAATCGTGCAAAAGCATTAACATCTGTCGACGTTCTTATTGCTTTCATATTTTGCCGTTTTGATACTTCAACAATTGGACTGGAACTGCCAAAAGGGATGGACAATAATGTTTGGTATTTTCAATTCAGAATTTTGACATACAGAAGGAATAATTGCGCATCTTGAAATAACCGCTGGTAGGATTATTACGGCTATTCTATTTCACCTTGTTCGATACTTGATCACAACCTGTGCAGCTAACACATTTGCGCGATAAAAGTCTTCAAAGTATCCTTCAACCATCTTATCTTAACAGACAGATTAAACTAACCGATACCAGAGGTGGGGTTCGAACCCACGCGGACAATCGTCCATTGGAACTTAAGTCCAACGACTTAACCACTCGGCCACCCTGGTTGAAATTTTAACCAGAAAAATCGTGTTAAGACTACCAAATATGACTAGGAATAACTGTTAGTGTTATAATTACACAATTCTTAAATAGAGAAAAAAGACAATTACCCATGCTGAATTAACTTCGGCGTATAATTTTTTGGCTTTCCATTTTGTACTGTGTGACATTTAAGTACAAACCCTTCAGCTCAATTAATTTGTGTATATCTTGTAAATAATATAAACTTTAAACTACTGGAAAGACCCGTTAATTTATATGGTAGGTAATACCAGAGGTGGGGTTCGAACACACGCGGACAATCGTCCATTGGAACTTAAGTCCAACGCCTTAACCACTCGGCCACCCTGGTTGAAATTTCAAGTTAATAAGGTTACTTGAACTTGGAAAAAGTACTGACAATGAACCTTAGTATTCCAAATCGTGCAAAAGCATTAACATCTGTCGACGTTCTTATTGCTTTAATATTTTGCCGTTTTGATACTTCAACAAGTGGACTGGAACTGCCAAAAGGGATGGACAATAATGTTTGGTATTTTCAATTCAGAATTTTGACATACAGAAGGAATAATTGCGCATCGTGAAATAACCGCTGGTAGGATTATTACGGCTATTCTATTTCACCTTGTTCGATACTTGATCACAACCTGTGCAGCTAACACATTTGCGCGATAAAAGTCTTCAAAGTATCCTTCAACCATCTTATCTTAACAGACAGATTAAACTAACCGATACCAGAGGTGGGGTTCGAACCCACGCGGACAATCGTCCATTGGAACTTAAGTCCAACGCCTTAACCACTCGGCCACCCTGGTTGAAATTTTAACCAGAAAAATCGTGTTAAGACTACCAAATATGACTAGGAATAACTGTTAGTGTTATAATTACACAATTCTTAAATAGAGAAAAAAGACAATTACCCATGCTGAATTAACTTCGGCGTATAATTTTTTGGCTTTCCATTTTGTACTGTGTGACATTTAAGTACAAACCCTTCAGCTCAATTAATTTGTGTATATCTTGTATATAAAATAAACTTTAAACTACTGGAAAGACCCGTTAATTTATATGGTAGGTAATACCAGAGGTTGGGTTCGAACACACGCGGACAATCGTCCATTGGAACTTAAGTCCAACGCCTTAACCACTCGGCCACCCTGGTTGAAATTTCAAGTTAATAAGGTTACTTGAACTTGGAAAAAGTACTGACAATGAACCTTAGTATTCCAAATCGTGCAAAAGCATTAACATCTGTCGACGTTCTTATTGCTTTAATATTTTGCCGTTTTGATACTTCAACAAGTGGACTGGAACTGCCAAAAGGGATGGACAATAATGTTTGGTATTTTCAATTCAGAATTTTGACATACAGAAGGAATAATTGCGCATCGTGAAATAACCGCTGGTAGGATTATTACGGCTATTCTATTTCACCTTGTTCGATACTTGATCACAACCTGTGCAGCCAACACATTTGCGCGTTTAAAGTCTTCAAAGCATCCTTCAACCATCTTAACAGACAGATTAAACTAACCGATACCAGAGGTGGGGTTCGAACCCACGCGGACAATCGTCCATTGGAACTTAAGTCCAACGCCTTAACCACTCGGCCACCCTGGTTGATAGTTTAAGCAGAAAAATCGTGTTAAGACTACCAAATATGACTAGCAATAACTGTTAGTGTTATAATTACACATTTCTTTAATAGAGAAAAAAGACAATTACCCATGCTGAATTAACTTCGGCGTATAATTTTTTGGCTTTCCATTTTGTACTGTGTGACATTTAAGTACAAACCCTTCAGCTCAATTAATTTGTGTATATCTTGTATATAATATAAACTTCAAATTACTGCAAAGACCAGTTAATTTATATGGTAGGTAATACCAAAGGTGGTGTTCGAACCCACGCGGACAATCGTCCATTGGAACTTAAGTCCAACACCTTAACCACTCGGCCACCCTGGTTGAAATTTCAAGTTAATAAGGTTACTTGAACTTGGAAAAAGTACTGACAATGAACCTTAGTATTCTAAATCATGCAAAAGCATTAACATCTGTCGACGTTCTTATTGCCTTAATATTTTGACCTTTTTATACTTGAACAAGTGGACTGGAACTGCCAAAAGGGATAGACAATAATGTTTGGTATTTTCAATTTAAAGTTTTGACATACAGAAGGAATAATTGCGCATAGTGAAATAAGGGCTAGTAGGATTATTACGTCTATTCTATTTCACCTTGTTCGATACTTGATCACAACCTGTGCAGCTAACACATTTGCGCGTTTAAAGTCTTCAAAGTATCATTCAACCATCTTAACAGATAGATTAAATAACCTATACCAGACGTGGGGTTCCAACCCACGCGGACAATCGTCCATTGGAACTTAAGTCCAACGCCTTAACCACTCGGCCACCCTGGTTGAAATTTCAAGCTAATAAGGTTACTTGAACTTGGAAAAAGTACTGACAATGAACCTTAGTATTCCAAATCGTGCAAAAGCATTAACATCTGTCGACCTCCTGATTGCTTTAATATTTTGCCGTTTTGATACTTCAACAAGTGGAGTGGAACTGCCAAAAGGGATGGACAATAATGTTTGGTATTTTCAATTTAGAATTTTGTCATACAGAAGGAATAATTGCGCATCGTGAAATAACGGCTGGTAGGATTATTACGGCTATTCTATTTCACCTTGTTCGATACTTGATCAAAACCTGTGCAGCTAACACATTTGCGCGGTAAAAGTCTTCAAAGTATCCTTCACTCATCTTAACAGACAGATTAAACTAACCGATACCAGAGGTGAGGTTCGAACCCAGGCGGACAATCGTCCATTGTAACTTAAGTCCAACGCCTTAACCACTCGGCCACCCTGGTTGAAAGTTTAATCAGAAAAATTGTGTTAAGAGTACCAAATATGACTAGCAATAACTGTTAATGTTATAATTACACAATTCTTTAATAGAGAAAAAAGACAATTACCCATGCTGAATTAACTTCGGCGTATAATTTTTTGGCTCTTCATTTTGTACTGTGTGACATTTAAGTACAAACCCTTCAGCTCAATTAATTTGTGTATATCTGGTATATAATATAAACTTCAAATTACTGCAAAGACCAGTTAATTTATATGGTAGGTAATACCAAAGGTGGGGTTCGAACCCACGCGAACAATCGTCAATTGGACCTTAATTCCAACGCCTTAACCACTCGGCCACCCTGGTTGAAATTTCAAGTTAATAAGGTTACTTGAACTTGGAAAAAGTACTGACAATGAACCTTAGTATTCTAAATCGTGCAAAAGCATTAACATCTGTCGACGTTCTTATTGTTTTAATATTTTGCCGTTTTGATACTTGAACAAGTGGACTGGAACTGCCAAAAGGGATAGACAATAATTTTTGATATTTTCAATTTACAGTTTTGACATACAGAAGGAATAATTGCGCATAGTGAAATAAAGGCTGGTAGGATTATTACGTCTATTCTATTTCACTTTGTTCGATACTTGATCACAACCTGTGCAGCTAACACATTTGCGCGTTTAAATTCTTGAAAGTATCCTTCAACTATCTTAACAGACAGATTGAATAACCTATATCAGAGGTGGGGTTCGAACCCACGCGGACAATCATCCATTGGAACTTAATACCAACGCCTTAACCACTCGGCCACCCTGGTTGAAAGTTTAAACAGAAAAATCGTGTTAAGACTACCAAATAGGACTAGCAATAACTGTTAGTGTTATAAGTACAAATTTCTTAAATAGAGAAAAAAGACAATTACCCATGCTGAATTAACTTCGGCGTATAATTTTTTGGCTTTCCATTTTGTGACATTTAAGTACAAACACTTCAGCTCAATTAATTTGTGTATATCTTGTATATAACATAAATTTTAAATTACTGGAAAGACCTGTTAAATTATATGGTAGGTAATACCAGAGGTGGGGTTCGAACCCACGCGGACAATCGGCCATTGGAACTTAAGTCCAACACTTTAACCACTCGGCCAACCCTGGTTGAAATTTCAAGTTAATAAGGTTACTTGAACTTGGAAAAAGTACTGACAATGAACCTTAGTATTGTAAATCGTGCAAAAGCATTAACATCTGTCGACGTTCTTATGGTTTTAATATTTTGCCGTTTTGATACTTGAACAAGTGGACTGGAACTGCCAAAAGGGATAGACAAAAATGTTTGGTATTTTCAATTTAAAGTTTTGATATACAGAAGGAATAATTGCGCATAGTGAAATAACGGCTGGTAGGATTATTACGTCTATTCTATTTCACCTTGTTCGATACTTGATCACAACGTGTGCAGCTAACACATTTGCGCGTTTAAATTCTTCAAAGTATCCTTCAACCATCTTAACAGACAGATTGAATAACCTATACCAGAGGTGGGGTTCGAACCCACGCGGACAATGGTCCATTGGAACTTAATACCAACGCCTTAACCACTCGGCCACCCTGGTTGAAAGTTTAACCAGAAAAATCGTGTTAAGACTACCAAATATGACTAGCAATAACTGTTAGTGTTATAAGTACAAATTTGTTAAATAGAGAAAAAAGACAATTACCCATGCTGAATTAACTTCGACGTATAAATTTTTGGCTTTCCATTTTGTACTGTGTGACATTTAAGAACAAACCCTTCAGCTCAATTAATTTGTGTATATCTTGTATATAATATAAACTTTAAATTACTGCAAAGATCCGTTAATTTATATGGTAGGTAATACTAGAGGCGGGATTCGAACCCACGCGGACAATCGTCCATTGGAACCTAAGTCCAACGCCTTAACCACTCGGCCACCCTGGTTGAAATTTTTTTGATCAGAAAAATCGTGTTAAGACTACCAAATATGACTAGCAATAACTGTTAGTGTTATAAGTACAAATTTCTTAAATGGAGAAAAAAGACAATTACCCATGCTGAATTAACTTCGGGGTATAATTCTTTGGCTTTCCATTTTGTACTGTGTGACATTTAAGTACAAACCCTTCAGCTCAATTAATTTGTGTATATCTTGTATATAATATAAACTTTAAACTACTGGAAATACCCGTTAATTTATATGGTAGGTAATACCAGAGGTGGGGTTCGAACACACGCGGACAATCGTCCATTGGAACTTAAGTCCAACGCCTTAACCACTCGGCCACCCTGGTTGAAATTTCAAGTTAATAAGGTGACTTGAACTTGGAAAAAGTACTGACAATGAACCTTAGTATTCCAAATCGTGCAAAAGCATTAACATCTGTCGACGTTCTTATTGCTTTAATATTTTGCCGTTTTGATACTTCAACAAGTGGACTGGAACTGCCAAAAGGGATGGACAATAATGTTTGGTATTTTCAATTCAGAATTTTGACATACAGAAGGAATAATTGCGCATCGTGAAATAACCGCTGGTAGGATTATTACGGCTATTCTATTTCACCTTGTTCGATACTTGATCACAACCTGTGCAGCCAACACATTTGCGCGTTTAAAGTCTTGAAAGCATCCTTCAACCATCTTAACAGACAGATTAAACTAACCGATACCAGAGGTGGGGTTCGAACCCACGCGGACAATCGTCCATTGGAACTTAAGTCCAACGCCTTAACCACTCGGCCACCCTGGTTGAAATTTAAAGTTAAAAAGGTTACTTGAACTTGGAAAAAGTTCTGACAATGAACTTTAGTATTCTAAATCGTGCAAAAACATTAACATCTGTCGACGTTCTTATTGCTTTAATGTTTTGCCGTTTTGATACTTGAACAAGTGGACTGGAACTGCCAAAAGGGATAGACAATAATGTTTGGTATTTTCATTTTACCGTTTTGACATACAGAAGGAATAATTGCGCATAGTGAAATAGCGGCTGGTAGGATTATTACGTCTATTCTATTTCACCTTGTTCGATACTTGATCACAACGTGTGCAGCTAACACATTTGCGCGTTTAAACTCTTCAAAGTATCCTTCAACCATCTTAACAGACAGATTGAATAACCTATACCAGAGGTGGGGTTCGAACCCACGCGGACAATCGTCCATTGGAACTTAATACCAACGCCTTAACCACTCGGCCACCCTGGTTGAAAGTTTAACCAGAAAATTCGTGTTAAGACTACCAAATATGACTAGCAATAACTGTTAGTGTTATAAGTACAAATTTGTTAAATAGAGAAAAAAGACAATTACCCATGCTGAATTAACTTCGACGTATAATTTTTTGGCTTTCCATTTTGTACTGTGTGACATTTAAGAACAAACCCTTCAGCTCAATTAATTTGTGTATATCTTGTATATAATATAAATTTAAATTACTGCAAAGACCCGTTACTTTATATGGTAGGTAATACCAAAGGTGGGGTTCGAACCCACGCGGACAATCGTCCATTGGAACTTAAGTCCAACGCCTTAACCACTCGGCCACCCTGGTTGAAAGTTTAACCAGAAAAATCGTGTTAAGACTACCAAATATGACTAGCAATAACTGTTAGTGTTATAAGTACAAATTTCTTAAATAGAGAAAAAAGACAATTACCCATGCTGAATTAACTTCGGCGTATAATTTTTTGGCTTTCCATTTTGTACTGTGTGACATTTAAGAACAAACCCTTCAGCTCAATTAATTTGTGTATATCTTGTATATAATAAAAACTTTAAATTACTGCAAAGACCCGTTAATTTATACGGTAGGTAATACTAGAGGTGGGATTCGAACCCACGCGGACAATCGTCCATTGGAACTTAAGTCCAACGCCTTAACCACTCGGCAACCCTGGATGAAATTTCAAGTTAATAAGGTTACTTGAACTTGGAAAAAGTACTGACAATGAACCTTAGTATTCTAAATCGTGCTAAAGCATTAACATCTGTCGACGTTCTTATTGCTTCAATATTTTGTAGTTTTGATACTTGAACAAGTGGAGTGGAACTGCCAAAAGGGATAGACAATAATGTTTGATATTTTCAATTTAAAATTTAACGTACAGAAGGAATAATTGCGCATAGTGAAATAACTGCTGGTAGGAATATTACCAGACAGATTGAATAACCTATACCAGAGGTGGGGTTCGAACCCACGCGGACAATCGGCCATTGGAACTTAAGTCCAACGCCTTAACCACTCGGCCACCCTGGTTGAAAGTTTAACCAGAAAAATCGTGTTAAGACTACCAAATATGACTAGCAATAACTGTTTGTGTTATAATTACACATTTCTTAAATAGAGAAAAAAGGCAATTACCCAGGCTGAATTAACTTCGGAGTATAATTTTTTGGCTTTTCATTTTGTACTGTGTGACATTTAAGTACAAACCCTTCAGCTCAATTAATTTGTGTATATCTTGTATATAATATAAACTTTAAATTACTGCAAAGACCCGTTACTTTATATGGTGGGTAATACCAAAGGTGGGGTTCGAACTCACGCGGACAATCGTCCATTGGAACTTAAGTCCAACGCCTTAACCACTCGGCCACCCTGGTTGAAATTTCAAGTTAATAAGGTTACTTGAACTTGGAAAAAGTACTGACAATGAACCTTAGTATTCCAAATCATGCAAAAGCATTAACATCTGTCAACGTTCTTATTGCTTTAATATATTGCCGTTTTGATACTTCAACAAGTGGACTGGAACTGCCAAAAGGGATGGACAATAATGATTGGTATTTTCAATTTAAAGTTTTGACATACAGAAGGAATAATTGCGCATAGTGAAATAACGGCTGGTAGGATTATTACGTCTATTCTATTTCACCATGTTCGATACTTGATCACAACCTATGCAGCTAACACATTTGCGCGTTTAAAGTCTTCAAAGTATCCTTCAACCATCTTAACAGACAGATTAAATAACCTATACCAGAGGTGGGGTTCGAACTCACGCGGACAATCGTCCATTGGAACTTAAGTCCAACACTTTAA